>JASFAX010000020.1:27643687-28243687 GCA_030737875.1 Allium sativum
CTAAAAGACGGTGTTTATGAAGGTTCTCGTCGGTGATACATTTCTTAATCCCTAAGAAATCTGAGTTACTCTTGAGGAGGTGGGACATTCAGTCTTCGTATATCGATCCCTCCGTTCTCTCAAAGTTGTTATCTGTGTGGAACAAAATGATTCGTTAGCATTGAAGTTATGCATTCCAATTAAACATGGAAAAGTTGAATGCATACTTGCTTGTAGCCACTTCCTCGTGCATCCGGCCTGGTGTTTTATATAGAACCAGTCAGATTTGACGTCTCCTATAGTACTATAACCATCTGTCACAACTTTTCTATGGGTGACCGATTCAAAGAAAGAGAAATTAGGAGCACGCATGGAACGATGTTTGAAGTGGTAATAAAACTTCAGATCTTTAAGGGTAAGTTCGGTCTGCAAAATCTCCATATAAGCGACGTACAGAGTATACAAAGCCGCATAGCCATTCGGGTGGAGTTGCATGGGGCAATGTGTAATTGTCTCAAGAGATCAACAACAAGTGGAGGAAAAGGAGGAATAGCCCCTACCCAGCACATGAGTCTACTAACGGTCATATAGCCCTTTGGGGCAGAATGAGGTCTTTCTTCGCCTCCTGAAACTCTCACATCGTCCCAGGGAATTCCATGTCTTAAACGTATCTTTTTAAGTTTTATATTGTCTAACTTAGAGGGCAAAGAATTAGTGAACTTCTATATTTCCTTAACACCCGGAATTTCATCAGGAGCTCGATAATCCTCATCTTCAAGGGACATGCTCTCAGAAGTTGCTGACTCTATGTCGGTGCCTGTCTCGTTACCAGGATCGGATCTTTCCTCATTTGAATCAAAGGAAAGCACAGCAGGATTATGATGTATTAATGTCTCTTATTCGGTACTTTCACTTGATGTCTCATTCGCTTGTTTATCCGACATAGCTTTGTTGGCAAGTAAAAATTAGAACATAGTTACCCGATCCTCTGTGTGTAAGTTTAAGTGTGTGCATGTGCATACATTAAGAAAAACATGAAGTTAATCAGATAAGCAGGATATTGGTAATGGTTTAATATTGAGTTATCCTGTTGCCCAGTTCAAAAAGTTCATCTCGTGGGCTCTAACCTAACTGTCCATTTGTATATCAGAATTACATTGTATTTTTTAGTCAACATGTTTATCAGATTGTTGGTCAAGCTGGCTCAAGAGACAAGGTTCAGCTCGTGATGTCAAATTAGTTCGTGGAGCAGGGCCCGACCCGCGGGAAAGCATCAGCTCGTGGAAAGGGATCAGATCGTGGGATGCTCAAGCTCCTGACCCATTACCTTAACGGATCGTGACAGTATCCCCATGATCCACTTTACTTTTTGTTTATCACGACCCAATCCGCTATCCAATTTCACACTCCATTTTCATCCTTAATCCTTCTACCTCGCTATCACCACGAACCTATGCTCCCCTAAAAGCACGACTCGATTCATTGTTCAGATTAGCACTATGACTTCCACTATGGCCCCTCCATCTCACTGTTTTCACGACCCAAGATGAAACCCCATCTACGAAACGACCTACTTCTTCTCCCTCGTCATTCGTATCTCCTACTTGTGAACCCTTGGCCTCCATGAACCGAACCTTTCTTTCTCGTCTACATCATCGGGCCTCAACGCACCCTAACCTTCACCGCAAGGGGAAATAGCGCTAGAAGCAGCGTGAAAATCGAAGAAGTAAAAATAGCAAATAAAGGGTGGAGAAACTGACATGGAGTTATTACCTCTTGTGAATAAATTTAAAAGTTATGGAATTTCAGTAAGGATCTCAAATTAGGGGTTTGGAGTAAAGATGGAAAAATTACGGCAGCAAAAAAGAGAGGAGAAGGAGAAGAATGGAGGAAGGGGCCGACCTATATAGGTGTTATCGCGGCCTTTAGAACTCCCTTTTTTGTCTCATTCAGGTCCACAGAGGCCAATGGGCCACGAACGAAAGCCCACAACGACTTATGAAGCAGTTCGTTCTACCTATGGATCACGGTCAAAACTAAAGCCCATCGCCGTTCAAAAAGAAGCCTGCTTGACTGATGGACCGTGGTGAATGCCGTGCTTATGAATCAATGTGTGTCCTACACTAAAAAAAGAAGAAGAAGAAAATCTAACTTACTTGATAGTTTAGTTGAAATATCTTCTGGAATCTAAGAGATGGAAATCCGTCGATGAGTAAAGAAATGACCGAAGATTTAATCTGATAGTTATACTTGTCCGGGAACGCGATTCTTTGAAGCTGTACGACGTTCCAAGCAGACACGACCATCAATTTGCATTGTTTCACGAAAAGATAGCTCAGCAGTTTCGAAGCATGTTCCATCACTGAAAAAACATACTTTGAGGGGGCAAAATGTTGGCTAGCCTTTGAACCAAGCCATCGAGACCCAAGCACAAGTCCAAGATGAAGTTTTACCTGTACAAATGTCTTAAACCGATCGTGATAGCCCCCGTCACCTTGATCCGACCCCTCCTTTCCTACGCGATCCGATCTGCCCCTTTCATCTCGACTCGTTACCATCAGAGTTTCGCGACCCGATCCGTCCACAGCAGAACGATCTGACTCGTACCCCCTGCCTCTTCAACGATCCAAACCACAGAAGCTAAGATGAAATCATGACCAAGCCTACCACAATCCAAGAATGCAGGAACTGATGAAACCTGTCCCTAACTGCCATTTTGATTAATTCTTCATCAAGCCACGATCCAGTCCGAGATTCTCAAGATTTGTGCCACGTATGAGCGCAATCCATCTGCAAATATCAACTATAAATAGCCCCTGATTTGGCATTTTTCAGGATCTTTTTAGCAATTTTGAGCTCTGACTCCACCATTACTATATCTCTATTATTATTGTTTAGAGTTTTCTCAAATTTATTGAGTGAATAAACATTGTAAAAGTGAGTTTGAGGGATAAATCAATGATTGTACTTGAATCTTGAGTATAATCATAGATATAAAGTCGACGTAGACTCGTTAACACCGAACCACAATAAATCTCGTGTCTTTTCTGTTTCTCTTGCATTTTTTCTGATATTAATCTCTATATAATTGAACAACTTGGGTGTTGGAGATAATTTTGGATCTAACAAAAGCTACCATATCTCTGCCATAAATCAAACCTGTGAGTATGTTATGAGGAGGGAGTCAGAACACAATTTTTGTTGACTAGAATTGAAATACACATTTTGGATAACCCTACATATACCGTTCAGTTACAATTTCTAATTTATTACGTTATTTTGGTTAACAGCCTACAAGGCTTACACACATCATACCCATCCACTTCCTAGTAGATTAACCTAATATAGTATATATGTAGTTACCCCAACATTAAGGTACACTCTATGGTCCCCCATTCGCACAGTCTCAGCTATAACAAGCTATAACACCATAGAAGTATATGCAGTCCCTCATCCTTCGTCGAAAGGACGTACAAATCTCTGTATAACAAAGCTATGTTCTACATAGAATGGCTATCGCCATGATACGTTAGCGTATGGACTGCCACCTTTGATCGAATGAGCTTCCATCACAAAGTAATGCGTTAGAGTCTACGATACACCACCCAAAGCAGATATGTATGTATCTAGACTTTCTCACGTACGCATCATTAATCATACTCGATGTCGTAACCTTTATGATACACCATCCGAAAATGATTTGCATGTAGCCGGACATATTATCTACTATGCACCAAGTCCCGTAACATGGTTATATCAGAAACACGAAACTAGATCTGGGGATTTTTTAGATATATGCATACATAGATGTTATGTTCTGCATTTTCAGTGGCTATGGCCCAACCCAACCCCTTCCTCAACTTGTGAAAGACAAACAGAATTGAGAGCTAGTGACATGGCCTAGAAAAAACTACAAATAACATCCTAATTGGCTTGTCCCACAACCGAAGCCTTGATAGCGAAAGGTCGATGATCTGTAGGTTTGGCTCACCACCTTTCTGCATCACGCATTACGCATCAAGTTGATTGTCGATGGTTGGTACCCAACGGCTATAATCAAACAAACGGTTAGAATCGCCAAAGGCTGACAGATAAAATGGTCGTAACCCGTCTACTCACAAGGCAACCAGATCGTCGAATCACCTATGCCACGCTACAGCCTTCTGACTGCCCCTATTATGGAAGTCTAGGTAAACTCACCGGGTAGAACACGTAGACCTACACTTTGCGAGCACATCCTAAACGCTGTCACCGCATAGAGGACTATCATGAATACCCCTCTAGGTTCTAGGAAGCCACATGCTTTCCCTTGCATTCCCTCGAAGTCAGTAGAATATAAGTACAACAGGCAGAATAATTAGATAGACGTGCGCTCCCCTCATGCCTCATGACACCACGATGATCTTCCCCATTGGGTTATTCACCTTCAAACGTACAGATGGGTCCAAGCGCCTCGGGTTAGCATGTTATTAGACCCTATGTCTAACATTTAGTTATGCCTTTACTCTACCCTTTCAGATTTCCATTTAACTTGTTTATTTCAGTTCATATTGACTTCTTATTCAAGTTAACAAGTTCCTCTTACTTATTAATTTTAGTTATATAACCTAACCTATTTAAGCTCATTAATAAACCATTAACATGTTAATACTATCAGGAGATTTCAGATTTTAGGTTTACAGATAACATGTTCTTTACAGATAACATGTTCTTCTTATTAGTAGTATTCAGATTCTCAGGTTTGCGGATTAATTAATTTATAATTAAGTACAACTTATTGCATTTCATTAGTTTTCCCCCTTTTATCTACTTATTACAAACAATAGGTTTCATGTAAGACCCCGTATTTTCTGTAAACATAAGAATGACAAACTAGAGAATAATTAAATTGTAACAAAATAATTAAGAGAAATGGGTTACGCCATTGCGTTTGTCTCGAAATTTTGCCTAGAATAGAGTCCAAGTTTGCATAAATCGGACTCCGTATGAAGAAGATATGGCCTTCAGAAGTTTCAATGAAAACCAGCCCGAAATTTAAAATTCAGATTTCTAATTCAAAACAAACACCCAGGCTGGGCAGGAAAATTTCCACCCAGGACCCAGGTTGACACTAGGGTCAACTTGGGTAAATAGGTCGACACTAGGGTCGACCTCTCCCCCCCCCCCTTTCCAGATCTGGAGACAAATCAATTTTTCGGCACCTGGACGCCTTTCTGATCGAAATCGTGAGCTCTAACCTATTTAAACACCCCCCAAACCCATCTTTCTCCCCACACAATTTCATTCTGCATATATTCTGCCTCTACTCTAATTAAAAATAAAAATGGCATCGCTACTCTTCTAGAATCAAACTAGAACTAGTGCATCTTCTTCCAATCTGAATAGAGAGAACAAATATTTTCTAATCTAATTGATAGTCTACGACAAAGGAGCGCTATTCAGTGTCAGAATACTGATCCCGAAAATCAAGAATCGTTCCCTTTTTGTGAGTACAATTACTTTTAGATATGAAATTTAATAATTATCTTGACATTTTTGTGAATCTGGATGTGTGGTTATGCATACTTTTCTGCGGATCTGTCTTGTTAACATTATTGTGACTGTTCTGTATCTATTCCCTCTTTTCTTCCTTTTTGTTTATAGCCAGGCTACCACGAGCCCGCGCCAAATATCATAAGAGATTAACATATGAACGCTAAATTTTGGGACAAATAATGGATAATGCATAATTGGACATGACTGATCTTTGACTGATTTGAGAAAAGGGACATATGTTGTAAATTAGATCTTGATCTGTGTATACTCTGTAATTTGGAAGAGGAAAAATCATTGAATGATAACATATGACTTGAAACTTGGGGGACATAACACATGTTTAAAATTACCATCTAATTTTGACATGTTATAATTTAAAATCTAGATTTCTGGGTAAATTTTATGTAACGATTAATGACTTGAAAAAGGAATATGTGACTTAGGCATAGAGACCTATATTATAATGGGATAACTATCAATGTGAATACGCCTAAAAGTAGATCTTCGGATATTTGGCATTAAAGGCTATAATTTGGCATAATTCATATGGTATATCATTATCTGGGCTTTACGAGAATATTCTGTACTGTGCAAAATTTAACTAAAAATTTGGGCATACGTTGTATTATGAATTATAACCATGATTTAGGCATGTAAGTTTAGGCTTAATTTATGATTAGGAAGATATTTAAATAGAATTTTAGAAATATATAATCTGCTAAATTTGTTATCTGCTAAATCTGTTTAATTGCATAATCTGCTAAATCTGTTATCTGCTGAATCTATTGAATTGCCTAATCTGCTAAATCTGTTATCTGCTAAATCTGGTTAATTGCCTAATTTTCTAAATCTGTTAGCTGCTAAATCTGTTGAATTGCCTAATCTGCTAAATCTGTTGAATCGCTTAATCTGCTAGATCTGTTATCTATTGAATTGCCTAATCTGTTGAAAGCAGAATAATTGAAATTTGGGTATGAAAATTCGTATGCTCGATCTAAGATAGAGTTAAACATGGAAATTTGATTAGTTTGCTATAACCTGTAAAGAAGTTTAATCTGTTAAATGGACATAATTAGTCTGACATATGTATAATCTATATTGGAATAAATTGGCTATGATACGAGGTTAGACTCCGTTTGCGGTATAAGCCTGCCCGGGACCAACCAGCTTATCTAGCAACCGCAAATTGTCAGTATAATGTAAGAGGTCTTAGGCATAAATAAAATATGCTTAGACACGAGGTTAGGTCTGGCTTATGGCAGAAGTCTGCCCAGAACCGCTCGGCACATCCAACGGCCACAAGCTACCGAACTAATGTGAGAGGTCTATGCATTAATATTTAATTAATGCAAATTTGAGAGAAATGTGGTGTCTAAAAACATGTTGGGTGGATAGGGTTAAACCAACTGGACTGATGAATTTAGCAAACCCGTTTCGTGAATCTTTAGGCCCAATACAAAGTTAGACAATCTGTAAGTCTGTTAAAACTATACATTTGATCCGTTAGTCTGAAAACTTGTTAACAAGATTGTCTGATCTGTGAACTAGTTAATCTGAACTCTGTATGTATGAAACTTGTAAACAAGGTAATCTGAATTCTATTAATCTGGGTACGCAAGATTAGGAGGGGAATACTTTTGTCATCTTTTGTTTGGGACCCATAATAGTCAGTAACCCTTTCTGGTATCAAAAAAAAAAAAAAAAAAACTTTGACCCCATGCTATGTAGGTGCAGCACCCCACGTCCATTAATGTTACTCACAAATGGAATGCATTAACTTCAATGGCGCATTTTAAGTGAGTATAGAACAGAAACTTAACAACAAGACAGTTGTAAACAGTACTTGAAAAATTAAAAACTTTAATTCATTGTAGCAGGAAATACATATGTTTGATTACATCATCTAAACCAGAGCGAAGTACATAATACCCATCTTGACTAACTCAAAATACATAAACTGAAAGACATAATCCCTAATACAAAATAGCCACAAATAAAAGAGAGACTGAACTTTACTTCAACGACACAAGCAATCTTCTAAAAGCAAGAAGCACATATGTCCAAAATCAAGCTCCACTGGTGCTAGTTTCATTCTGAGCACCTGGGGGGGGGGGAGGAAGAAAAGAGGAGGAAATACAGGAGGTCAGACATAAAGTCTGGCGAGTGCAATAACTTTAAAATTGTAATTACCAAAGTAACCAGGCTAAGGCATAAGTTGGAAAATCAGTATATGACCATGAACCATTGAGTATGGCAGAGTAAACAAGGAAACAAGATGAACAACGATATCGTTAAAGCGAACCTAAACCACTATAAGATAATTACTAAACTACACCAACACTATAAGATAATTTCTATACTGCACCACCACTAGTCACCCTAAGGTTGATCCCGCCTACAGACTTAAATAATGATAATGGTAGTTTCGTGCACCCCCAGCTGCCTTCATAGGTGTCGCCTGCCCCTGTCTCACTAGGTGTACCCACTACCCCCATGCGATCGGCTCCCTAACTCGTAGATACCCGTGCTGGCCCCATAGTGGGGTGTATCACTTACCAAAGTGGCAACCCGATACCACAAAAAATGCCCGGCTTATACCTACATGATGCAACAACGTCTTACCTACCAGCCCGGGTCCACACACGCATATGAACCCGTTGGACTTGCGTTAACACCGCTAACCCATTTTGGCCTCTTATAGTCAAGCCCAGTATGTGTGTCCCGTCCTCGGCTTGGGTCGAGCCCACAAAGATAAGTATGGGTTACTGGTTGAAACAGACCCCATTACTTGACACAAGCTATCCTCGTAAGCTTGGTCCCCTCTAGTACATCCCACTTAACCCTCTTCTTATTCATGTTCACTTACATGTTTCAATTTTGGTTAAGTGTTTCCAATCGTATTTCCAATGCCACCCAAGGCACCCACTAGATTCCACATGCCACCCAAGGCACCCGTTTAACTCCCTCATGTCCCACTACATGTTTATCTGGTTAAGTATTTCTTAATTCATTAAGACCGTAACCTCATAAAGACCTATAACATTAGACTGGCATTTGTGGCAACTAGATTTGCCGGGCGGGTCCGGGCAGTCTTACACCACAAAAGAACCTAACCTCTTGTCTTTACAATTGTTACGTATTTAATTTATGCCTAACACCTCCCACATTAGACTGACATTTGTGGCAGCTGGATTAGCCGGCCGGGTCCGGGCAATCTTACACAACAAAAGAGCCCAACCTCGTGTCTTAGACGATTAATTACTCTTAATTAATCAGCCCCGAATTTGAATTACTTCCCCTATTCAAATTATCAATTAATTCGAAATTAAATTATGGCCATATTTGACTCAATTATGTCCACCTATTTAAGGTATGTAAAATCATACCAATTTTCAACACAATATATTTTATGCCTTTTAAGGCATTTATGCCAAATAAATCTTTTAATATTATCCCATTTACCCCATGGTGTACGTTCGTTCGTTTAACGCAAAAAATACGTTAGACTCGAATAGTCCAACTCATGGAATAAAGTGAAAACATCACCACATATATATAATTAAAACTAGATCTAAACATAAGGGTGAACTTGCATGTGTGAATGATGTTCTACATCTAAAACTTGCATAGGCCAAAGTTACAACTTGCATAAACAACATATGTCATAGATCCAAATCTAAAGGTGTGAACTTGTTGGGATAATGGTCACAAACTTGCATAAATCATGTATGTCATGGATCTACATCTAAAGGTGTAAACTTGCATAGTCAATAACCAAAAACTTGCATAACATGATTCATATTCCAAGCTCATATGTTTATATAGACTTGCATATGTGATTTATTCAACATGACAATGGTGCGAACTTACATCTAAACATGTAAACTAGCGTGTAGAGTTTGGCATATAACTCACACATGTCATAGCCTAAATTTATATCTAAAATAGATGTCATGAAGCATGTAAGGTTACATATAATTTTCCCCAACTTGCATATGATTCATGTCTTGATAAAAATCTAAACTTGCATACATACTTATGATTTATCATATGAATAAAGATATCCAAACTAGCATATGAACATTATGGTGATTCGATTATACATAAGCCAATCATAAAATTACAACATAGATGATCACAACTTTACAAGATAGCATCACAGAATTTACAACATAAACATCACAATTTTACCATATGAATAATAACATGTGGTCAATAAATCACATCATATCCATATAGTCCACATCATAACTCAATCCAATTAATTTGCTAATTATTTTATTAAAATTATCGAACTCACAACTGAGAGAAGGTCTTGAATTCTGAATTCTGAGTTCTGAAGTTGTAATAGCTTTCCTTAGAAGAAGATTCATTGTTAAAGTTGAAAAGAATTGATTTATACTAGCTTTCTTCCTCTCTAATTGGTGGCGGCTATGCTGAGTAGCAAGGTGATGGCATAGAGGCCATGAATCTAATTTTTATTTTGACTTTAGGGTTTGAGTCTATAGGCGTTTTTATAGAGTTTAGGATTAGTTTAAGCCGTCCGATCAGCCCAAAATTAATCCCAGCCAATCAGTGCATATCAGAAACCCTAATGAGTCAGCATCTATTCATCGACAGGTCATAAAACAAATCTTCCCGGGGGGGTAGGTCGACCCCAGGTCGACCCTATCGTCGACCTAGTCAGGGCAGTTCGACCCCCAGGTCGACCTATGGTCGACCTGGTCAGGGCAGGTCGATCCTATGGTCGACCTAGCCCTGGCGGGAAAATTCTTGCCTAGCCCATCTGACTCTGAATTTTCAAATTTTGAAATCTGTTTTGAATTTTATGAAACTTCTGATGGCCATAACTTCTTCATTCAAAGTCCAATTCATGCAAACTCGGATTCTATCTCAACCAGAATTCCGAGGCGAACACAATGGGGCAATCCGTTTCCCTTAATTCTCAAGTCTGAAATTAGTTATTCTTTAATTTGTGAACATTGGCGTTAACAGAAATACGGGGTGTTACATTCTCCCCTCCTTAAAGGATTTCTCCCCCGAAATCTCCAAGTTAAGGGGAGTGCTTATCCTAACATCCAAACAACCATCTACTCAACCATCAAACACAGGCATCCATTATACTTAAAAATTTCTAATTCTGTATGAACATATGCAAGAAGTGTGTGTATATGTTCCTTATCTAATGCGAAATCAGGCGGTCTACTGATTTAGTTGACCTCCTTAATGCAAACCATGATAGTGCCATGCATCCATTATGTATGCGAAAGAATCCTATCGATACATATTACCTATACATTCGTGCACAACCATTCACCAAAATGCTGCATCCATACGATAGCATAACCACTATACATACATTTGCTTAAATATGCACACACATTTATATGCAATATGCAATTTGAAGTGACTGAGCCGATCTAGTGCCTAAATTGTGTGTATATGCATCCACAAGCAGCCACTAGCAAACACTTGCATCCACATGCATCCATCATACATCACATGTCTCAAACACATGTTTCAACCATAGGACTACCCTATCTAAAGGTCAAAGATACTAGCGAGAGGACATACTAAAGATAAGATAAGTACAAGATAAGCGATAAAGGAGAAATTAAAAGACATACCCTCAAAAAGAAAAGGGTATAATGAACGCATCTTCTCTTCCGTCTCCCAAGTAGCGTTGCTCTCATCATCTCCACTTTGCACTTTGACTAGCTTGACCTCTCGATTCCTTAACTTCTTAATCTCCGACACAAGAATGCACGTAGTAGATCGTCAAATCGTTGCATCACGCTCTATCTCCTCCTCTCTAAGCAAGCTCGGCTCTACCACTTCCGCGGTCTAGTGCAAGCATTTCTCCAAATGTGATACATGGAATACATCGTGTACGCCACTAAGTCTCTCAGGCAACTCCACTCTATACGTTATCTGCCCAATCCTCTCCTTAATAGGAAACGGCCCTACGAACCTTGGTGCTAACTTCCCAACGGACCCCAAGCGAACGACGTTCCATAATGGAGATACCTTGACAAAGACCATGTACCCAATATCAAACTCAAGATCTGACCTTCTCTTGTCCGCATAAGATTTCTGCCTATCTTGCGCCGCCTTCATCCTCCTTCGAATCAAATCGATCTTCTCTAAAGTCTCTCTAATCATATCGGACCCAAGTAAAATCTTATCTATAGACTCCTACCAACATGTAGGCGAACGACACGGCCGTCCATAATGAGCCTCGAACGGTGCCATGCCTATGCTAGACTGAAAGCTATTATTATATGCAAACTCCACAAACGGAAGATGTTCCTCCCACGTACCTCCGAAGTTTAAGACACACAACCTCAACAAGTCCTCTATGATACGATTCACCGTCTCGGTCTGGCCGTCCGTCTGAGGATGATATGCGGTGCTTAAACATAACTGAGTCCCTACTGCCTCTTGCAAGCTCTTCCAAAATTCGCTAGTAAAGATAGGATCGCAGTCGCTCACTATGCTAGGAGGAACACCGTGCAAACGAACTATTTCTCGAATGTATACGGAGGCTAAACATGGAGCAGTCCTCTTACTCTTCACGGGAATGAAATGGGCGCTCTTAGTAAGTCTGTCTACCACGACCCAAATCCCTGTATTACCCTTCCTCGATCTCGGTAACCCGTCAACAAAGTCAATCAAGACACTTTCCCACTTAGATTGTGGGACCTCCAATGGGTGAAGCAGTCCACCGGGCTTCTTTTGCTCTACTTTTACTTGTTGGCACACCAAGCATCTAGTGACATACTCGGCCACGTCCTTCTTTATACCGGCCCAAAAGTAAACTCATCTCATGTCCATGTACATCTTGTCCCCGCCGGGATGGATGGTCATCTTCGAACGATGTGCATCATCAAGAATGGTCTTCCTTAGGTCCTAGTCTTTTGGTACACAAAGTCTACCATCCCTACGTAACCAACCCTTATCATCTAGGGTATACCTGCGGAGATGGCTCGATGAATCCCCCCGTTTGAGCTTCTCTACTAACTCAACCAACTGTGGGTCATCTCGTTGTGCCTCGCCAATCAATTCCAAAAGCGTAGGTATGACATCCAAGGATGCTAGCAAACCGGGTGCAAAGTCAACGGAAGGTTTAAAGTCAAACATAGAGATGAACTCTATGCTTTACCGCTCAACAAACAACGGACTCAAGGACAACCTTTTTCTACTTAGGACATCTGCCACCACGTTAACCTTGCCAGGAGTATATGCTATCTCGAAGTTATGATGCTAAGAATTCCATCCACCTTTGCTGCCTTAAGTTCAAGTCCTTCTGAGAGAATAAGTATTTTAGCGATTTGTGGTCGGTGAACAATTCAAATTTCTCGCCAAGAAGATAATGGCGCCAAGACTTAAGCGCAAAGACAATAACGACCAACTCTGGGTCATGTGTAGGGTAATTTCTCTCATGCACTCTCAACTGCATTCCACCATGGACTATTACCTTTCCCTCTTGCATTAAGACTGTGCCTAGTCCTGTCCCATAAGCATCGGTATAAACGGTAAATGGCTTACTCCCATTTAGCAACACTAAGACTGGGGTTGTGGTCAAAGCTCTCTTTAGACGTTGGAACGCATCATCACAATCAACATCCCATGTGAAAACTATGTTCTTCTTCGTCAAACGTGCTAATGGGTCTGATATTTTTGCGAAGTCTTCGATAAACTTCCTATAGTAGCCAGCCAACCCTAAGAAACTCCTTACCTCGGATGCAATTTTAGGGACCTTCCAATCTAGGGTGGCCATTACTTTTGCGGGATCCACGACTATCCCTTCTTTGGAAACCACGTGCCCTAAGAATCGCACTTCCTTCCTCCAAAAGTGACATTTAGAAAATTTAGCTTTAAGGCTATGCGCTCGAAGAATCTCCAACACCTCCATAAGATGCAGGGTACGCTCTTCCCCTTTCTTAGAAAAGATCAAGGTGTCATCCACAAAGACTACCACGAATTTATTAAGGTACTCCCTAAACACCCTACTCATTAAGTCAATAAAATATGCGGGGGCATTTGTCAAACCGAAGGGCATCACAAGCCACTCGAAGAAACCGTCTGGAGTCCTAAAGGCAGTCTTGCCTATGCTATCCTCAGCCACTCTCAACTGATGGAAACCCGTAGCTAAGTCCAACTGCGAAAACACTAAGGCGCCAACTAGTTGGTCGAAGAGATCGTCAATCCTCAACATTGGGTGTCTATTCTTCTTAGTAAGCTTATTAAGTTCTCTATAGTCCACAAAAAGTCTAAGGGACCCATCTTCCTTCTTGCCAAATACTACTAGAGCACCCCACTCCGATATACTACGTCTGATGAACCCCGTCTCAAGCAACTCCTTCAATTGCTTACTGAGTTCTCTTCTCTCACTTAGAGTTATATAGCGCACTTGCAATGCAACTGGCTTTGCATTATCTATTAGATATATCCGAAAGTCTATCTCACGTTTTCGGGGTAAACTCCACGCCTCATCGAAGACATCAACATATTCACGGACTATGGGAATAGAATGTAAATCATCATCGGATGCGTCAAGGGATTCTAGGTAGCTAAGCATAACTGGACCTCTAGGGTCACAAGAAATATCAAGGGTCTTTCCACAACGAGTCAACAATCTAACTACCCTTCTTTCCCAATCTATGATGGCGCCTTATCCAGTTAGCCAATCCATACCTAGAATCAAGCCGTAGCCCATGAAGCCAAGAACAAGGGCGTTGCATTTGAACTCAACGCCCAAGATAAACACTCTCAGATCCTAACAAATCATAGAAAGATGAGCCGAACCACCAATAGGATTTGAGACTACTAAGGGATCCGTAACTAGATTAGTATCTAGGTGCAGTGTTTCAACTAATGATGTAGAGATAAATGAATGTGATGCGCCAGAATCGAATAAAGTAAGGACTGGACGATCAACCAAAAAAACTAAACTTTCAAAGGAAATTGCTCTACCTCGTTCTTGCAGCGGCGGGACCACGAGAGCCTGAACTTGTCCCCTTGCCTGCCCTGGTGCCATAAGAGCCTGCACCTGTCCTCTCGAGGTAGACCCTGCCCTCTGCCCCTTCTTTGGGAAGTCCTTAATAAGATGTCCCATTTCGCCACAACGGAAACAACCAGTCTTCTTTTTCTTTCTGCAATCCTTGCTTAGATGGCTAGGTGTCCCACAGTTAAAGCATCTACTCTTTCCCATAGCATTGTTGCCTTTACCACCTGTCTTGTTTTGTTGTTGCAGTTGTGGCTTCTTTTGATCCCCTTTCTTCTCGGGTGCCTTATTAGCATTGGCGGCCTTCTCCTCTTTATGCATAAGAGCCATGTCAACTAGTCTCTCAAAGGTAGCCCCCATGGGGATGTGGGTCATAGCTTACCCATGAAGCGGCTCATTCAAACCCTTAACAAACCTCAAGGCCTTTTTTTCTGGTGTATTCACCAAGTCCAAGCCAAATCTCGCCAACTGATTGAACTTGTTGACGCATTCTTTCACTAATGGATTCCCTCATTTTAGCGCTAAAAATCTTTCCATATGTAGATTCTCTTCAGCCCGTGAGAGAAACTTCGCTTCAAACCTCCGCTTAAAATCTCACCATGTATCGACTGGATGTTCTCCATTAGTGACCTCCCACCAAAACAAGGCCTCATCCTTCATTAGCCGGGCATCCAACTGGACCTTCCTTCCATCTTCCACTTCAAAGATTCCAAACAATTCTTCTACCTCCTTAAGCCAATTACGAGCTTCAACAAATGTCTCTGTCCCGTGAACATGTTATCCACCCATTGCCCTAAAGTCCTTGCATATCTTAGCAAAAGTATCGACGAGAGGAGGAGGAGGAGGATCATTTGCTGGACCTGCGGTGGCGGCCCTAGCCTCGAGATATTGACGAAACCAACCGCACACATGAACACCCTCTGGTGTCTCAGATGCTTCAAACATGCTGAAACGAAAAAGGAAAGATTAAATACAAAAGAACCGAAGGAAAGACATATGGCCCTTGGGGTTATGCTTTCTAAAATAAACTTTTCTCCGAAAATACTTTCCTTAAAACATACTTTTGAAGGTATTTCTTTATAAAAGTGGTTTTGAAAAACAACTTTTCAAAATTCATATCTGTTCTGGTAACCTTCAGCTCTGATACCACGTGTAACACCCCACGTCCATTAATGTCACTCAAAAGGGAATGCATTAACTTCTATGGAGCGTTTTAAGTGAGTATAGAATAGAAACTTAACAACAAGACAAATATAAACAGTACTTGAAAAATTAAAAACTTTATTTCATTGCAGCGGAAAATACATATGTTTGATTACATCATCAAAACCAGAGCCAAGTACATAATACCCATCTTCACTAAATCAAAGTACATAAATTGAAAGACATAAGCCCCAATACAAAATCGCCATAAATAAAAGAGAGGCTGAAATTTACTTCAGCGATCCAAGTAATCTTCCAAAAGCAAGAAGCATAGCTGTCCAAAATCAAGCTCTACTGGTGCTAGTTCCAACCTGAGCACCTGGGGACGAAAAAAGGAAGAAAAGAGGAGGAAACAAAGGGGGTCAGACATAAAGTCTGGCGAGTGCGATAACTTTAGCAATATAATTACCAAAGTAACTAGGCTAAGGCATAAGTTGGAAAATCAGGAAATGACCATGAACCATTGAGTATGGCAGAGTAAACAAGGAAACAAGATGAACAACGATATCGTTAAAGCGCAAATAAACTACTATAAGATAATTACTAAACTACACCAACACTATAAGAAAATTGCTAACCTACACCACCACTAGTCACCCTAAGGTTGATCCCGCCTACAGAATTAAATAATGATAATGGAAGTTTCGTGCACCCCTAGCCGCCTTCATAGGTGCCGCCTCCCCCTATCTCCACTAGGTGTACCCTCTATCCCCATGCGATCGGCTCCATAACTCGTAGATACCCGTGATGGCCCCACAGTGGGGTGTATCACTCCACTAAGTGGCAACCCGATACCAAAAATAATGGACGGCTTATACCTACACGATGCAACAATGTCTTACCTACCAGCCCGGGTCCACACAGACATATGAAGCCATTGGACTTGCATTGCCACCGCTAACCCGTTTTGGCCTCTTACAATCAAGCCCAGTATGCGTGTCCCATCCTCGACTTGGGTCGAGCCCACAAAGATACGTATGGGTTACTGGTTGAAACGGGCCCCCATTGCTTGACACAAGCTATCCTCCTAAGCTTGGTCCCCTCTAGTACATCCTACTTAACCCTCTTCTTATTCATGTTCACTTACATGTTTCAATTTTGGTTAAGTGTTTCTAATCGTATTTCCATTGCCGCCCAAGGCACCCACTAGATTCCACATGCCACCCAAGGCACCCACTTAACCCCCTCATGTCCCACTACATGTTTATCTGGTTAAGTATTTCTTAATTCATTAAGACCGTAACCTCATAATGACCTCTCACATATAACTGGCATTTGTGGTAGCTGGATTTGCCGGGCGGGTCCTGGCAGTCTTACACCAAAAAAGAGCCTAACCTCGTGGCCTTTACAATTGTTACGTATTTAATTTACGCCTAAGACCTCCCACATTAGACTGGCATTTGTGGCAGTTGGATTTGCCGGGCGGGTCCGGGCAGTCGTACACCACAAAAGAGCCTAACCTCATGTCTTAGATGATTAATTACTCCTAATTAATCATCCCCCAATTTGAATTACTTTCCCTATTCAAATTATCAGTTAATTCCAAATTTAACTATGGCCATAATTGACTCAATTAGGTCCATCTATTTAGGGTATGTAAAATCATACCAATTTCCATTACAATTTATTTTATGCCTTTTAAGTCATTTATGCCAATTTAATCTTTTAATATTATCCCCTTTACCCCACGTTGTACATTCGTTCGTTTAACGTAAAATATATGTTAGACTCGAATAGTCTGACTCGTGGAATAACGAGAAAACATCACGGCATACATATAATTAAAACTAGATCTAAACATAGGGGTGAACTTGCATGTGTGAATGATGTTTTACATCTAAAACTTGCATAGGCCAAAGTTACAACTTTCATAATAAACATATGTCATAGATCCAAATCTAAAGGTGTGAACTTGTTGGGATAATGGTCACAAACTTGCATAAATCATGTATGTCATGGATCTATATCTAAAGGTGTAAACTTGCATAGTCAATGACCACAAACTTGCATAACATGATTCATATTCCAAACTCATATATTTATATAGACTTGCATATGTGATTTATTCAAAATGACAATGATGTGAACTTACATCTAAACATGTAAACTAGCGTGTAGAGTTTGGCATATAACTCACACATGTCATAGCCTAAATTTATATCTAAAATAGATGTCATGAAGCCTGTAAGGTTACATATAATTTTCCCCAACTTGCATATGATTCATGTCTTGATAAAAATATAAACATGCATACATACTTATGATATATCAAATGAATCAACATACACAAACTAGCATATGAACAACATGATGATTCGATTATACATAAGCCAATCATAAAATTACAACATAGATGATCACAACTTTACAAGAAAGCATCATAGAATTTACAACATAAACATCACAATTTTACTATATGAATAATAACATGTGGTCAATAATTCACATCATATCCAAATCGTCCACATCATAACTCAATCTAATTAATTTGCTAATTATTTTATTAAAATTATCGAACTCACAACTCAGAGAAGGTCTTCAATTCTGAATTCTGAGTTCTAAAGTTGTAATAGCTTTCCTTTGAAGAAGATTCGTTGTTAAAGTTGAAAAGAATTGATTTAGACTAGCTTTCTTCCTCTCTAATTGGTGGCGGCTATGTTGAGTTGCTAGGTGACGGCATGGATGCCATGAATCTAATTTTTATTTTGATATTAGAGTTTGAGTCTATAAGTGTTTTTATAGAGTTTAGGATTAGTTTAAGCCATCCGATTAACCTAGAATTTATCCCAGCCAATCAGAGCATATCAGAAACCTTAACGAGTCAGCATCTAGTCAGCAACAGGTCATAAAACAAATCTTCCCGGGGTGGGGGGGGGGTAGGTCGACCCCCAGGTCAACCCCAAGGTCAACCTGGTCAGGGCAGTCCGACCCAATGGTCGACCTGGCCCTAGCGGCAAAATTCCCGCCTAGCCCATATGACTCTGAATTTTCAAATTTTGAAATCCGCTTTGAATTTTCTGAAACTTCCGATGGCCATAACTTCTTCATACGAAGTCCAATTCACATAAACTCGGACTCAATCTCAACCAGAATTCCGAGACAAACACAATGGCACAACCCGTTTATCTTAATTCTCACATCTGAGATTAGTTATTCTTGAATTTGTGAACATTAGTGTTAACAGAAATACGGGGTGTTACAGTAGGGGTCCGGGCACGCTTACTGAACTAATTATAAGCGATTCATTCTGATAATGGCGAGGGTTATTGATTGTGCATTCCAACCGGGTCATGTGCGTGCATGGATCCGGTCTGCCATGAGGATGTAAGACACCTGACATCTGTAAATAGGTCTGTGCCAATAGGTTGCCACATTAGGGAGTGACACACCCTACCGTGGGGCCGACACAGGGTATTCATGTATTAGGGAGCCGATCG
Organism: Allium sativum; assembly: GCA_030737875.1. Taxonomy (NCBI): domain Eukaryota; kingdom Viridiplantae; phylum Streptophyta; class Magnoliopsida; order Asparagales; family Amaryllidaceae; genus Allium; species Allium sativum. Next base: position 27,662,849 of record JASFAX010000020.1, read on the forward strand.
GTTGGGGTAGGACTTAGGGTACACTTAGTTCTGTCTGTTTCTGTTAGTACTGTCTGTTTCTGTTAGGTGGTAACACTTGTCTGTTTCTACATGGTACCGTCTATTGGGGTGGTAAAGGCCCATTACTAGTGTACACCTAATTCTAACATTTTGTTTCCGCAGGGATTATTCTGTTTCTGTCTCTAGTTCCGTTTCCAGTTCTGTTTCCGTTCCTTCTGTCTGTTGGGGTGGTAAAGACCCATTATTAGTGTTCCGCCTCTGTACCTTCTTTCTGTTTGGGTGGTAAAGGCCCATTACTAGCATTCTATTTTTGTAGAGATTATTTTGTTTCCGCTTTTGTTTCAGTTTAGACACTAGGGTAAAACCTAATCCTGTTATACAAGTATTAGTGCAGAGAAGTGAAAATCTTAGCCTAGCCTATATCATTCTGTTTCGTCTGTTAACCTGCTATTCCTATTATGGTTATCTCTCATCCAGTTTTATTTACGTGTCATGATACTATTATCTGTTTGTATGCTGAAAGTCACTGGGCGCACCAGACTTATGTCTAACCTAGTTTGTTTCACATCTTTTCTTTCCGTTCCCCTCCCCTAGGTGCTCAAGGTGGAAAAATAGGAGCTTGATTCTGATTCTCCCTGCTTGAAGTGCTTGGAGTATTACTTGGCTTTGATTCTATCTTTATATGGCAGTTTATGTTAGGGATTATGGCTTTAAAAACTGTGAATTCTGAAGGCTATTGTACAAGACCGATATTTATGATATTGTGGTTTTGAAAGATGTAACTAAATTCATTTTTGTTTCTGTTGAAATAAAGTTATAATTTTTCAAGTACTACTTTATCTGTCTTGTAAATATTCTGTTATGTCTACTAAAGCGCTCCACCGAAATTAAGGCATTCCCTTTGTGAGTGACCTTAACGGAGATGGGGTGTTACATTTCAGGTTTCTAGATTTACAGATTAGTTAATTTATAATTACGTACAACTTATCTCATTACATAAGTTATCACATTACCCCGATCATTTATTACAGCCTAAGTTGTAAGACCCCGTAATTCTATAACATTAAGTTTCACAAATTAAAGTATAATTAAATTATAGAAGAAGCATTAAGGGAAATGGGTTTCCCCATTGCATTCGTCTCGAAATTATGCTTGAGATAGAGTCCGAGTTTGTGTAAATTGGACTCCGTATGAAAAGGATATCCTTAAATCAAATATTGCAGCAAAACATGAAATAAGAGGAACGAGAAAAGAATAATGTTTAGCATTGTTCTAGCTTTTGTAAGAAAAATACTTAGTAGCTTATTTGGTTGGAACACATGACTTGCATACAAGAGGTACAGAGTTTGATCCCCGCCAGCTCCCTATTTTTTTTGGGGAATGGCTTAAAATAGCCTAGTGTGAACGCAATTCAGAAAGTGGTTTAGTGTGAAAATGGGTAATTGGGAAGATAGATAAAAAGAAAAAAAATGAATATATATAATATATATAAATACATATATATATATATATGTATGTATATGACGTGTACGCATCATGTAGCGTACGTTGCGCATTTTTTGTTGTCAAGGATTGTTTTTTAAATGTCCTTCCCCAATTGGATTTATGACAAATTAAAAGTAAGAAAAGAGTTATTCATATATATATACGTATATAAATATTTATATATGGGTAATTAATGTAAACGTTAAAGGGAAAATGTATCTATTAAATACGTACTTACGTTTGAATTGATTGACAATAAATAATAAAAAGAAAAGATGAACATTAGAATATCACTTTTGTTATGTTAACATTAGAATAACATTTCATTAAGAAATGTACATTTAGATTAAAATGTTTATTCAGATTAAATTGACATTTCAGTTAAGAAATGTTCATTTAGCTAATGTTTTGTTATAAATAAAAAAATGTCCTTTTGGTTATGATATGTTAGGAAAGAAACAATGTGTTATTTATGAAAAAATGAACATTTAATATGCTGAGTCATTTCTGACTCAATGCTGAGTCAATAGGATAATCCTATCTTGACTGAACGGTTATGGTCATTTCTTGGGTTAATCAAATGGCCTAAATTAATCCTAAAATTCTATATATACAACCTAGCTCTTAACCTAATTCATACAATTAAACTTGGAGTCGTCACGCTGCTGTCAAATAGCTTGGAATGGCCGCCGCCTAAAGCTTAAATACAAACAAAGGTAGAACAAATCTAATTCAAAACTAAGAATCAAAACAATGTTTATCTACCCAAAGGAAAGCATCCCAATTTCAGAACTCAGAATCCAGAAATCAAGTTCATCGATCGTTGTAAGTATAGTGACTCTTTAGATGAGAATATGATTAAGACATGATTTGATGTAAATTGTAATATGGAATTATATCAGTATTGTAAAATATAGACGATGTTGTTTTGGTTTTGTTTATCGTGATAATTTGAATGTTTGTGGTGATTGGATCCATTATCTATTATGCGAATTGTATGTATACTGTTAGATCGATATATGTGCTTATGAAAGTTATAGGTTGCAAGTTAGATTTACACATATATGTTTACGATTCATGTAGGTTCTATGTATATATGTTTATGTTAAACCAATTGTACCTACATGATTAGAATAGATCAATATTCACAAATTCTTATGCAAGTGAAAACTTATAATTGGATCCATGTTAAAAGATCCGTTTATGATTCATATGATTTATAAAATTTTATTGTTAGATCTATGTTATATATATGTATTGCAAGTTCATACATGTTCCTATATGTTAACTTAATTATGTTGTAAATTTATGAACCTATGCAAGTTGTTAGGTTGAGATTCATGAACCTATGCAAGTCGTTAATTAAATTGTTAATTCATGAACCTATGCAAGTTGTTAATTAAGTTGTTAATTCATGAACCTATGCAAGTTGCTAATTATGTACATGTTTATGTTGATTATGTTAAAGTTGCAAGTTCACACCTATGTACATGTTAAAGTTGCAAGTTCACACCTATATGTTTATGTTCATGTTGATTTTGTCAAAAATTGCAAGTTCATAGTTAATGTTGATTTCATTCCAATTTTGTGAACGTTAAATTAGGCTAAGTTATTAGCTTAATACTTTATGTGAAATCATGCGAACGGTAACTTAGGCTAAGTTGTAAGCCTAGTATTTAGACAGGGGTAACGTTGGGTAAAAACTTAATTATAGGGAACTTGACATAAATTGGCCAATAATCACATAGGTGATTATTGGTATGAAACGGTATAAATTATTAATTTAAAACATGTTCGTGTAACACCCCACCTCCGCTAGGGTCACTCACAAAGGGAATGCACTAGGTTTGGTGAAGCATTATCGAGGTAAACATACACAATAATATTACAAGACAGAACATATACAAAACAACGGAAGTAAAACAGATTTCATTACCTTATAAAATATGGTTTAAAACCTTTTACATCAGAATATATCAAAACCTGTCTTGCAATAGTAAAGAAGCATAAAACCTTTTCACAAATTATTCCCCAAAATAAAGCGGTGAAGCAGCCATAGCCAAGAGAAGACCAAGCTATACATGATGACCTTCAAGCATAAGAGGTCCGAACTAAACAACATCATTTCCTCCCTGAAAACCTTGGGGAGGCGGGTAACGGAAGACAAAGAGGTGAAACAAAACGGGGTCAGTCATAAAGACTGGTAAGTCCTATCTACTTCCAGTATAAAAACTGGAAAAGGTAACATGACATGCATAAACTGAAAGTAAACATAAGGATGACGACAAGATAGATAAGATAACCGAATGAACTACTGTAGCAAGATAAACTAAGGTATCATGATAAACTACGGTGTCAAGATAAATCAAGGTATCACATCGTCAGGTTTCTATCAAGTATACTATCCCAAGGTATCTATCATGTATAACATCCCACGGTATCTATCATGTATAACATCCCAAGGTATTTATCATGTATATTTGCACTGCACCTCTCGTACTAGTGTCCCAACCCGCGTCATGTGTTAACTATGAATGCTCCTTGCCCAATGTCTTGTAATGGTCCATGTTAACCTAATATATAACATATGTAGGTTTTTCCCCACTCGTATGTTTCTTTTCACGTATAAGTTCAGCCCTTTGCCGTAGGCCGTACGGGCTTTCCCACGCAGTACCATTTTATCCTTGAAGTTGTTTTGGACTGTTTCCCTTGATCTGGTTATATTTTCTTACCATGAACTATCGCGTGTTCACTTAGGATTTATGCCACCTAGGACCACTAGGGATTATGCTACCTAATGAACGTTTCCGTCTCTCGGTTTAGGTTCAGGCCACCTAGGGCCACTAGGGATTATGCCACCCGTCAACTGCGCCCTTTATCCCACATATGTATCGTGAATCGTTTTCCATGTCTAGATGCACATGTATCTCAATGTGCCACCCGAGTTCCGTGCCAGGGCAAATCAAGAAATACGGAACTCGATCGGGAGCTTTAATTCATCTACTGATGCAGATATCAAGGTCTGTTTTTGTATCCGTGGCTATGGTCCCACGTGACCCCTCCCTCAACTACTGAAATGCAATCCAAGAGAAATCATGTATGAGAACTACATCCCGGCCCCACTATAGCCCCACTTTCCTATGGGCCAACCTCACCCATGTCTCGATAGCAAGAACATGGTCTGTTGGGAGTTCTTTGCCTTTCCGTTCGTACATGATTGACTAAAGATGGTAGGTAGTCGGCGACGTGCTATCCAGGGAAAAACAAGTATCGACGACTCCACGCTAATCCATCCCAGTCTTTAGGTCGCTCGCATAGCAACCAAGGCATACTCTTGGCTCTTCTACCGCAGACCTTAACCTCTGTGAGGCCGGGTTTCATGGACCATCTGCCACCTCACAGAGGGATACCAAGAGTACCCTCACGTCCCCCGAAGCTGCCGCTTTGTCACCCAGTTCGTTGGAGACTTTATCTAAGTCAGATAATTTGCTCCTCCTCGTGTGTTTAAGCGATGACCTACCGTATCGGGTTACGCATCTATCTGTGAACTGGTCTAAATCCCTTGACTAAGAATTATTACTTAGTTTCCCAAACTAAGGTTTACCACTTAGTCTCCTTTCCTGTCATCCTTGTTAAACCCGGTTTTCCACCTAGTCCCCCGAACTAGGGTTTTGTCTAATGGGTTAAGTATTGTCATTTAAGTTCTTGACTTAACCTGCCTACGAATCAGGTCAAAATTTGGCTAAGTATTCAAGTCCAAGACCTAGCCCTACATGTTGGTTAAGTATACCAAGAAGCTCATAACTTAACCCTATTCAATCATCAAGTCAAATTGGTTAAGTATTCATTTATCTTAACCCTATCATATTATCGTGTTAGATTGATTAAGCATAGGTTATCTTAATCCCATCAGATTATCGAGTCGGATTGGTTAAGTATGGGTTAGCTTAACCTCATCCACTAATCGTATTACAATGGTTAAGTATATTTAAAAGGTCTTGTGACTTAACCCTATCAGGTCCGCATATTAGATTGGTTAAGTATAGGTTACTTAACCTCATCAAACCATCATGTATAATTGGTTAAGTATAAGTTACCTAACCCCATTAAAGTATCATGTTAAGTTGGTTAAGTATTGGTCACTTAACCTCATTGAATTACCAAGTTTAGATTGGTTAAGTGTTTAACTTAACCCCATCGAATTACCGTGTTTAGATTAGTTAAGTGTAGGTTACTTAACCCCATCTAATTACCGTGTTTAGTTAGTTAAGTCTAAGTTACTTAACCCCATCTAATTACCGTGTTTAGATTAGTTAAGTCTAAGTTACTTAACCCCATCTAATTACCAAGTCGGATTAGTTAAGTGTAAATTACTCAACCCCATTCCCTAATTGTCTTGTTTGGTTAAGTGTCGTTAAGAAATCAAGTCCGGTTCCACTTAACCTACCCATTCGTGTCATATCGGTTAAGTGTCATTAGTCAAAATTACTTAACCTTTTCATGTAGCATTAATTAGATTAATGCACCCAAACCTCTCACATTAGACTTTGTTGTGGTTACTAGTTAAGCCGGGCGGGTCCGGGTAGATTTACACCACAACCTAGTCTAACCTCGGGTTTTAAGTGCTATATGACCAACTACTCACATTGGGTCCTATTGTTTGTAGCCACTAGTTAAGCCGGGCGGGTCCGGGTAGATTTATGCTACAAACTCAACCCAACCTCGAGTTGGCCACTTTCATGTTTGGTCTAGTGTCATATTACACATACAACCCATACGTGTCTAGTTTCAAGTCCCATGTTTACCCCACATGTCATGTCCCCGTTTAGGTGTATCATGAGTGTCATATTTTCATGAAATCCCATGTTAAATTATCATGTCATAATCACGCTCGTCCATCCTACCCCAAATCGTGTTTCCAACCCAAGTAAAAGCGAGTCAACATAGTAAGGATACTATGCTACATATTGGCCTCAAAACATGCAAGATGCCAAAAAGGGGTTGGCCACAAATATGCATGGTATCATAAGGTGGTTTGGCCTCAAAATATGCACAGCATCATAAGGGGTTTTTGGCCACAAACATGCATAGTATCATAAGGGAATTTGGCCACAAACATGCATAGTATCATAAGGGAATTTGGCCACAAACATGCATAATAACGTAAGGGGTTTGGGTTCATTTACATGCATAAGCCCCAAAGTCAAATCTTTGCCAATGTTTCACAAGTCAAATGGTTCCCAAAGGTTTATGCTAGCATTCCATAGATAAAGATTCAAACTTGCAAGATAAACTAGGTTAATCATAACATGAATAGCATGATTTAGTCACTAAGCATAGCCAAAAGTCATAGGTTCAAGCAAAAGAGGCATGACAAGGTTCATATAGGCTAGCATACTTAGTTTAATCTCGTTTTATTCCATGCCATCATTAAAACTACCGTTTAGATCTAGAAGTAACTAGAACTTACGTAGCTTGGCTTAGAGATTTAGGAGCATGAATCGTCTTGTCGTAGAATCCATGTTGAGACGATGATCAAAACCCTTGATTTGGTGTAGAAAGCTTGCACCTTCGTCTTGAATCTAGTTTGCAAGCACAAGCTCTTGAATTTGGGGATGGAGGCCATGATCAATGTAGATTTGGGCAGCACTTCATTGCAAGAGTTATTTGTGAGGGTTTCGGGTAGGCTTAGGGGTCTTTTTATAGAGATTAGGACTAGTTTAGGCCCTTAGATTAACCCTATGATAGATTTGAACCCTCAAAATCCATCACAGGCCTATAAAACATGTCTTGTGAAACAAGTCAGTTGCACCCAGGCCCAAGTGGTCGGACCACCCAGGTCGACAGGGGTGTCGACTGGGCAGTCGACACTACCTGGGGGGTGTCGACTCCCAAGTCGACTCCCCAGTCGACTTGGGGGTGGCGGGAATTTTTCCCGCCTCTTCTGCTTGGCTGAATTTGAATTCTGAATTCAAATTTGAACTGTTTTTGAACTTGAAATTTTCTGAAAACATTGACGGGCCATAACTTGGTCATACGGACTCCGATTTTCGAAAACTCGGACTCTATTTTGCGTATTTTTCCGAGACGAACGCAATGGCATATCCCGCTTCTCTTGATCCAGATTTTATAATTAAATTCTGCCTTGATTCTCGTCTTATCATGTTGTAAAAATCCGGGTTGTTACACATAGGTGGGCCCAAAACCATGAAATTGGTTAAGGCCATGAATGGTGTAAATTTATACACCGTTAGTTTTGAAATAAAATATGTGACATGAATAATTTACATAATTAAAATGTAAATTTAGACAATACGAATATGCTTAACCCGAGGTTGGATTAAGTTGTGATGTAAACCTGCCTGGACCTGCCCGACTGTTAAGTAATCACAACAATACCTATCCAATGTGAGAGGTTAAGGCATTGAGCCCAATAAAGACCCGAGGTTAGACTGAGTTGTGGCGTAAGACTGCCCGGAACCGACCGGCATACAGGCAGCCACAACAATACTTGTCTAATGTGAGTGGTTGGTGCTTTAATAAGACAATTAGAGCTAAGCTAGGATTGGTAGGGTTAAGTAATTTTAATACACTTAGCTAAATTAACATGTTGACTAGATAAAAAGGTGGGGTTATGTAAAGTTACACTTAGCCAATTTAACATGTTAACTAGACTAGAGGTTGGGGTTAAGTAAAATTAATACACTTAGCCAAATTAGTATGTTAGCTGGACTAGAGCATAGGGTAAAGTAAACTTAGAACACTTAACCATCATAGTGTGATAAATGAATAGGGTTAAGTTAAAGCATGAAGAGACAATACTTAACCATTAGAACATGTTAATTAAACGGATGTTAGGGTTAAGTTAACTATGGGAACACTTAACTGTAACACCCCACCTCCATTGAGGTCACTCACAAAGGGAATTCCTTAACTTTGGTGCAGCGATTATGTAGACATAATAGAAATTTACAGGATAGATAGACAATACTTGAGAAATTATAACTTTATTACACCGGAAAATAGAAATCAGTTTGGTTACATCTTTACCGAAAACTCAAGTACATAAATATCAGTCTTGTTCAGAAAAATCATCAGAGTACAAAACTTTAAAGTCATAATTCCCATAGAAGCTGCCATAAAGAGTCAAGCCATACTTTAAGACTCTGAGTACTTCAAGCAGAAGAAATCCGGATCAAGCTAAAGTATTCCCTCCTTGGAAAACCTTGGGGGGGGGGGGGGAGGAGGACGGAAGAATAGGGGCGAAAACAAGCAAGGTCAGACATAAAGTCTGCCAAGTCCAATGACTTTCAGCATATGAACAGATAATAATAATCATGGCATGCAAATAAAACTGGATGAGGGATAACAATGACAGGAGCAGCAGATGTACTTAGGTTAAACAGAAGAAACAGAATAATATTACTTTTCATTTCTTTGCACTAATACTAGTATAACAGGATTAGGTGTCACCCTAATGTTTAAACTGAAACAGAAACAGGAACGGAATAATTTCCATAGAAACAAAACGCTAATAATGGGCCTTTACCACCCGAACAGAAACAGACAGAAATAGAATGCTAATAGTGGGCCTTTACCACCCGAACAAAAGGTACAGAAATAGAAGCAGATTTATCCGTATGAAAACAAAATGTAGAATTAGGTTTACACTAGTAAATGGGCCTTTACCTCCCGAACAGACGGTACCACGCAGACAGGTGTTGCCACCCAACAGAAACAGATGGTACCAACAGAAACAGACGGAACTAAGTGTACCCTAAAACCCTACCCCAAGCGATCGACTCCCTAAACATAATTACCCTGTGTCGGCTCCACAATAGGGTGTATCACTCCCTAAAGTGACAACCAATTGGCACAGGCCTATTTATAGATGTCACGGCGTCTTACATCCTCAGAGGCAGACCGGGATCCATGCACGCACATGACCCGGTTGGAACGCACCATCAACACTCCTTGCCATTATCAAAATGAACCACTTATAATTAGTTCAGTAAGCATGCCCGGACCCTACCTACTGTTGGGTCAAAGTTTTGATACCAGAAAGGGTTACTGACTAATATGGGTCCCAAATAACAGATGACACAAGTAATTCCCCTCCTAACCTTGTGTCCCCAGACTAACAGATTTTAGACTAATTTGCATACAAGTTCAGACATATAGAGTTCAGATCAACTAGTTCACAAATCAGACAAGTTTTCAGACTAACGGATCAGATATACGGATTTAACAGATTTACAGATTTGTCTAACTTTGTAATTGGGCCTACAGATTCACGAAACGGCTTTGTTAAATTCATTGGCCCAATTGGTTCAGCCCTATCCACCCAACACGTTTTAGACATCATATTTATCACAGATTTGCATTAATTAAATATTAATGCACAGACCTCTCATATTATGTCGGTAGCTTGTGGCCGCTGGATATGTCGGGCGGTTCCGGGCAGACTTCTGCCATAAGCCAGACCTAACCTCGTGTCTAAGCATATTTTAGTTATGCCCACAACCTCTCACATTAGACTGACAGTTTTGCGGTCGCTGGTTAAGCCGGTTGGTTCCGGGCAGGCTTCTACCGCAAACAGAGTCTAACCTCATGTCATAGCCAATTCATTCTAATACAAATTTTTCAGATATCCAACTAATTCTGTTTATTTAACAGATTAAACTTCTGTACAAGTTACTGCAGATTATTCGAGGTTCTATTAAGAAGTTTTGGTCAATTTTAAATCGAGCCTACAGATTCACATATTTCAAATTTCAGCATTTCAGTTCCAGCAAATTAATTCATTCAACAGATTAAACAAATAACAAATCTTGCAGATTAGGCTATTTAGTAGATTTAGCAGATAAGGCAATTTTACATAATCAGTAGATTAGGCAATTCAATCTAATTAGCAGTTTAGGCAATATAACAGAACTAGCGGATTAGGCAATATAACAGATTTAGTAGATAACAGATTTAGCAGATTATATATATATATATATATATATATATATATATATATCATCTTTTGCCTAATCATAAATTTAGCCTAAGCTCACTTGCCAAATCATGGTCATAATTCATAATACCACATCTTGCCCCTAATTTTTAGTTAAACATTACACAGTACATAATATTCTCCATAAATCACGATAAACAATATTGATTATGCCAAATTATAGCCTATGATGCTAGATATTCAAAAACCATTATTTAGGCGCATTCACATTAATAGTCATCCTGTTTTTGTATATGTCTCTACACCTAAGTCACATATTCCTTTTTTAAGTCATGTATTTTTACATAAAAGAATATGTCCCAAAAATCTAAAATTTTAAACTATAACATGTAGTATGTCCTCAACATGCATTATCACTCATGCATAACATGTTGTAAATTATCTTTAAACTCTAACATCTGACCTTGATTTAAGACATGCATTATGCCCCCAAGTTTCAAGTTGTCCTATAATTCCCCTTCCCCCAAATGACAGATTATCATACCTAGTATGAACAGATATAGATCTAACATATGTTTATTTCTCATATTAACTACAGATCTAGATTACAACATGTACTATGTATCTAAATTAGTTTCATGTTTACGGTTAAATCTACGCCCGAATCCCAAGTCATAAGTCCAATATATTTTATGCCTCAATCTCAAATCATATGTTAAATATGCCACATGTCCAATTATATGCCACAGATTTTATGTCATGTCCTCGAATCGGTCCGGTCCAATTATGCATCGTTCATTATTTGTCCCAAACATTTTAGCATTCGTGCGTTAATCTCTTATGAAATCTGGCTCAGGCTCGTGGTAGCCTGGCTATAGAACAGAAAGAAGAAAGAGATACAGACATAACCTCAAATTCAGATTTACAATTCATGTCACAATCATAATTAGCGTTTATAGAGGAAAATAGCTGTACTTGCCTTTCGTGGTTTAAGAAAGGAAATAAACTGTTGTTAATGCAGAAATGCTGAATTACTCCTCTTTAATTGTTGTAGATCTAGACTTTGATTTGAGATTTGATTTAGCTTTTAATTCTATTCAGGTCGGAAGAAGATGCATCAGTCCAAGTTTTGATTCCAGCAGGGTAGCGACGCCATTATTTTATTTAATAAGAACGGAGGCAGATTATAGGAATGAAATTGTGTAGCATAAGGTTAGAGAAGAAAGGTGTAAAGAGAATGGGGCTAGGGGGCTGTTTATATAGGGTTTCAAACTAATTAGAGCCGTCGATGAAGCTAGGGTTAATCAAGGCCATCCATCTTAAGAGAAGCCAATCAGAAAGTGACAAGTTAGCCCTTGAGACATAGCAGTGCTCAGAAATTCGACCATAACTCGACCAGGCCAGCCAGGGTCTAACCAGAAAGCTGTGCTGGTTTTCTCTCGGCCTGGGCGCACTTGGGAAGTGCGCCAATGTAAATTTGTACTGGCTGACTTCCCAAGTGCGCCAGTGCAATCTTTTTTTTCCTAATTAGCCACCAAACTTCGTTCGTCCATATCTTCTTCATACATTATCTGTTTTAAGCAAACTTGGACTCTATCTTAAGCAGAATTCGGAGATGGACGCAATGGAACGACCCATTTCCCTTAATTCCCATATTTGAAATTAAGTATTCTTAAATTTTAGTTAATCTGATTATTCGAAAATTCGGGGTGTTACATTCTTTCCTACTTAAAGGATTTCGTCCCTGAAATCTTCAAGTTAAGAAGAATGTGTCCAACCATCCAATCATCCATCTACTCAACGATCATCCAAAAGTATCCATTGTCCTTAGAAAACTTCTAATGTTGTATGAACATATGCAAAAGTGTGTGTATATGTTCCTTATCTAATGCAAAGATCAGGCGGTCCACTGATTCAGTTGATATCCTTAATGCGAATTATGTCAGTGCCATGGGTCCAACATGTATGCAATTTTCCTATTTGATACATATCATTCTTTTATGAGTGACAACCATTCGTTCATATGCAATATCCATGTGATGAGTCAATCATTTTGCATCCACAGAAATTGAAAATGCTCCAACATCCATATGCAGTATGAGAGTGTTTTCGAGCCGATCTAGTGCCTAGTGTGTGTATATGCATCCACGAGCAACCACTTGCGTCCACTTGCAACCATCAAACATAACATGTCTCAAGCACATGTTTACACTCATTAGTTTCTACCTAAAGTTCGAAGATTCGATCGATAGGATAGTCGAATGATGGAACCGAGTGCAGATAAAACAAAAACTTGGTTTCCATTAAACCTTGGTTGAGAGACAAATTCCCCTAGGTATCAACCCATAAGACCGAAATCAACATAAGATTGACACCCAGAGGATTACCCTCCTTAGACAATGTCAAAACTGGAAATCTCAACCTTATCAGAAATATCCAAATGCTTACAGACTACTAGTATAGATCAGATTATCGAACGATTCTTAGGAAACTAAGCATGATAAAACCCAGAATGTATGCGTCCCACTTGACGCCTAACACAGATATCTCTCAAACCCCAATCTATCACAAGTAGATGAGTCGTAACCCTTATGGGTTTGATCCTACAGTGGAATCAGAAACAATACTAGTATTCAATTGCAGAGTACCGATTACTAAATCAAAATGCCAGAATCAGAAAAGAGTTTCAACTCAAAAATTAGATAAAGAAATTAAACCCCCTACAGAAAGTTTTCCTATTTCTATCCTATCCACTAGCCTCGAGAGTGTTCGCCTGCCTTGCAGATGTTGGTCCTGCCCTCTGCCCTTGACATCGTTTCTTTGGACAGTCCCTAGTGAAGTGTCCCAACTCACCACAGTTGTAACACCCCACCTCCGCCAGGGTGACTCTTGCAAGCACTCTGACTTTGGAGGGGTGTTTGAATCAGGTAAACATGCAAAATGATATATCAAGGCAGAACAAGAACATATGTATATATGTAAACAGAGTAAATAACATAGATAAAACAGCGGAAGATTTAAACCATTTCAAAACAAGTCTGGTACAACATAATATCAATTTTCCCAATAAACAAGTCTAGATAAAACAACATCATCTGAAAACAGAAATACATAAAGTACTATCCCCAAAATGAAGTGATAAACCATAGCTAGCTCAATGTCCAAACCGTACATGAGCAAATCCAGTAAGCAAGCTGTAAAAGATCCAAGCTAAGCTCCAATGTTCCCACCCTGAGGACCTGGGGGGGGGGGGGAACGGAAGAAAAGAGGCGAAAGAAAACAGGTCAGTCAAAAAGACTGAGTAAGACCTACTACAATCAATGTAAACTGATAAAGTTAACTGGTATGGGCAGCAAGGGATGAACATAAGGATAACAACAAACTAGCATGATGATTTACTATCAAGGTAGATAAGGTGTCATCGCATAATAAGGATTAAGGTTTTGCACCACAGGTGTACTAGTAAACTAACATGACTTGAATAAACGAGTATTGATCTCTTGGCCCAAGCTTTGGCCCAAAATCATGAAGTGACCCCAATACGAGGTACAAAGTGTAAACAAGAAGTGATCCCCAGACCCAAGTTTGGCCCAACATCAAGAATGACCCAAACCAAGGTCCAACTAGCACGGTCTAGTCGATCGGCTCCCTAAAGCCTAACTCGTCAAGTGTCTGTGTCATACGGCCCAACTACGAAGTGTAGCTAAACTGTGCTAGGTCCACCCTAGGGTGTATCAAGTCCTAGGGTGTCAACCACCGACACAAACCAAGCACGCACAGTTTAAACCTACTGGTGCCCGTGCCTGCTTTTTCAATTCCGGACCATGTGCACGATCATGGCCCGCCTGAACCCACACCGGCGCACCTACTCAGCCGTCGTTTGGTCGCTTACATGGCATCCCAGTAATCGTGCCCCTCCCTAGCCTAGTCCCTAGGGTGTCATGATACAACTAAGAGGGTTACTAGTGCAAAGGACCACGCAACTAGGGTTTCCTTAATGGGTTAACGTGGTTAACCCAACTCATTCAAGTACCAAGTTGGTTAAGTGTACCCAAGGTTCATGACTTAACCCTACCAACCCATCGTGTTTAATTGGTTAAGTATTCAAGCGGTCCATGACTTAACCCTACCATGTGGCATTAATTAATTTAATGCACCCAACCTCTCACATTAGACCTTGTTGTGGTTACTAGTTAGGCCGGGCGGGTCCGGGTAGGTTTACACCACAACTTAGTCTAACCTCGGGTTTCACGTGCAACATGACCAACTACTCACATTGGGTCCTATTGCTTATAGCCACTAGTTAAGCCGGTCGGTTCCGGGTAGGTTTATGCTACAAGCTCAACCCAACCTCGAGTTGGCCATCCTCATGTTTTCTAAGTGTCATGTCCATCATGTTTCCAAAACACATTACAAATTTTCAAGCAATTGGGTAGACCTAACTTAATAGGTAAATTCCCAATGGGTAGACCTAACTTAATAGGTAAATTCCCAAGCTTACGTTTTTATGTCTTTTAAGTTTACCCAACCCCAAACGCAATCCCCTCGCTTACATATCGCAATAGCGCATAAAGGATAGAAAGAGGGAACTTGGCAAAATCATGACATAAAAGTGTTGAAGCCACAAGTTCAACATGGTGGCATATAAGGCAAAGATGTGATCATAAACTTGCATATCTTGTTATCCACTTGCAAAATATTCATAAGCATGCATAACATCATTTTAACTTGCATAGTGTTCATATGCATTCATAACATGGTTTCAACTTGCATAAAGTTCATATGCACGCATAACATCATTTTAACTTGCATAGTGTTCATATGCATACATAACATGATAGCATGAACAAAATGTTCAACCCAAACTTGCATAACATACTTGCATACCATAACATGACATACTTGCCTATAAACTTGCATATTACAACATGATAAACTTGCATATCAACTTGCATATTACAACATGATAAACTTGCATATCAACTTACATAACATATGACAACTTGCATATCAAACTTGCATACAAAACTTGCATAGCATATGGCAACTTGCATATCAAACTTTCATACAAAACTTGCATAGCATATGACAACTTGCATATCATACTTGCATAATAAAATTTGCATGACATATGGCAACTTGCATATCATACTTGCATACTAAAACTTGCATAACATATGATAGAAAACTTGCATATCATACATCTAACTTTAAAGTTCAAGTATGAAAGGAATAGGGCTTACAATGCTTATGCGGACTCAAATGAGTTTAGCAAATGTAAGAAACCCCTTATGCAACTAATTAAACCCCAAAAATGCAAGCAAACTTGATCAAGACTCCTCCTTTATGATGCCAATAGAGAGACAAGACTTTAATGCAAGCTAAAGAGGATCATACAAGCCTAAATACACTTGTATGCATGGAAATCTCTTAGGAATTTGATTTAGGAATTTATGAAGAGAGTGGAGGCCATGAGAGGTTTGATTTTGACATAGTTTAGTTTCTAGAATGAACAATGAATGATTTAGGGTAGGTTAGGGTCTTATTTATAGATTAGGCTAGTGTTTTAGGCCCTTAGATTAACCCTAAATTAGATTAGGACCCTTAGATTTCGGAGCCTTCCAGAAACCAGCCCTAAGACCAAGCCCAAACCCCAAACTGGTGCACCCAACCACAGAACTCTCTAGAAACTGTGCAGGTTTTCTGGCTCGACACAGGCGCACTTCCCAAGTGCGCCAGTGTAAAAATGTATTGGCGCACTTCACAAGTGCGCCAGTGCATTTATTGTGTTGGCGCACTTCACAAGTGCGCAGTGCATTCTGGCTAGTTTTCGGGTTTTTCTGCCAAACTTCGTTCGTCCATATTTTCTTCATACGGACTCCGATTTTCGAAAACTCAGACTCTATTTCGCGTATTTTTCCGAGACGAACGTAATGGCATAGCCCGTTTCCCTTGATTCAGATTTTAGAATTAAATTCTGCCTCAATTTATGTTATAACAGGTTATTGAAAATACGGGTTGTTACATTCTCCCCTCCTTAATGGATTTCGTCCCCGAAATCTTCAAGTTAGGAAGAACGTATCCTACCATCCAACATCCATCTACTCAAAACATCATCCACGAGCAATCATTGTCCTTACAAGATTCTAAATGCTTGTATGAACATATGCAAAGGTGTGTGTATATGTACTTATCTAATGCAAATATCATCAATGCAGATTATGTTAGTGAAATGAATCCATATGTATGCAATTCCTAACATAATGTATAACATCTATATGTGTGCACATCACATACATCCATATGCAACATCCATGTGATAACACACAATTTTCATCCATGAATAAGCATAAACACTCATGCATATGCAATATGAGGAGTGTGTGAGCTGATCTAGTGCCTAATCGTGTATAATGCATCCACGAGTAACCACTTGCAAACACTTGCAACCACTTGCAACCATCAAGCATAACATGTTTCAAACACATGTTTCATCCAAAGGGTTTCTACCTAAGGTTCTCATGACAAGATTAACACGATAAACTAGATAATCCAGACAAACATGGATAGCAAAAGATATGCTACAAAGGGATCGGGAAGATAAGAAGGATATACTCTTTTCGGGTTACAAGAAATCCCTTCCTAACCCCAATCCTATAAAAGCCCAAAAGGTTTAGTCAACCTAACGGACCCCTTCAAACCCTGACATGTATTACTAGCCAATAAGCCATACCTCCCGATAGAAGTAGGACCGAAAATGGGACCGAGAGGATATACGTAAAAAGATAACATGCTAGTAAGTTCCACAGGAAAACAAGGATCAAGGATATGCTCTTAAAAAGAGATATGATGCGCGTATCCAGCCTTCAATCTTCTAAGTCACGTTTCCTTGAGCTTAACTCCACTGTGCTTTGACTGTCTTTTACTTCATGATTTCTTAGCTTCTTAACTCTTATTTCCAAATATGAGTTGGAACCTATTTCATTGTCGCCTCTCGTCTTCCCCTTTCACTTACTCTTCTATCATTCTTGGCTTAAACATAACTATGACATCATGGTTTCATGCAAGCTCTCCAAAACTCACTAGTGAATCCTGGATCTCGTTTACTTACCATAAAGTATTCCACGCAGCAGAACTTTTCTCGAAAATACCAATCCATGTTGCTAATGAACCATCCGCCTGCGAATGATAGGCCGTACTTAGATTCAGTTGCTTGCCCATGACTTCCCGTAGACTATCTCAAAAC
Source organism: Allium sativum (assembly GCA_030737875.1). Classification (NCBI taxonomy): domain Eukaryota; kingdom Viridiplantae; phylum Streptophyta; class Magnoliopsida; order Asparagales; family Amaryllidaceae; genus Allium; species Allium sativum. The sequence goes on from JASFAX010000020.1 coordinate 27,680,539, forward strand.
TTGACTGGTGAAGATTGAGTCATGGTTACTAACTATACTTTAGGGAACCTCGTGCAACTACTTTATTTCATGAAAGTAAACCGTCGCTAGCTATGATGCAGTCCTTTCGCTCTTTACCGGAGTGAAATGAGTGCTCTTCGTGAGTCTACCTACTATGACCCACATGCTCGTATTCTCTTTCCTTGACCTAGGCAGTCCATCCACGAAATCCTTCGTGATGCTTTTCCCTCTTCTATTGCGTGGACCTCCAATGGATATAATAGCCCACCGGGCTTCTATAACTCGGCCTTAATCTGTTGGCACCACATGCACCTTGGGACAAACTTGGCCACCTCCCTGTGCATCTTCAAGAGCCTTCTTTCTCTCATTGCGTCCTAGCTATCCCTTGTCATCTATAGCGAGGTGTCTTAACATCTCGCCTCGAATCAACTTGTTCATGATCTCGACTAACTGCGGGTCCTCTTTCTGTGAAGTCCCTACTTGATCCAGAAGGGTAGGTCTAAGCTCAAGGGACGCTAACTAACTAATTAAACTGAGAGAACTTCTTATTTCAATTGTCCTCGTCGGAGCTTTCCGGTCTTGAACTGCGACCACTTTAGCAGGATCCACCACCAAGCCTTGCTTAGAAACTATATGCCCAAGAAATCTAACTCCTTTTTCTCCAAAATGTCATTTGGAGAACTTGGCCTTCAACTGATGCGCTCTAAGCGTGTCCATCACCTCCACGAGATGCCTTGCGTGCTCTTCCTCATCCTTTGGGAAGATCAAAATATCATCTACGAAGACTACCACAACCTTGCTCAGGAACTCCCTAGACACCCTACTTACCAAGTCCACGAAGTATGCGGGTGCATTAGTCAAGCCGAACGGCATGACAAGCCATTCGAAGAATCCTATCTGGAGTTCTGAACGCAGTCTTGTCTATACTATCCTCAGCTACCCTGAGCTGATGGAATCCAGTAGCAAGATCAAGAGAGAACAGATGTTCCTACAAGCTGATCAAACAGATCATCGATCCTTGGCAATGGTTGTCTATTCTTCTTGTTCAACTCACGATAATCAACATACGGGCGAAGCGAACTGTCCATATTAGTAGCGAATACTACTAGAGCACCTTCCTTGGAAATGCTTCATCGAATGGAGTTCTTCTCAAGCAACTCCTTCACTTGCTTACTTAGCTCCCGTCTCACGGGACCATGTGCCTTACCGGCCACATAACTGGCTTGGCATTATCAACCAGATAAATGCGGAAATCTATTTCTTGTTTAGGGGTAACCCCCTTCACTTCACCCAAGATATCAGGATATTCTCGGACCACCCTCACCAATTGCAAACTATCGATAGACGAGTCGAGGGATTTAAGATAACACAACATGACGAGACTCATGGAGTTACTAGAAATTCCTAGGGTATTACTGAGGCGACTCATGAGCCTCACAACCCTATGCTCAAAAATCAAGAATGGCTCCAAAACTGGACAACCAATCCATGGTCAAAATCAACTCATACCCCATGAAACCGAGAATACAAGCATCACACAAGAACTCTACACTAGAGATAGAGTTTTTCAAATCCACGTAGATAATAGACAAGTGGGCGAAAACCCCCAATTGGATTTGAACGGGATCATAAACTAGACTAGTACTCAGGTGCAAACTTTCAACTAGATCAAATGAAATAAGCTATGCGATGCACCAAAATCAAACAAGGTATGAACAGGAAAATCGGAAATGTATACAAGGCTTTCAACAGAAATACTACCTCGATCGGGAACTGGAGCAGCATTGAGAGCATGATCTTTCCCTCTCGAAGGTCCAGCACGCTGAGTCTAACCCTGGCCTTGCCCTTGCTTCTTCGGGCAATCCTTACTGAAATGTCCAGTCTCACCGCAGAAAAAGCATTCACCCTTATTCCTTTTTCTCTTCCGACAATCCTTACTAAGATGCCCAACTGAACCGCAACAATGGCACTTCCTCTTGTTGTTCTTGCCCTTGTTCTTGTTCTTATTGCCTTGACTGCTCTGACCGCTTGGATTACCCTAATTTCCTTTCCACTTGGAATCAGTCTTCTTGGCTTGAGTATCATTCATCTTGATCTCCTCCTTGTCACTCCTACTCTCTTCATTAAGTAGGGCCATATTCACCAAACTCTCGAAAGTTGCCCCCAAGGGTATATGAGTCATGGCCAAACCATGTAATGGCTCGTTTAATCCTAGAGCAAAGTATAAGGCCTTCTTCTGAGTTGTGTTAACTAAGTCTAAACCGACCTGAGCCAGTTGATTAAACTGATCTATGTATTCCCTAATGGTCATGTCCCCTTGCTTCAGTGATAGGAACCTTAGTCCAAACTTTGCCCGAAAGTCTTCCCAAGTCTCAATTGGCCTAGTAACGGTGGTGACCACCACCAACATGCAGCTTCTTCCTTTAACAACCACACTGCTAATTAAACCTTCCTACGGTCATCTATATTAAAGAAGGTAAAAAGATCTTCGGTTTCTTTCAACCAATTCCTTGCCTCCACATAAGTCTCGGTTCCAAAGAAATTCTTGCAACCCATCGTCTTAAAATCTTGGCAAATCTCTGCGAAGTCAGTTTGAGGATGCTGAGGGGAAGGAGGAAGAGGAACCTCAGCGACAGGAGGAAGAGGAACATCAACTACCGGAGGAGGAGTAATATTTGCGGGGCCGGCTTCGGTCGCCCTAGCCTCCAAAAGTCTCCTATACCAAACAGGTACGTGTACTCCCTCCGGAATGGCAAAGTTATCGGCCATACTGGAAACGAAGAAAAAGATAGATTCAGGATGGAGAAAAACGAAGGAATTTTGCTGATGGCTTTTTGGGGAATAGCCTTTTAAAATAAACTAGACTTTTCTTTGGAAAATACTTTATACTTAGTTTTGAAAATAGTTTTTCAAAATTTTTCTAAAAACCTTTTTGTTCCTTCTCGTAAACCATATGCTCTGATACCAAATGTAACACCCCACCTCCGCCAGGGTGACTCTTGCAAGCACTCTGACTTTGGAGGGGTGTTTGAATCAGGTAAACATGCAAAATGATATATCAAGGCAGAACAAGAACATATGTATATATGTAAACAGAGTAAATAACATAGATAAAACAGCGGAAGATTTAAACCATTTCAAAACAAGTCTGGTACAACATAATATCAATTTTCCCAATAAACAAGTCTAGATAAAACAACATCATCTGAAAACAGAAATACATAAAGTACTATCCCCAAAATGAAGTGATAAACCATAGCTAGCTCAATGTCCAAACCGTACATGAGCAAATCCAGTAAGCAAGCTGTAAAAGATCCAAGCTAAGCTCCAATGTTCCCACCCTGAGGACCTCGGGGGGGGGGAACAGAAGAAAAGAGGCGAAAGAAAACAGGTCAGTCAAAAAGACTAAGTAAGCCCTACTACAATCAATGTAAACTGATAAAGTTAACTGGTATGGGCAGCAAGGGATGAACATAAGGATAACAACATACTAGCATGATGATTAACTATCAAGGTAAATAAGGTGTCATCGCATAACCAGGATTAAGGTTTTGCACCACAGGTGTACTAGTAAACTAACATGACTTGAATAAAGGAGTATTGATCTCTTGGCCCAAGCTTTGGCCCAAAATCATGAAGTGACCCCAATACGAGGTACAAAGTGTAAACAAGAAGTGATCCCCAGGCCCAAGTTTGGCCCAACATCAAGAATGACCCAAACCAAGGTCCAACTAGCACGGTCTAGTCGATCGGCTCCCTAAAGCCTAACTCGTCAAGTGTCTGTGTCATACGGCCCAACTACGAAGTGTAGCTAAACTGTGCTAGGTCCACCCTAGGGTGTATCAAGTCCTAGGGTGTCAACCACCGACACAAACCAAGCACGCACAGTTTAAACATACTGGTGCCCGTGCCTGCTTTTTCAACTCCGGACCATGTGCACGATCATGGCCCGCATGAACCCACACCGGCGCACCTACTCAGCCGTCGTTTGGTCGCTTACATGGCATCCCAGTAATCGTGCCCCTCCCTATCCTAGTCCCTAGGGTGTCATGATACAACTAAGAGGGTTACTGGTGCAAAGGACCACGCAACTAGGGTTTCCTTAATGGGTTAACGTGGTTAACCCAACTCATTCAAGTACCAAGTTGGTTAAGTGTACCCAAGGTTCATGACTTAACCCTACCAACCCATCGTGTTTAATTGGTTAAGTATTCAAGCGGTCCATGGCTTAACCCTACCATGTGGCTTTAATTAATTTAATGCACCCAACCTCTCACATTAGACCTTGTTGTGGTTACTAGTTAGGCCGGGCGGGTCCGGGTAGGTTTACACCACAACTTAGTCTAACCTCGGGTTTCACGTGCAACATGACCAACTACTCACATTGGGTCATATTGCTTGTAGCCACTAGTTAAGCCGGTCGGTTCCGGGTAGGTTTAAGCTACAAGCTCAACCCAACCTCGTGTTGGCCATCCTCATGTTTTCTAAGTGTCATGTCCATCATGTTTCCAAAACACATTACAAATTTTCAAGCAATTGGGTAGACCTAACTTAATAGGTAAATTCCCAATGGGTAGACCTAACTTAATAGGTAAATTCCCAAGCTTACGTTTTTATGTCTTTTAAGTTTACCCAACCCCAAACGCAATCCCCTCGCTTACATATCGCAATAGCGCATAAAGGATAGAAAGAGGGAACTTGGCAAAATCATGACATAAAAGTGTTGAAGCCACAAGTTCAACATGGTGGCATATAAGACAAAGATGTGATCATAAACTTGCATATCTTGTTATCCACTTGCAAAATATTCATAAGCATGCATAACATCATTTTAACTTGCATAGTGTTCATATGCATTCATAACATGGTTTCAACTTGCATAAAGTTCATATGCACGCATAACATCATTTTAACTTGCATAGTGTTCATATGCATACATAACATGATAGCATGAACAAAATGTTCAACCCAAACTTGCATAACATACTTGCATACCATAACATGACATACTTGCCTATAAACTTGCATATTACAACATGATAAACTTTCATATCAACTTGCATATTACAACATGATAAACTTGCATATCAAATTACATAACATATGACAACTTGCATATCAAACTTGCATACAAAACTTGCATAGCATATGGCAACTTGCATATCAAACTTGCATACAAAACTTGCATAGCATATGACAACTTGCATATCATACTTGCATAATAAAATTTGCATGACATATGGCAACTTGCATATCATACTTGCATACTAAAACTTGCATAACATATGATAGAAAACTTGCATATCATATATTTAACTTTAAAGTTCAAGTATGAAAGGAATAGGGCTTACAATGCTTATGCGGACTCAAATGAGTTTAGCAAATGTAAGAAACCCCTTATGCAACTAATTAAACCCCAAAAATGCAAGCAAACTTGATCAAGACTCCTCCTTTATGATGCCAATAGAGAGACAAGACTTTAATGCAAGCTAAAGAGGATCATACAAGCCTAAATACACTTGTATGCATGGAAATCTCTTAGGAATTTGATTTAGGAATTTATGAAGAGAGTGGAGGCCATGAGAGGTTTGATTTTGACATAGTTTAGTTGCTAGAATGAATAATGAATGATTTAGGGTAGGTTAGGGTCTTATTTATAGATTAGGCTAGTGTTTTAGGCCCTTAGATTAACCCTAAATTAGATTAGGACCCTTAGATTTCGGAGCCTTCCAGAAACCAGCCCTAAGACCAAGCCCAAACCCCAAACTGGTGCACCCAACCACAGAACTCTCTAGAAACTGTGCAGGTTTTCTAGCTCGACACAGGCACACTTCCCAAGTGCGCCAGTGTAAAAATGTATTGGCGCACTTCACAAGTGCGCCAGTGCATTTATTGTGTTGGCGCACTTCACAAGTGCGCCAGTGCATTCTGGCTAGTTTTCGGGTTTTTCTGCCAAACTTCGTTCGTCCATATTTTCTTCATACGGACTCCGATTTTCGAAAACTCGGACCCTATTTCGCGTATTTTTCCGAGACGAACGTAATGGCATAGCCCGTTTCCCTTGATTCAGATTTTAGAATTAAATTCTGCCTCAATTTATGTTATAACAGGTTATTGAAAATACGGGTTGTTACAACAGTTGAAGCAAGTGCACTTTCTTTTTCTGCAATCCTTGTTCAGATGAGTCGAGCTTCCACAAGTAAAGCACTTTTTCTCCTTCTTATATTTAGACTTTCCACCCTTCTTTTGTGTTTCCTTTTTGGGCCATGCTTTCTTGTTCTGTGGTTCTTCCTTCTTTGCCTCTTTCTTGTCGTTGTCTTCCTCGTGCAGTAGTGCCATATCAACCAATCTCTCCTAAGTCGCTCCGATGGGTACATGGGTCATGGCTAGACTGTGCAGTGGCTCGTTCAATCCTTTAACAAAGCGAAGAGCCTTTTTATGCTGAGTGTTGACTAAATCCAGTCCGAACCTAGCCAGTTGGTTGAACTGGTTGACGTATTCCTCGACCGTCATACTTCCTTGCTTAAGAGATAAGAACCTTTCCAATTGTAGACTTCGTTCAACTTGCGAGAGGAATTTCGTCTCAAACCTTGTTCTGAAATCCATCCATATTTCAACCGGTCTTCCGGCGTTAGTGACTTCCACCCAATAGGAAGCTTCGTCCTTGAGCAACCACACCGCCAATTGTACCTTCTGCCTATTGTCCACCTCGAAGATAACAAACAAATCCTCAGTTTCTTTAAGCAAGTTCCTTGCTTCTACGAATGATTCAGTTCCCTTGATATCCTTTCCACCCATGGCCCTAAAATATTTACAGATCTTTGAAAAAGCAATTGCACGAGGAGGAGGAATCACTGCAGCTGGAGGAGGGATATCTGTTGGGCCTGCATCGTTGGCCCTAGCCTCTAAGTACCTCCTGAACCAGCCAGGTATTGGCATGCCCTCTGGAAAGTTAAGATTCCCAGACATGCTGGAATGAAAGAAAAAGATTTAAAACGGAGAACATAAAAGATAGATATATGGCTTTTTGGGGATTATGTTTTTCAAAATAAAGTTTATTTTTGAAAATACTTCCTTTTTAAAACCTTTTTGGAAATAGTTTTCAAAAACTTTACCCAATCTGGTAATCTTCTGCTCTGATACCAAGTGTAACACCCTACCTCCATTAAGGTCACTCACAAAGGGAATGCCTTAACTTTGGTGGAGCGTTTTAGTAGACAGAACAGATATTTACAAGACAGATAAACAATACTTGAGGAATTATAACTTTATTATAGCAGAAAACAGAAATCAATTTGGTTACATCTTTACCAAAAACTCAAGTACATAAATATCAGTCTTGTTCAGAAAAATCATCAAAGTATAAAACTTTAATGTCATAATCCCCACAGAAGCTGCCATAAAGAGTCAAGCCATAATTTAAGCACTCTGAGTACTTCAAACAGAAGAAATCCGAATCAAACTAAAGTATTCCCTCCTTGGAAAACCTAGAGGGAGGAAACGGAAGAAAAGGGGCGAAAACAAGCAAGGTCAGACATAAAGTCTGGCAAGTCCAGTGACTTTCAGCATATGACCACATAATAATAATCGTGGCATGCAAATAAAACTGGATGAGGGATAACAGTGACAGGAGCAGTAGATGTACTTAGGTTAAACAGAAGAAACAGAATAATATTACTTTTCATTTCTCTGCACTAGTACTAGTATAACAGGATTAGGTGTCACCCTAATGTCTAAACTGAAGCAGAAACAGGAACGGAATAATTTCCATAGAAACAGAACGCTAGTAATGGGCCTTTACCACCCGAACAGAAACAGACAGAAACAGAATGCTAATAGTGGGCCTTTACACCCGAACAAAAGGTACAGAAACAAAAACAGATTTATCCCTACGGAAACAAAATGTAGAATTAGGTGTACACTAGTAAATGGGCCTTTACCCCCCGAACAGATAGTACGATGCAGACAGGTGTTACCACCCGACAGAAACAGACTGTACCAACAGAAACAGATAGAACTAAGTGTACCTTAAAATCCTACCCCAAGCGATCGGCTCCATAAAAATAAATACCATGTGTCGGCTCCAATATGGTGTATCACTCCCTAAAGTGACAAACAATTGGCACAAGCCTATTTACAGATGTCACGGCATCTTACATCCACAGAGGCAGACCGGGATCCATGCACGCACATGACCCGGTTGGAACGCACCATCAACACCCCTCGCCATTATCAAAATGAACCACTTATAATTAGTTCAGTAAGCGTGCCCAGACCCTACCTACTGTTGGGTCAAAGTTTTGATACCAGAAAGGGTTACTGACTAATATGGGTCCCAAACAACATATGACACAAGTAATTCCCCTCCAAATCTTGTGTCACCAGACTAACAGATTTCAGATTAATTTGTTTACAAGTTCAGACATACAGAGTTCAGATCAACCAATTCACAGATCAGACAAGTTTTCGGACTAACGGATCAGATATACGGATTTAACAGATTTACAGATTTGTCTAACTTTGTGATTGGGCCTATAGATTCACGAAACGGGATTGTTAAATTCATTAGTCCAATTGGTTCAACCCTATCCACCAAACACGTTTTAGACATCATATTTATCCCTGATTTGCATTAATTAAATATTAATGCACAGACCTCTCACATTTGGTCGGTAGCTTGTGGCCGCTGGATATGCCGGGCGGTTCCGGGCAGACTTCCACAAGCCAGACCTAACCTCGTGTCTAAGCATATTTTAGTTATGCCTACGACCTCTCACATTAGACTGATAGTTTTGCAGTCGCTGGTTAAGCCGGTTGGTTCCGGGCAGGCTTCTACCGCAAACAGAGTCTAACCTCGTGTCATAGCCAATTCATTCTAATAAAGATTTTTCAGATATCCGACTAATTCTGTTTATTTAACAGATTAAACTTATGTACAAGTTACAGCAGATTATTCGAGGTTCTGTTAACAAGTTTTGCTCAATTTTAAATTGAGCCTATAAATTCACATACTTCAAATTTCATCATTTCAGTTCCAACAGATTACGTCATTCAACAGATTAAACAGATAACAGATCTTGCAGATTAGACTATTTAGTAGATTTAGCAGATAAGGCAATATAACATAATCAGTAGATTAGGCAATTCAATCTAATTAGAAGTTTAGGCAATATAACAGAGCTAGCGGATTAGGAAATATAACAAATTTAGTAGATAACAGATGTAGCAAATTATATGTATATCATCTTTTGCCTAATCATAAATTTAGCCTAAACTAACTTGCCAAATCATGGTCATAATTCATAATACCACATCTTGCTCCTAATTTTCAGTCAAACATTACACAGTACAGAATATTCTCCATAAATCACGATAAACAATAATGATTATGCCAAATTATAGCCTATGATGCCAGATATCCAAAAACCATTATTTAGGCGCATTCACATTAATAGTTATCCTGTTTTTGTACAGGTCTCTACACCTAAGTCACATATTCCTTTTTCAAGTTATGAATTTTTACATAAAAGAATATGTCCCAAAAATCTAAAATTTTAAACTATACCATGTAGTATGTCCTCAACATGCATTATCACTCATGCATAACATGTTGTAAATTATCTTTAAACTCTAACATCAGACCTTGATTAAAGACATGCATTATGCCCCCACGTTTCAAGTTCTCCTATAAATCCCCTTCTCCCAAATCACAGATTATCATACCTAGTATGAACAGACCTAGATCTAACATATGTTTATTTCTCAAATTAACTACAGATCTAGATTACAACATGTACTATGTGTCTAAATTAGTTTCATGTTTACGGTTAAATCTACGCCCGAATCCCGAGTCATAAGTCCAATAAATTTTATGCCTCAATCTCAAGTCATATGTTAAATATGCCACATGTCCAACTATATGCCTCAGATTTTATGTCATGTCCTCGAATCGGTCCTGTCCAATTATGCATCTTTCATTATTTGTCCCAAACATTTTAGTGTTCGCGCGTTAATCTCTAATGAGATTTGGCTCAGGCTCATGGTAGTCTGGCAATAGAACAGAAAGAAGAAAGAGATACAGACATAACCTCAAATTCAGATTTACAATTCATGTCACAATCATAATTAACGTTTATAGCGGAAAATAACTGTACTTGCCTTTCGTTGTTTAAGAAAGGAAATAAACTATTGTTGACGCAGAAATGCTGAATTACTCATATTTAATTGTTGTTGTAGATCTAGACTTTGATTTGAGATTTGATTTAGCTTTTAATTCTATTCAGGTTGGAAGAAGATGCATCATTCCAAGTTTTGATTCCAGCAGGGTAGCGACGCCATTATTTTATTTAATAAGAACGGAGGTAGAGTATAGGAATGAAATTGTGTAGCATAAGGTTAGAGAATAATGGTATAAAGAGAATGGGGCTAGGGGGCTGTTTATATAGGGTTTCAAACTAATTAGACCCGTCAATGAAGCTAGGGTTAATCAAGGCCATCCATCTCAAGAGAAGGCAATCAGAAAGTGACAAGTTAGCCCTAGTAACACAGCAAAACTCAGAAATTCGACCAGAACCCGACCAAGCCAGCCAGGGTTAAACCAGAAAGTTGTGCAGGTTTTCTCTCGGCCTGGGCGCACTTGGGAAGTGCGCCAATGTAAATTTGTACTGGCGCACTTCCCAAGTGCGCCAGTGCAATCTTTTTTTCTTATTTATCCACCAAACTTCGTTCGTCCATATCTTCTTCATACGGTATCCGTTTTACGCAAACTCGGACTCTATCTTAAGCAGAATTCCGAGATGGACGCAATGGAACCCGTTTCCCTTAATTCCCATATTTGAAATTAAGTATTCTTAAATTTAAGTTAATTTGATTATTCGAAAATTCGGGGTGTTACATTAATCGTTATAACATGTTAGTTAAAACATATGGGCAAGGTTAGGTTAAAAGGGACACTTAACCAATACAAGATGAATGGGTAGGGTTAAGTAATAAGAAATACTTAACCAATATAATTTGGTTTGTGCTAGTGTTAAGTCAACATGGACTACTGATAACACTTAGCCAGTTTAATATGACAAAGGAATGGGTTAAGCTAAGTTGAATTGACTAATGACACTTAACCAATCCAACTTGATGAGAAAGAGGGCTAAGTAGTAAACCTTAGTTAAGAAACAATCGAGAACGGGAGCTAAGTTGAAATCCCCAGTTAAAGAAACTAAGTGATAAACCTTAGTTAACAAGATTTATGGGAAAAGAAACTAAGTGGTAAACCTTAGTTGATGATAACTAAGTAATAATTCTTAGTCAAGAAAACTGAGCCAGTCCATAATAGATGACTAACCCGATATGGTAGATCATCACTTAACAAGTACATGTGGAGGAGCAACGTTTATCTGATTTCGAAAAAGGCCCCAACGGACTAGATTTAGAAGCACGTAGCTTCGAGAGACATGAGGGTACTCTTGGTATCCCTCTGTGAGGTTGCAGATGATCCGCCTAGGCTTACAGTGGTTAAGGTCTACGGTACAAGAACCAAGTGTATGCCTTGGTTGCAGTATGAGCAACCTAAAAGCTATGGTGGATTAGCGTGGGTCAGCGATACTTAGTTTAGCCCTGGGATAGCACGTCGTCGACTACCTACCATCTTCAGTCAATCATAGTACGCATGCGGAAAGGCAGAGAACTCCCAACAGACCATATACTTGCTATCTAGTTATGGGTGAGGCTGGCCAATAGGAAAGTGGGGCATAGTCGGCAGGAGTATAGTTCTCGTGCTTGATTTTCTTGGATTGCCTTTCATTAGTTGAGGGTGGGGTCACGTGGGACCATAACCACTGGTAGAAAAATAGACCTTAGCATCTGCATCGGCAGATAACCTAAATCTCCCGATCGAGTTTCGTAATTTCTTGATTTAGCCCTGTCACGGGACTCGGGCCGCATACATAGTGAACATGTGCATCTAGACATCGAAAAATGTTTTCGATACATACGTGAGAAAAACGGATCGTTCGACAGGTAGCATAATCCCTAGTTGGACCTAGGTGGCATAAACCCTGAATCCGAGAAGCATTCAATAGGTAACATAAACCCTAGTTCCCTGGTTAAGTCTAGAAAGCGCTCAATAAGAAAACCCTAGATTAGATCTAGGTAATAAATAATAGATGTACACTTAAAGGCAACCGCAATTACAGGGATTGAGATCACATTATCATCTTTATACAGATTACTAGTTGGGATACTAGTTAGGTGGTGCAGAGATATAGAATGGGGTGTGATAGTATATTCGGTTTAAACTGTCTTGCTCTGGTTTATGTTAGTCTATTATTCTGGTATTGTCCCATTTTCCAAATTACTTTCGTCATGAACTTTATCATGTTCGCATGCTAAAAGCCACTAGACTTACTCACGCTTTATGTCTGACTCTGTTTTTCTTTCGTCTTCTTTTCTTCCGTCCCCCCCCCCCCCCAGGTAGTCAGGGAGGAAATAGCTCCGCTTAGTATGGACTGTTACTCTTTCCAAGCTTGAAGACTATTGGATATATCGCTTCATACTCTCTTTTCCGCTGCTATGGCTGGCTTATGCTACATTGGGGAATATAAATGTTATTTTATGCTTCTTTATTTTATGTAAGACAGATACTCTGGTATTGGAAAACAATTGTTGTACAAACTATTTTATCAATAAAGTAAAGTTTTATTTTTTTGCTGTTTTAAATTTGTCTGTCTTGTAATTTATCTGCATCTTTTACCTATTGTAACACCCCGTAATTCTGTTACACTAAGATTCACAAATCAAGGAAGAATTAAAAGTCAAAATCAAAATCAAGGGAAACAGGCTACGCCATTGCGTCCGTCTCGGAATTTTGCATGAAAACAATTATGAGTTTGCGTAAATCGGAGTCCGTATGAGGAAGATATGGCCTCCGGAAGATTCAGCGAAGTTCAAATTTCAAAACAGGTCAGGTTCAAAATTCAAATCGGACCCAGAATGGGCTGGGCGGGAAATTTCCCGCCCAAGGCACCCAGGTCGACTGGGTAGTCGACCGGGGGCACCTAGTTCGACTGGGTAGTCAACCTGGGGGTCGACCTCCCTGCTTTTTCCAGCTTTCTGCACCTGGTTCGTTCTGATGTATTTGGTCATGTTTTCTGACCAGGTTCGTCCGCCTAACACTATATAAACAGCCCTGGTCTTCTTCTCTATTCACAATTCTTTTCTATCCTTATGATGCCTCTGAGAAAATATATAAATAAATAATATATAAAATAAATCAAGACGAGGAAATGCTGCTAAAGATTTTCAAGAAGTGGTTCAAGTCAAGCTAGGATTCAATAGGAGGTTCAAACGACTTCAACGACTGTTTTTCTACGAATCTTAGCAACGCCATCTTTCTGTTCTAATCTAATCTCTGTAATTCAGTTTTTTCTAGATTTGAACATTTTTCTCTATTCGTGACATGAAATTAAAGGAATAAAAGAATATGCCAAATCTCTCTCTATTCGAATCAGTGCCTATACTCTTGGACCTAATTAATAACTGTTATGATTCGAGGACAAATAAAACCGTGACTACGGAACTATGAACCTTAAATCCATATGCCTATGACTATTAACATTGCCTATGACTATGGACATTGCCTATGACTATGAACATTGCCTATGGCTATGACTGTGACTGTGAAAATTATTTCCTTGACTAAGTCTATGCCTTTGATTAGGAAATATAAACTATTACCTATGACATAACAAGAACATCTGTGACTAAAAACCTATGATTCCTGACTAGGAAAGGGTTGCTTAAGTTTTGTGACTGTGAAATTGGGTCTAAACATGATTCTTCTATTCTGTCTATTCTTGGTTTTCTATGGTTTTAGACCTTGGGAATTTACCTATTATGTTAGGTCTACCCATGTTCTTGAACCTACTTTGTCTATTCTTGGTTTTAGATCTTGGAAATTTACCTATTAAGTTTGGACTACCCACGCTCTTGAACCTACGGCGTAATCTATATGCCTGTGAACTACCATCTTATGCCAGTTGTTATGTCCGTTCTTTCATGGCATTTTGGTTCATTCCCTTTTATCGACGAATCTAGCTTTATTTATACATTGAATCACGATTATACGAACGGTGGGAATACGATTTGGGAAAATTATGAAATTTACTAAAAACGTATTTTTTAACTTGGAAATTGGCATGAGTTGGGAACATGTATTAATGCATGTTCATAGAAATGCAAATGGGATAAATTTGACATGAATTATAGATTGTGTAACCTGAATCTAGTATCAACGTGTAAATCTAGCATTTACATGAATAGTGAACTAGAGTAATAAGTCTAATTTGACATGAATTAGAATGTTGAATCAAAATTGGATTAGTAATTTGGCATATTGGCATAAATTTGAAATTGGCCATAATTGAGAATAATTGTCATGTTTAGAAAAATCATGGTAAGTGACACTTGGTTTAGTATAGTTTGCATACCAAAAAGCATAAACATGATATAGAAGGGAAAATGTGCCATAAGAATGAATGTTGACAATTTACATTAAAAGAGTAATTAGGAAATAAGTAAATTAGGAATAATTTACTTATAGAATTTGTCTTAAATGAGAAAATGTAAATTTGGACAAATTAAAGGTTTCTTAACGACATACCTTTTAATAACACACCAGAAAGTTCTAGGGTGACAGAGAGGATAGTATCTAGGCTTGAGTTTGGAAAATACAAGTTTCCTGCTCTCCCTGGCTATCCCTAACTGATCCGACGGACGGGATGGTTACTTTTAAAATCCAATTTGAAAATTAATCAAAACCCTTTTAACTTGGAAAACACGAATATGCCTAACCCGAGGTTAGACTGAGTTGCAATGTAAACCTGCCCGGAGCCAACCGGCACATCCAGTATTCGCAACAATATCTGTCTAATGTGAGTGGTAGCGGCTTTAATTTATTTAGTTAAAGCTAGAACAAGATTGGTAGGGTTAAGTAACTAAGACACTTAACCAGTTCAACATGATAATTAGACTAATGGGTGGGGTTAGGTTCAGACTGACACTAAACACAGTTAAGCTAGAATGGGAAGGTTAAGTCCATAGGAACACTTAACCAACTTAACACAGTTAAGCTAGAATGGGATGGCTAAGTCCATAGAGACACTTAACCAAGCTCAAGGTAGCAAGACAAGACTTGTAGGGGTTAAGTAAAGTCAATACACTTAGACAAATTAACATGTTAACTAGACTAGAGGTTGGGGTTACGTAAAATCTAATACACTTAGCCAATTTGATATGTTAGCTGGGCTAGACCGTAGGGTTAAGTGAACTTGAACACTTAGCCATCAGGTTGTGATAAAGGAATGGGGTTAAGACTAAAACATGAAGGGATAATACTTAACCATTAATAATAACATGTTAGTTAAAACAGACGGGCAAGGTTTAGTTAAAAAGGAACACTTAACCAATACAGGGTGAATGGGTAGGGTTAAGTAATAAATACTTAACCAATATAACTTGGTTTGTGATAGGGTCAAGTCAACATGAATTACTGATAACACTTAACCAGTTTAACAGGATGAATGAAGAGGGTTAAGTTAGCTTGAATTGACTAATGACACTTAACCAATCCAAATTGACGAGAAAGAGAACTAAGTAGTAAACATTAGTTAAGAAAACAACAATTCTGGAAACTAAGTGGTAAATCTTGGTTAGTAAAATTAAGTAGTAATTCTTAGTTTAACACGTGAAGGAGCGAATGTCCGTCTGAGTAGAAAGAAGGCTCCAACGAATTGGGTTACGAAGCCCGAGGCTTCGAGGGGACGTGAGGGTACTCTTGGTATCCTTCTGTGAGGCTACAGATGATCCTCCTGGGCTCACAGGGGATAAGGTCTACGTAGAAGAACCAGGGGTATGCCTTGGTTTCAATATATGGCAACCTAAAGACTAGGATGGACCAGTGTGATTTGGCGAGAAAACGGTAGCCCTGTGATAGCAACTCGTCATCTACCATCTATCTACAGTCAATCGAGATACATGAAGCGGAAAGGCGGAGAACTCCAAAAGACCATATACTTGCTATCTAGTTATGGGTGAGGATGGCCATAGGATAGTGGGGCACCGGGGGCCGGCGTATAGTTCTCATTTTACAAGGTGTGCCTTTCATTAGTTGAGGGAGGGGTCAAGTGGGACCATAGCCACTGGAATAAAAACAGTCCTTAGCATATGCATCGGCAGATATTTGAAAGCTCCAGATCGAGTTCTGTATTCCTTGATTTGCCCTGACACAGGACTCGGGTCGCACATTACAGGACATGTGCATCTAAACAAGCGATAACGATTCGCGATACATGCGTGGGGAAGTATAGGAACATATACCACTCTAGGTAGTGTGTCCTAGACTTGGGGGCATCGTTCGACAGGTAGCATAATTCCTAGTTGAAATAGGTGGCATAAATCCTGAATCCGAGAAGCGTTCAGCAGACAGCGTAAACTCTAGTTAAATCTAGAAGGCATTTGATAGAAAACCCTAGATTGAAACTAGGTAACAAATAAATAAATGGATGCCTGAATGCAATGGAAAATACAGGGATTGGGATCATGTTAGCGTTACTAGTTGGGGCATTAGTTAGCTGGTGCAGAGATATAGAAACCAGTATAACAAGGAAATAGCGAAGCGGCGAAAGTATTAGAGCATATCCAGTTCATCTTATCTTAGTGTATCTTGTGTCAATCTTGTCTAATCTTACTGACCCTATCATCATGGTGTTATCTTGTATTCAGTTAATTCATGTCGTTTTGTTTTCCATGTTCACATGATAGAAGTTACTGAATTTACTCAGGCTTTATGTCTGACTCTGTTTTCCTTTCGTCTTCTTTTCTTCCGTTCCCCCCCCCCCCCACGGTAGTAAAGGAGGGAATAGTTTAGCTCAGGTTAAATTGGACTGCCACTCTTTCCAGCTTAAAGAATTGTCGAAGTTTGCTTGGATTCTCTTTTCAGATGCTATGGCTGGCTTTTGCTAAAATCGGGGAATAATGTTGTTTTTATGCTTCTTTATTTTGTAAGACAGAAGATACTCTGATATTGTAAAGAAACCATTGTACAAATCATTTTATCAATAAAGCAAAGTTTTATTTTCCGCTGTTCAACTTCTGTCTGTCTTGTAATTTATCTGCATCTTTTACCCAAAATGCTCCACATAACTTAGTGTATTCCCTTTGTGAGTGACACTAACGGACGTGGGGTGTTACACGTTGTATCAGAGCTGAAGGTTACATGATCAGATAAAAGACATGAAAAATTATTTTCAAAACTGTTTTAAAAGAAGCATTTTTAAAAGAAAAGATTTGTTTTAAAGGCATATTCCCCAAAGCCATACACACTATCTTCTCTTCCTCTTTTTGAATCCTTCTTCCTTGAGTCTCTGGGGCTCCTGGCTCTCTGGGAGATAACCTCATCGAAGGGCAAAGTAGTGCCCGACTTCCATCCATAGTCGTAGTTGTTTCACCTACGGCCAGTTTTCTTTCAAGCTTAGTAAGGTTTTCTGTACGATGGAAGCCGCTTTCGAAAGATTTGTCAACATGACAACACATGGAAGAGGATGAGGAACTCATGGATATAGATTTAGCTCACGAAGGAGGAAGAAATTATAAAACCTAAGACAAGAGGAAGTATCTTTACTAGGGTAAGCATAGGGCATATAATTAAGGACAAGGGCAAGAACAAGGAACAAGATTTTCAGAAGAGCAAGTACAAACTTTCACCACCAAGCGTACCTATGAGAAAGGTAGTAAAGTTCTGTTGGAAGAGTCTAGTTTTGCTGCTCGTACTATATCCTTTGGTTTTAGCGTTTCGCATTTGTTCATATCCACTTCCATAGTCGAGTCTCTGCACCATAGTACTTGTATAGTAGAAAGATCCCACTAGAGTCTCAAATCAAATTGGTGGTCCGACCAGTTTATTTTTGGTTAGTAGGGATTTTAGGATTGCTATCGAGTTTGCTTATATCATCTCACGAGGACCGTTTAAATTCGGAGGAGATATTCCTTGGGTGCTTGTCTGATATTGGTTTAGGCCTTTGGGGCTTGTACTTGAGGAAGGTCGAGTTCGACTAGGATGGTTTGCGTGAGAGATGAATAGTTGTGGCAGACACTCTAAAAAGCGTGTAGTAACCTTTCGACCCTTATAGTTATGGCACGGTGGATAAGAGGGAGACCTCTAGACATCTTAAAACATATACTTGGTACCATGATTGACATCTGTTTATTTTGGAATTGGCGGTCAGAAACTTCACAATCGTGAAGTTAAATTACCTAAGATACAGTGGAGTAAAGCTCAAGAAGGCTAGATACTAGCATCATACCCTTTTTCCTTAAGGGTGCATCCTTGGTTTCTTTGTTTAGGAGCTTTACGCATATTTGTTTCTCTCTTTCCAAAGTATATCCTCTAGGTCGTATCTTCGATCTTTAGGTAGAAGCCAATGGACATAAACATGTATTTGAAACATGTTATGGTTGATGGTTGCAAGTGGTTGTAAATGGTTGCTCGTGGATGCATATGCATACGTATTAGGCACTAGATCAGTTCATACGCTTTCATATTGCATTTACAGATATGTATTTGTTTGTAAATTGAACTTGATATGTTATCATATGGGTGTTGCATATGGATGAATGGCCGTGCATGCATGTAGTATTTACATAACTAGGGATGCTTGCATACATGATTGGACGCATGGCACTGACATGGTTCGCATTAAGGCGGTCAACTGAATCAGTAGACCGCCTGATTTTGCATTAGATAAAGACATATACACACACACTATGCATATGAATATGAAGGCATTAGAAATATTTTAAGGACAATAAATGCCTGTGATCAAATGGTTGAGTAGATGGGTGATTGGATGGTAGGACACATTCTTCCTAACTTGGTGATTTCGGGGACGAAATCCTTTTAAGTGGGGGAGAATGTAACACCCCGTAATTCTATTACACTAAGATTCACAAATCAAGGAAGAATTAAAAGTTAAAATCAAAATCAAGGGAAACGGGCTACGCCATTGCGTTCGTCTCGGAATTCTGCATGAAAAAGAGTCCGAGTTTGCGTAAATCGGAGTCCGTATGAGGAAGATATGGCCTCCGGAAGATTCAGCGAAGTTCAAATTTCAAAACCGGTCAGGTTCAAAATTCAAATCGGACCTAGAATGGGCTGGGCGGGAATTTTCCCGCCCAAGGCACCCAGGTCGACTGGGTAGTCGACCTGGGGCACCCAGGTCGACTGGGTAGTCGACCTAGGGGTCGACCTCCCCGCTTTTTCAAGCTTTCTGCACCTGGTACGTTCTGATGTATTTGGTCACATTTTCTGACCAGGTTCGTCCACCTAACACTATATAAATAGCCCTGGTCTTCTTCTCTATTCACAATTCTTTTCTATCCTTATGCTGCCTCTATGAAAATATATAAATAAATAATATATAAAATAAATCAAGAAGAGGAAATGCTGCTAAAGATTTTCAAGAAGTGGTTCAAGTCAAGCTAGGATTCAAGAGGAGGTTCAAACGACTTCAATGACTGTTTTTCTACGAATCTTAGCAACGCCATCTTTCTGTTCTAATCTAATCTCTGTATGTCAGTTATTTCTAGATTTGAACGTTTTTCTCTATTCGTGACATGAAATTAAAGGAATAAAAGAATATGCCAAATCTCTCTCTCTATTCGAATCAGTGCCTATACTCTTGGACCTAATTAAGAACTGTTATGATTCGAGGACAAATAAGACCGTGACTATGAAACTATGAACCTTAAAACCATATGCCTATGACTATGAACATTGCCTATGACAATGGACATTGCCTATGACTATGAACATTGCCTATGACTGTGACTGTGACTGTGAGAATTATTTCCTTGACAAAGCCTATGCCTTTGATTAGGAAATATAAACTATTACCTATGACATGACAAGAACATCTGTGACTAAACACCTATGATTCCTGACTAGGAAAGTGTTGCTTAAGTTTTGTGACTGTGAAATTGGGTCTAAACCTTATTCTTCTATTCTATCTATTCTTGGTTTTCTATGGTTTTAGACCTTGGGAATTTACCTATTAAGTTAGGTCTACCCATGTTCTTGAACCTACTTTGTCTATTCTTGGTTTTAGATCTTGGGAATTTACCTATTAATTTAGGTCTACCCACGCTCTTGAACCTACGGCGTAATCTATATGCATGTGAACTACCATCTTGTGCCAGTTGTTATGTCCATTCTTTCATGGCATTTTGGTTCATTCCCTTTTATCAACGAATCTAGCTTTATTTATAGATTGAATCACGATTATACGAACGGTGGGAATACGATTTGGGAAAATTATGAAATTTACCAAAAACGTAGTTTTTAACTTGGAAATTGGCATGAGTTGGGAACATGTATTATGGCATGTTCATAGAAATGCAAATGGGATAAATTTGACATGAATTATAGATTGTGTAACCTGAATCTAGTATCAACGTGTAAATCTAGCATTTACATGAATAGTGAACTAGAGTAATAAGTCTAATTTGACATGAATTAGAATGTTGAATCAAAATTGGATTAGTAATTTGGCATATTGGCATAAATTTGAAATTGGCCATAATTGAGAATAATTGTCATGTTTAGAAAAATCATGGTAAGTGACACTTGGTTTAGTATAGTTTGCATACCAAAAAGCATAAACATGATATAGAAGGGAAAATGTGCCATAAGAATGAATGTTGATAATTTACATTAAAAGAGTAATTAGGAAATAAGTAAATTAGGAATAATTTACTTATAGAATTTGTCTTAAATGAGAAAATGTAAATTTGGACAAATTAAAGGTTTCTTAATGACATCCCTTTTAATAACACACTAGAAAGTTCTAGGGTGACAGAGAGGATAGTGTCTAGGGTTGAGTTTGTTTCCTGCTCTCCCTGGCTATCCCTAACTGATCCGACGGACGGGATGGTTACTTTCAAAACCCAATTTGAAAATTAATCAAAACCCTTTTAACTTGGAAAACACGAATATGCCTAACACGAGGTTAGACTGAGTTGCGATGTAAACCTGCCCGGAACCAACCGGCACATCCAGTATTCGCAACAATATCTGTCTAATGTGAGTGGTAGCGGCTTTAATTTATTTAGTTAAAGCTAGAACAAGAATGGTAGGGTTAACTAACTAAGACACTTAACCAGTTCAACATGATAATTAGACTAATGGGTGGGGTTAGGTTCAGACTAACACTTAACACAGTTAAGCTAGAATGGGAGGGTTAAGTCCATAGGAACACTTAACTAACTTAACATAGTTAAGCTAGAATGGGATGGCTATGTCCATAGAGACACTTAACCAAGCTCAAGGTAGCAAGGCAAGACTTGTAGGGGTTAAGTAAATTTTGTACACTTAGCCAAATTAACATGTTAACTAGACTAGAGGTTGGGGTTAAATAAAATCTAATACACTTAGCCAATTTGATATGTTAGCTGGGCTAGATCGTAGGATTAAGTGAACTTGAACACTTAGCCATCAGGTTGTGATAAAGGAATGGGGTTAAGACTAAAACATGAAGGGATAATACTTAACCATTAATAATAACATGTTAGTTAAAATAGACGGGCATGGTTAAGTTAAAAGGAACACTTAACCAATATAGGGTGAATGGGTAGGGTTAAGTAATAAATACTTAACCAATATAACTTGGTTTGTGATAGGGTTAAGTCAACATGAATTACTGATAACACCTAACCAGTTTAACAGGATGAATGAAGAGGGTTAAGTTACCTTGAATTGACTAATAACACTTAACCAATCCAAATTGACGGGAAATATAACTAAGTAGTAAACCTTAGTTAAGAAAACAACAATTCTGGAAACTAAGTGGTAAATCTTGGTTAGTAAAACTAAGTAGTAATTCTTAGTATAACACGGGAAGGAGCGAATGTCCGTCTGAGTAGAAAGATGGCTCCAACGAATTAGGTTACGAAGCCCGAGGCTTCGAGGGGACGTGAGGGTACTCTTGGTATCCCTCTGTGAGGCTGCAGATGATCCTCCTGGGCTCACAGAGGTTAAGGTCTGCGTAGAAGAACCAGGGGTATGCCTTGGTTGCAATATATGGCAACCTAAAGACTAGGATGGACCGGCGTGATTTGGCAAGAAAACGGTAGCCCTGTGATAGTAACTCGTCGTCTACCATCCATCTTCAGTCAATCGAGATACGTGAAGCGGAAAGGCGGAGAACTCCAAAAGACCATATACTTGCTATCTAGTTATGGGTGATGATGGCTATAGGATAGTGGAGCACCGGGGGCCGGCGTATAGTTCTCATTTTACAAGGTGTGCCTTTCATTAGTTGAGGGAGGGGTCAAGTGGGACCATAGCCACTGGAATAAAAAAAGACCTTAGCATCTGCATCGGCAGATATCTGAAAGCTCCTGACTGAGTTCTGTATTCCTTGATTTGCCCTAACACAGGACTCGGGTCGCACATTACAGGACATGTGCATCTAAACAAGCGATAACGATTCGCGATACATGCGTGGGGAAGTATAGGAACATATACCACTCTAGGTAGTGTGTCCTAGACTTGGGGGCATCGTTCGACAGGTAGCATAATTCCTAGTTGAACTAGGTGGCATAAATCCTGAATTCGAGAAGCGTTTAGCGGACAACGTAAACTCTAGTTGAATCTAGAAGGCACTTGGTAGAAAACCCTAGATTAAATCTAGGTAACAAATAAATAAATGGATGCCTGAAGGCGATGGAAAATACAGGGATTGGGATCACGTTAGCGTTACTAGTTGGGACATTAGTTAGCTGGTGCAGAGATATAAAAACCAGTATAACAAGGAAATAGCGAAGCGGCGAAAGTATTAGAGCATATCCAGTTCATCTTATCTTAGTATATCTTGTGTCAATCTTGTCTAATCTTGCTGACCCTATCATCATGGTGTTATCTTGTATTCAGTTAATTCATGTCGTTTTGTTTTCCATGTTCACGTGCTAGAAGTTACTGAACTTACTCAGGCTTTATGTCTGACTCTGTTTTTCTTTCGTCTTCTTTTCTTCCATTTCCCTCCTCCCCCCAGGTTGTAAAGTAGGGAATAGTTTAGCTCAGGTTAAATTGGACTGCCACTCTTTCCAGCTTGAAGAATTGTTGAAGTTTGCTTGGATTCTCTTTTCAGATGCTATGGCTAGCTTTTGCTAAAATCGGGGAATAATGTTGTTTTTATGCTTCTTTATTTTGTAAGACAGAAGATACTCTGATATTGTAAAGAAATCATTGTACAAATCATTTTATCAATAAAGCAAAGTTTTATTTTCTGCTGTTCAATTTCTGTCTATCTTGTACTTTATCTGCATCTTTTACCCAAAATGCTCCACAGAACTTAGTGCATTCCCTTTGTAAGTGACACTAATGGACGTGGGGTGTTACACCTATAATGCTCCACAGAACTTAGTGCATTCCCTTTGTGAGTGACTCTAACGGATGTGGGGTGTTACACGTGGTATCAGAGCTGAAGGTTACCGGATCAGATAAAAGATTTGAAAAATTATTTTCAAAATGGTTTTAAAAAAAGAAGCATTTTCAAAAGAAAAGATTTGGTAAAGGCATATTCCCCAAAGCCATACGCATTATCTTCTGATTCTCTGTTTGAATTCTTGTCCCCTTCTTTCTTGAGTCTTCGGGGCTCCTGGCTTTCAGGGAAGTAACCTCATCGCAACATGGTTCCATAAGCTTGATAAGACTATGATACCTATCAAAGGCGAAGCAGTGCCTGACTTCCATCTATAGTCGCGGTAGTTTCACCTATGGCTAATTTTTTTCCAAGATTTGTAGGGTTCTTTGTGCGATAGTGGTAGCTTTAGAGAGAACTGTAAACATGTTACACAAGGATGGTTAAGGTGGGAGATAAATAATTGTGGCAGGTGCCCTAGGTAGGAAGAAAGACTGACCTTAAGAGAGGTAAAAAGTACATAGCAACCCTTAGCTTTAGACCCTCAGATCTGTAACATGATGGATAAGCTAAGTAGAGGAGAGATCTCTAATCATCTTAGTATATATTGTTGGATCTAGATTAACCCTAGAGGGGGGGGGGGTGAATAGGGTTTATCACAGTTTTAACCTGAATTGAAAAATTGACAGGATATTAAAATAAAAACTGATCACAGAATGCAGCAGAAATAAAAGTGCAGAAAATAAATCACACACAGATATACCCAGCTTCGGCAAAACCCTGCCTACTGCTGCATTCCTAAGGTTTCTACTAGATGATAGAACAGATCCCGCATACAAGACCTTGTACACTCGCGACTCTCGCTCCTATTCTAACTCTACGCTCAAAACCCTAGACTGATTCAAACCCCTGAATCAGATTTCCCGAATTACAAACCCTGTAACTCGTAACTCAGATTTACAGACTCTGAAACTGACAGTCAACACCTTGAGTAAATCCCCCTAGATTTTACAGACCTAGAACTGTTCAGAAATGATTTTACAACACACTTTAAAAAACAACAGAATGCAAAACAAAAATGTAAACCCTAATTCTTAAAATAAAAATAAACAAAAGGAGTTTATATTAAAGGGGTCATCCCCTTTAAACAAATCCAAAACCCCTTTTTATCTTGGCCGGCCCATTTGTTTATTTGCATTGACCCGATCTCTTTGCCAAGAAAAAATGGCGGCTTCAAAGATATAGCTAGGGTTTCTAGTATTTGCCCCAAATCAAATCGATTTGTGTTGATTTTGATAATCTCTGAAGCTTGAAAGCGTTGCGGCTTGCTGGTTCTTCGATTTGAGATGTTCCTTGATCAAAAACAATGGAAAATTGTGAGTGTTCTCTGAGTTTTTCTTTTCGATTTATGCTCTGAATTCTTTGATGCTTGGTTTTCGATTTTCTCTCTATGTCTTTGCCTATGATGAGTTGGTGTTACATATAGGGTTAAGAATGAAACCCTAACCTTCTGATTTCAATATGATGGCTCGATTTGAATGCGTGCTGTTTTCCTCTTTTACTTGCCCTCGATTTTTTTGATTTAATTTCACTTTGTGATTGCTGGATTTTGTTGCCTTGAATTAAAACAGGAAACAAAATATTTGTTTCATCCATTTGCCATTGCCGAGATTAATGTTGCTTTGGTTTTCGATTGTGTAATTTCTGGAAGTCTTCTTGGCCGTGCATTGATGAACTGATTGGAAAAAAAAAACTAGAAATAATCTAAATGATTTTCTAGTCCAAAAAGTTAGATTGAACATTGCCAATTTTAGTAATTCAAAACAGGAAACAAGTTAATCTGCAAATTGATTTTCTTGCCAAACAATGTGCATATGAAATCCGAAATAATTGTTGCCAAAAAAAAAATGTGTACACTGTCCATAATCAATTTTCCCACATCAGTTCTGTTTTTCCGGAAATTGTATTTCTTGCCATGATTGCTGAGTTTTGAATATATTAAAAGCCTTTTCGTATTGATGAAAAAAAAACTCTGGGAATGATATTCAGCAGATTTAAACAAATGCCAATTTAGGAATCCCTTGCAAAAAATAATACTGTCTAAAACAGAACAGATTTTATGACCAAAAAAAATATTTGCAAAACTAATCTCTTTGCCACAAATAAAGGGTTGAATTCTGGAATGAATTAATTGCTTTAAAAACTTTGTTGCTTGCCAAAAGTTTCTGTCCCACTGTAAATTGATTTGTAGAAATTGGTTTCCTAAAGATTCTTCTAAAGAACTGGAC
Source organism: Allium sativum (assembly GCA_030737875.1). Lineage (NCBI taxonomy): Eukaryota > Viridiplantae > Streptophyta > Magnoliopsida > Asparagales > Amaryllidaceae > Allium > Allium sativum. Next base: position 27,706,295 of record JASFAX010000020.1, read on the forward strand.
AGACTTGAACTTCTTTTAAGTCCAAAGATTTCGACAGAAAATGAGTATTCAGATTTTATCATTTGCCACATATGCTTGATGTTTATTTCATGAGTGCCTTTTTTTTTTTTTTCGAACCATTTGAGTGACATTTACCTGATTATGCATTCTGCCTGAAATATGCATGTATATGCCTGAATGTTGTACCTGAGTGCACCAACATGTTGTACTTGATTTGAGGTGCATTGCCTTTCTGAAAGTGTTTACTTGAGCACATTTTCATCTTGTCCTCTATGCTGCTATGTTTGTTGTCCATTCAGGTTTGCAATATCACTGTTTTGAATTTTATCAGCACCATCCTTGTTTATCCCACTATGTCCATCCTCTTAATCTTGCTTGTGTTCACCTGCACCACTGTCTAATCATGTGTACACTTGAACACTTTTGAGCTGAAAATTCTTTTGTCTATGTCATTGCTTGGCCTTGCTTTCTTGGCTATGTCGAGCTGTCTTAATGACTTGAGTATTCTTGAACCTTTGCTGTTTTGTTTACTTGTTGTAGCTGCTACTATTTATTTTGTTGTTGTTTTGAGGCTCGACCACTTTGGCACGTCCACTTCCCTGTTTGTGCATGCTCGAGCACTTGAACTGTAACCATTTTTTCATTCATTGTGCCATGTTGCTTTAGTGTGTATCCATGCTGCATGTCCACATTAGCCTGCTTGACCATTTTTGCATTATGTTCGATCATGGACTTGACCATCTGAACCATTGAGCTGTCGACCATTTTTACTCTTTGTTGGCTTTGACATTTGCTGGTTGACATTTGTTTTGTTGCTTTTACTGTTGTGCTTGATCATTCTTACACTCGACTGCTTTGAACTGTTATTGCTCATTCACCATTGAATTTGAGTTCTTCACTGATTTTGTTTCTTGCTTGGGCTGGTTTGAGTTGATTCATGCAAGCTCGACCACTTTTGCACTCTAGCTTGCTTGGCTCGACTCCATGTTTTGATACTTTGAAATTGATTGCTTTCTTTGAGGTTTTGATCATGTTTGTTTGTGTTGACTTTGTTGCTTTTCAAATATGCACTGAGTTGAGAAGGTCCACGTGGCTACTCCTCAGTTGCACGCTGAATTGGCGAGGCAGTGCACACGTGTATACACGTGTGTACACGCAGCCATCAGACGAGTTGTCCCTGTCCCTGCATTGAAATATATATGTTGTCTGCCTTGTGGTATTTACAGTGTATCACTGTGAATATCACAAGCTGTCTAGACACAGATTGATGGTTTTATAATTCAGATCAAGTCATGAAAAATGATGAGAAACACACCAGAAATCTGAGGCAAATAAAATTTTTAAAAATAAAATTTAAATTTGCATGTATTCTGTTTTATTTCTATTGCAGTGTACTGTGTGTGTGTGTTTCATGTGTGACAGGTAAGCTGGGATGACAGGACTGACTGTGATGACAGGACTGACAAGCTGAAGACAAGAAGACAGTGTGTGGTGTCAATGAATGTATGAGTCTGTATATACAAGTGAAAATGGATATATATGAAATGTAAACTGAATGAATGTATGAGTGTTGCAGTGAGGAGCTGTGTATATATGAAATGTACTGATGTCTGTAATAAACAAGTTTGATTGAAATAAAATATCATTTTATTGTTGTCAAACGAACTTGTCTATTTTATTCTGTTTATACAAGTACAAATATTCTGTGAATGTATAAATAGTGGAGTTACAAATAGTTGTACTGTTTGAATATTGAAATAAAATATTCTATTTAAATAAAATACTGTGTTAATATTTGAATTTCTGTACAGTCGTATTTTATTTAAATATTATATTCATTGCTGTGATGTATATATATAACAGTACAGTACCAAACACATTTATAATAAAAATATATTTGGTTGTTATCATCAAACAAAAATCATATAATTGTGTATACAACACCGTTATATACAACAATCTCCCCCTTTTGATGATGACAAACAAATAAAAGATTTTGAATATAATAAATGTGTTTGTTCGTGGATATTTGAACTCCCCCTATTTAAATGCTCCCCCTACAACAGAAACTCCCCCTATAACTATGCATGAGTGAAATGTATGAATAATTAAATTTTCAAAATTAAAAATATTTATAAAATATTCACTCATAAATCAAAATCTAATCCATTCTCCCCCTTTTGTTATCATCAAAAGGATACAGATTTTAAAATATAGATGAATAGTGACTAACAAATATTATATCAGCTTAAGAGGAAGAACGATCATCATAAATCTCAATCAGTCAAACAAAAATCATAATATTCTGAGAACAGGTGGCATATTTCACATTTTAGAGAATGACGGATTTACGATGAATTTTATATAAAATGGAAATGATTTCCAAATATTTTCAAAAGAATTTTATAAAAATGAATTCAAAAACAGTGATGAATTCGGACTTATAATTATAAATTCAATTTTAAATGACAAAATCGAATAATCTCAAATTCCAATATCAATCAACAAATCATAATACGTCATAAAATTTCAACACATTTCACAGATTAGAAAGTGGATTGATAGGCTGGTTAATATACACCAAGGAGAATTTCACATAAAAATTTATTTATTGCAAATTCTTTTCTTTTCTTTTTCTTTTGATTTAAGAGCACCCTGACCACGCATAACCAGAGCTTGGATTTTTAAATGAGGTCAGTCGCAGCTTAAATTATAAGTTGTCTCTTAACCATTCATGACCAGAGCTTGGATTTTTAAATGAGGTTAGAAACACACTTATATATTAATTATATCATTTTCAGCTTTTAAAGAAAAAAACTCCTCGATATATAAAACCAGTATGGATGATAGAAATGTGGTAAGTACAGAGATGGACTGTGAAATAAATTTCTAAATTAATTATATTATGAGATATGCATGAACTGTACCGGGATTATTGAAAATTTTCATTTATCACTAATTCTGAATAATAATATAACCACAATTCCATCACAAATATTTTCACTGTTTATTTAAAATGATTTTAAGAAAAATTAAACTCTCCACATTTATATAAAATCATAACGGATGGCAGAAGGATGATAAGTAATGAAGATGGCCGTGAAATAATTGCCAGTTCAAAGATATTATAATAAATTTTCAACCATCATGAAAATCTAAATAAAATTCTCCTCTTGTTGTGAAATATACTGCAGTCACAATTCATCACAATTTCTAAATCTGATTATAATTTTGATGAATTATAAATACAATTTAATTTGGATATTGATTTCAATTTCTGAAAGAATAATCAATAAATAATTTTAAAATTGAAAATCAATTACAAGTGTAATATGCTGATCTATACATGACAAGAGGGAAAAAATATATATATACAGCAAAAAAAAAAAAAAAATATGCAGCACTTTTAAACTTATACCACATGGTGTCTCTACAAAGTGAAAAATCAGAACAGATGGATGAGACAAATATAAGGCGCTTCTGATATCAAATGTTCTCGCTTTCTCGAGGGTTTTAATGACACCCCGGTGGCAAACAAATGGTACCTCAGTCAACAAAAAAAATACTTAATTACAAAGCAAGCAACTCAAGCACACAAATTCCAATTATCAGAGCACGATAAACCTTTAATACCAAATCAAGCAGTCCTCAAAGATATTTACAATTCAATTTCTTATAATCAGTGCAGCATGATTCCAAAACAAACATTTTTCAAAAACAGTATCAGAGTAGCACAAAATTAGTTTCAAAGCACACTTGTCAATAAATTTCTGATGGTCACAGAATATGATTCACGATCCAAGATTAAAAATACCGCTTATTTTAAATCATTTGAAGAAATATGAAAATATCAGGATTTAATAAATCAATCACACCAATTCATAAATTTTGATTCGAGATATGTGTGTGATTTAATAAATCGATAATTTCAAATGATTTTAAACAAACAGATATTCGAATCAAATAACCATGAACTTACAATGAAATTTAAGACCAGATTTTCAAAGAGTATTCACAAGTATTACTGACAAGTACATGGATAATTTCAGATCATTTATATCAGATTTGAGAGATATTCATGATCCAAACCAATTTATTTGAAATCATTTGAATCAATGTCAAGTTTGAGATATAATGAATATTCACACAAGATTGATAATTTCAGATTTAAACGGTGTGTGATATTCAAAATATTAAGAATTTCAGATGATTTCAAACAAAAATAATTTCAATCATAATACTCATGAATAAGATGAATTTCAAGATGAATCACTGATTCAAGACAATTTATTCAAGCCAATCTGAAAATTAATGAAATTATCATAACTGATAAGTAACAGAGTGCTGTAATGAGTATGTTATTTTAAGCTTTCCTAAACTGAATTAGTGAAAACTCAAAACAGCAGTGGCGTGTGAAATTCCATCAAATTTTCAGATCTTCAAAACTTTAGAATTCTGATTAACAGTGTTCAGGATATGACAATTATACATCAACACTGTTATGAATTCAGAAAACAGAAAAAGAACTTCAAAACTATTGCAGAAAAAAAAATTAGTATCTGGACATGATTAAAAGTATCAGAGTTCTATACACACAAAACAAATTTCCGGAATATCATGAATACTGCAATTCAAATACTGCAATTCCAGAAGCACAAAAAAAAAGTGACAATGATAAATCAAATTAGAAAAGACAGAAGAAAGAGATAGAAGTGAGAAGAAGAAATAAGCAAAAGAAAAAAAATCAAAACAAGAAAATATTTACAGAGGTGAGTTTAGAGATCATACCAGAATCCAGTGTAAATCAGAATCTCTAACTCAGCAGATGTGGCTAAGGAACTGTGAATGATTTCAGAAGTATTGAGCAACTTGAATCCAAATCTCTTTTGCCTAGCAGTTCCTCAGCCTCCTCCGGTACCTAACAGATTTGAGAATCGAGTGGTCTAACAAAATTTGTAAAACCACTCACAGTTTTGTTCACAGCTTTAGGTACCCAAACTTGTCTGTACAACAAACCATTAGAATTAACTTTTGTACCCTTAGGAACCCAAATCGATTTGAATCTAACAAAACCCGTTTTATTTTCATTTGGGATCCAAGAATGTTTAAATGGTTTATTACAAAACAAATTCACATTTTGCTTTTGATTCAAAAATCCTTTGGAATTGTCAGAGTTCAAATTATCAAAACAACTATTTCCAAAGCAGTTTGAGGGACTTCTCAACTCATTTGAATTTCGTTTTTCAAAAACATTATTTTTTCCAAAGCCTAGACCTCTTTTATTTCCATGAGAGAACTGATTATTCAAAAGCATATTCAAAGATTTTTCTCCGAAAGAAAAACGTTTCAGACTCAACTCAAGATCACTGATTTTGGATTTCAGAAGATCATTCTCGTTTAAAAACTTCTCAATTTTGCCTTTATATTCAGAAATCTCAGAATCAAAGAGCTTTTGTTTTTCAATTTCAAAAATTTTGAATTTTTCAATTTCTTTTTCAAGTTCCTTTAAAGCAGATTCTGATTTCAACAAATTTTTCATTTCAAAATTTTTATGTTCGAAATTAACCTTATTCAACTCCTTCTGCAAAGTATTGTTTTCATGAATTAGCTCATTTTCTTGATTTTTCAAAATCAAAAATTCATTTTCAATCTTTCTAGAATTCTCATTAAGTTGAGCTAAATCAGTTTTCAAGTTAAAACAATTCTTACACTCAGAGTCTTCAAATTTTAATTTCAACATATTGTTATTGTGGGTCAACTCAGAATTTTCAGATTTCAAAGACTTGTTTTTCCGTTTGAGGCGATCAACGGTTCTTGTTAAATTATTACAAAGAGATATCAAATCTTCATATGATAAGTCCACATCGTCTGAGTCGTCATGAATAGCTCCAGCTAAGCACAGATCTGAATCTGAGTTGGCAGTTGAGAGTTTTGAACAGCTGTCAGATTTTCCATACAACGTGTTGAGAGTTTTCCAGACATCCTGCGCGGTTAAACAATGAGAGATAAATTTTAATTGATCATTATCAAGACAGGAATAAATAATATGTATGACGCGAGCATTTAAGACCTTATTCCTCTTGTCTAACAAGTCTCCCATATTTTCAATAATATTCCAATACTCAGAATTAACAGATTTTAAATATAATTCAAAATTTGATTTCCATATTTGAAAATCTGTTCCATTGAAAATAAATGGGATATCACTGGACTGACTCTTAGAAGACTGACAGCAAGGGGAAAACATGATTCTAGAGTTAATAAAAAAAAACCAGGCTCTGATACCACTTGTTGGATCTAGATTAACCCTAGAGGGGGGGGGGTGAATAGGGTTTATCACAGTTTTAACCTGAATTGAAAAATTGACAGGATATTAAAATAAAAACTGATCACAGAATGCAGCAGAAATAAAAGTGCAGAAAATAAATCACACACAGATATACCCAGCTTCGGCAAAACCCTGCCTACTGCTGCATTCCTAAGGTTTCTACTAGATGATAGAACAGATCCCGCATACAAGACCTTGTACACTCGCGACTCTCGCTCCTATTCTAACTCTACGCTCAAAACCCTAGACTGATTCAAACCCCTGAATCAGATTTCCCGAATTACAAACCCTGTAACTCGTAACTCAGATTTACAGACTCTGAAACTGACAGTCAACACCTTGAGTAAATCCCCCTAGATTTTACAGACCTAGAACTGTTCAGAAATGATTTTACAACACACTTTAAAAAACAACAGAATGCAAAACAAAAATGTAAACCCTAATTCTTAAAATAAAAATAAACAAAAGGAGTTTATATTAAAGGGGTCATCCCCTTTAAACAAATCCAAAACCCCTTTTTATCTTGGCCGGCCCATTTGTTTATTTGCATTGACCCGATCTCTTTGCCAAGAAAAAATGGCGGCTTCAAAGATACAGCTAGGGTTTCTAGTATTTGCCCCAAATCAAATCGATTCGTGTTGATTTTGATAATCTCTGAAGCTTGAAAGCGTTGCGGCTTGCTGGTTCTTCGATTTGAGATGTTCCTTGATAAAAAACAATGGAAAATTGTGAGTGTTCTCTGAGTTTTTCTTTTCGATTTATGCTCTGAATTCTTTGATGCTTGGTTTTCGATTTTCTCTCTATTTCTTTGCCTATGATGAGTTGGTGTTACATATAGGGTTAAGAACGAAACCCTAACCCTCTGATTTCAATATGATGGCTCGATTTGAATGCGTGTTGTTTTCCTCTTTTACTTGCCCTCGATTTTTTTGATTTAATTTCACTTTGTGATTGCTGGATTTTGTTGCCTTGAATTAAAACAGGAAACAAAATATTTGTTTCATCCATTTGCCATTGCCGAGATTAATGTTGCTTTGGTTTTCGATTGTGTAATTTCTGGAAGTCTTCTTGGCCGTGCATTGATGAACTGATTGGAAAAAAAAAACTAGAAATAATCTAAATGATTTTCTAGTCCAAAAAGTTAGATTGAACATTGCAAATTTTAGTAATTCAAAACAGGAAACAAGTTAATCTGCAAATTGATTTTCTTGCCAAACAATGTGCATATGAAATCCGAAATAATTGTTGCCAAAAAAAAATGTGTACACTGTCCATAATCAATTTTCCCACATCAGTTCTGTTTTTCCGGAAATTGTATTTCTTGCCATGATTGCTGAGTTTTGAATACATTAAAAGCCTTTTCGTATTGATGAAAAAAAACTCTGGGAATGATATTCAGCAGATTTAAACAAATGCCAATTTAGGAATCCCTTGCCAAAAATAATACTATCTAAAACAGAACAGATTTTATGACCAAAAAAAATATTTGCAAAACTAATCTCTTTGCCACAAATAAAGGGTTGAATTCTGGAATGAATTAATTGCTTTAAAAACTTTGTTGCTTGCCAAAAGTTTCTGTCCCACTGTAAATTGATTTGTAGAAATTGGTTTCCTAAAGATTCTTCTAAAGAACTGGACAGACTTGAACTTCTTTTAAGTCCAAAGATTTCGACAGAAAATGAGTATTCAGATTTTATCATTTGCCACATATGCTTGATGTTTATTTCATGAGTGCCTTTTTTTTTTTTCGAACCATTTGAGTGACATTTACCTGATTATGCATTCTGCCTGAAATATGCATGTATATGCCTGAATGTTGTACCTGGGTGCACCAACCTGTTGTACTTGATTTGAGGTGCATTGCCTTTCTGAAAGTGTTTACTTGAGCACATTTTCATCTTGTCCTCTATGCTGCTATGTTTGTTGTCCATTCAGGTTTGCAATATCACTGTTTTGAATTTTATCAGCACCATCCTTGTTTATCCCACTATGTCCATCCTCTTAATCTTGATTGTGTTCACCTGCACCACTGTCTGATCATGTGTACACTTGAACACTTTTGAGCTGAAAATTCTTTTGTCTATGTCATTGCTTGGCCTTGCTTTCTTTGCTATGTCGAGCTGTCTTAATGACTTGAGTATTCTTGAAACTTTGCTGTTTTGTTTACTTGTTGTAGCTGCTACTATTTATTTTGTTGTTGTTTTGAGGCTCGACCACTTTGGCACGTCCACTTCCCTGTTTGTGCATGCTCGAGCACTTGAACTGTAACCATTTTTTCATTCATTGTGCCATGTTGCTTTAGTGTGTATCCATGCTGCATGTCCACATTAGCCTGCTTGACCATTTTTGCATTATGTTCGATCATGGACTTGACCATCTGAACCATTGAGCTGTCGACCATTTTTACTCTTTGTTGGCTTTGACATTTGCTGGTTGACATTTGTTTTGTTGCTTTTACTGTTGTGCTTGATCATTCTTACACTCGACTGCTTTGAACTGTTATTGCTCATTCACCATTGAATTTGAGTTCTTCACTGATTTTGTTTCTTGCTTGGGCTGGTTTGAGTTGATTCATGCAAGCTCGACCACTTTTGCACTCTAGCTTGCTTGGCTCGACTCCATGTTTTGATACTTTGAAATTGATTGCTTTCTTTGAGGTTTTGATCATGTTTGTTTGTGTTGACTTTGTTGCTTTTCAAATATGCACTGAGTTGAGAAGGTCCACGTGGCTACTCCTCAGTTGCACGCTGAATTGGCGAGGCAGTGCACACGTGTATACACGTGTGTACACGCAGCCATCAGACGAGTTGTCCCTGTCCCTGCATTTAAATATATATGTTGTCTGCCTTGTGGTATTTACAGTGTATCACTGTGAATATCACAAGCTGTCTAGACACAGATTGATGGTTTTATAATTCAGATCAAGTCATGAAAAATGATGAGAAACACACCAGAAATCTGAGGCAAATAAAATTTTTAAAAATAAAATTTAAATTTGCATGTATTCTGTTTTATTTCTATTGCAGTGTACTCTGTGTGTGTGTTTCATGTGTGACAGGTAAGCTGGGGTGACAGGACTGACTGTGATGACAGGACTGACAAGCTGAAGACAAGAAGACAGTGTGTGGTGTCAATGAATGTATGAGTCTGTATATACAAGTGAAAATGGATATATATGAAATGTAAACTGAATGAATGTATGAGTGTTGCAGTGAGGATCTGTGTATATATGAAATGTACTGATGTCTGTAATAAACAAGTTTGATTGAAATAAAATATCATTTTATTGTTGTCAAACGAACTTGTCTATTTTATTCTGTTTATACAAGTACAAATATTCTGTGAATGTATAAATAGTGGAGTTACAAATAGTTGTACTGTTTGAATATTGAAATAAAATATTCTATTTAAATAAAATACTGTGTTAATATTTGAATTTCTGTACAGTCGTATTTTATTTAAATATTATATTCATTGCTGTGATGTATATATATAACAGTACAGTACCAAACACATTTATAATAAAAATATATTTGGTTGTTATCATCAAACAAAAATCATATAATTGTGTATACAACACCGTTATATACAACATATATACTAGTATCAAGGTTAACATCTGTTTATCTTGGAAATGGAGGTGAAGAAGCTTTGCAATCATGAAGTTAAATTAGATAAGGTACCGTATATTGAAGCTCAAGAAGGTGCGACATATAAGACTGGAGACTAGACACGAGCATCATACCCTTTTTCTTAAGGGTATATCCCTAATCTCTTTTTCTACGAATTTTTTGCATACTTTCTAGCTTTTAAGGTATATCCTCTATGACGTATCATCGATCCATAGGTAGAAGCCATTGGATGTAAACATGTATTTGAAACATGTTATGATTGATGGTTGCAAGTGGTTGCTCGTGAATGCATATACACAGCATAGACGCTAGAACAACTCAGTCACTTTCATATTGCATTCGCATATATGTATTTGTTTACAGATTGAACTCAATGTGTTATCGTTTGTACGTTGCATTTGAGTGAATGGTTGTGCACTCATATAGAAATGATATGTATCATTAGGGTTGCATACATGATTGCACTCATGGCACTGACATAATTCGCATTAAGGGGGTCGACTGAATCAGTAGACCGCCTAATTTTGCATTAGATAAAGACATATACACACACTATGCATATAAATATGAAAGCATTTAGAAATCTTTTTAAGGACAATGAATGCCTGTGATTGAATGGTTGAGTAGATGGGTGATTGGGTCGTAGGACACATTCTTCCTAACTTGAAGATTTCTGGAACCAAATTCTTTTAAGAAGGGGAGAATGTAACACCCCGTAATTCTGTAACATTAAGTTTCACAAATTAAAGTATAATTAAATTTTAGATGAAGAATTAAAGGAAACGGGTTACCCCATTGCGTTTGTCTCTAAATTCTGCTTGAGATAGAGTCCTAGTTTGCGTAAATGGATTCCGTATGAAAAAGATATCCTTAAATTAAATATTGCAGCAAAACATGAAAAAAGAGGAATGAGAAAAGAATAATGTTTAGCATTGTTCTAACTTTTGTAAGCAAAAGACTTAGTAGCTTATTTGGTTGGAACACACGACTTGCATACAAGAGGTACAGAGTTTGATCCCCGCCAGCACCCTATTTATGTTTTAGGGGAATGGCTTAAAATAGCCTAGTGTGAACGCAGTTCTAAAAGTGGTTTAGTGTGAAAAAGGGTAATTGGAAAGATAGATAAAAAGAAAAAAAATGAATATATATATATATATACGCATATATATATATATATATATATATATATATATATATATATATATGTATGTATGTATATATGACGTGTACGCATCATGTAGCGTACGTTGCGCATTTTTGGTTGTCAAGGATTGTTTCTTTAAATGGCCTACCCCAATTGTATTTCTGACAAATTGAAAGTAAAAAAAGATTTATTCTTATATATATATATATATATATGTATGTATATATGGGTAATTAATGTAAACGGTAAAGGGAAAATGTATCTATTAAATAAGTACTTACGTTTGAATTGATTGACAATAAATAATAAAAAGAAAAGATGAACATTAGAATATCACTTTTGTTATGTTAACATTAGAATAACATTTCATTAAGAAATGTACATTTAGATTAAAATGTTTATTCAGATTAAATTGACATTTCAGTGAAGAAATGTTCATTTAGCTAATGTTTTGCTTTAAATAAAAAAAAATGTCCTATTGGTTATGATATGTTAGGAAAGAAACAATGTGTTATTTATGAAAAAATGAACATTTAATATGCTGAGTCATTTCTGACTCATTGCTGAGTCAATAGGATAATCCTATCTTGGCTGAACGGTTGTTGTCATTTCTAGGGTTAATCAAATGGCCTAAATTAATCCTAAAATTGTATATATACAACCTAGCTCTTAATCTAATTCATACAATTAAACTTGGAGTCGTCACGCTGCTGTCAGATAGCTTGGAATGGCCGCCGCCTAAAGCTTAAATACAAACAAAGCTAGAACAAATCTAATTCAAAACTAAGAATCAAAACAACGTTTATCTACCCAAAGGAAAGCATCCCAATTTCAGAACTCAGAATCCAGAAATCAAGTTCATCGATCGTTGTAAGTATAGTGACTCTTTAGATGAGAATATGATTAAGACATGATTTGATGTAAATTGTAATATGGAATTATATCAGTATTGTAAAATATAGACGATGTTGTTTTGGTTTTGTTTATCGTGATAATTTGAATGTTTGTGGTGATTGGATCCATTATCTATTATGCGAATTGTATGTATATTGTTAGATCGATATATGTGCTTATGCAAGTTATAGGTTGCAAGTTAGATCTACACATATATGTTTATGATTCATGTAGGTTCTATGTACATATGTTTATGTTAAATCAATTGTACCTACATGATTAGAATAGATCGATATTCACAAATTCTTATGCAAGTGAAAACTTATAATGGGATCCATGTTAAAAGATCCGTTTATGATTCATATGATTTATAAAAGTTTATTGTTAGATCTATGTTATATATATGTATTGCAAGTTCATACATGTTCCTATATGTTAATTTAATTATGCTGTAGATTTATGAACCTATGCAAGTTGTTAGGTTGAGATTCATGAACCTATGCAAGTCGTTAATTAAGTTGTTAATTCATGAACCAATGCAAGTTGTTAATTATGTTGTTAATTCATGAACCTATGTAAGTCGCTAATTATGTACATGTTTATGCTGATTATGTTAAAGTTGCAAGTTCACACCTATGTACATGTTAAAGTTGCAAGTTCACACCTATATGTTTATGTTCATGTTGATTTTGTCAAAAATTGCAAGTTCATACTTAATGTTGATTTCATGCAAATTTTGTGAACGTTAAATTAGGCTAAGTTATTAGCCTAATACTTTATGTGAAATCATGCGAACGGTAAATTAGGCTAAGTTGTTAGCCTAATATTTAGATGGGGGTAACGTTGGGTAAAAACTTAATCATAGGGAACTTGACATAAATTGGCCAATAATCACATAGGTGATTATTGGTATGAAACGGTATAAATTATTAATTTAAAACATGTTAATACATAGGTGGGCCCAAAACCATGAAATTGGTTAAGGCCATGAATGGTGTAAATTTATACACCGTTAGTTTTGAAATAAAATATGTGACATGAATAATTTACATAATTAAAATGTAAATTTAGACAATACGAATATGCTTAACCCAAGGTTGGATTGAGTTGTGATGTAAACCTGCCCGGACCCGCCCGGCTGTCCAGTAATCACAACAATACATATCCAATGTGAGTGGTTAAGGCACTGAGCCCAATAAAAACCCGAGGTTAGACTGAGTTGTGGCGTAAGACTGCCCGGAACCGACCGACATACTGGCAGCCACAACAATATCTGTCTAATGTGAGTCGTTGGTGCTTTAACAAGACAATTAGAGCTAAGATAGGATTGGTAGGGTTAAGTAAATTTAATAAACTTAGCCAAATTAACAAGTTGACTAGATTAAAAGGCGGGGTAAATTAAAGTTAATACACTTAGCCAAATTAACATGTTAACTAGACTAGAGGTTGGGGTTAAATAAAATTAATACACTTAGCCAAATTTGTATGTTAGCTGGACTAGAGCGTAGGGTAAAGTAAACCTAGAACACTTAACCATCATAGTTTGATAAATGAATAGGGTCAAGTTAAAGCATGAAGGGACAATACTTAACCATTAGAACATGTTAATTAAACAGATGTTAGGGTTAAGTTAACTAAGGGAATACTTAACCGTTATAACATGTTAGTTAAAACTGATGGGTAAGGTTAGGTTAAAAGGGACACTTAACCAATACAAGATGAATGGGTAGGGTTAAGTTATAAGAAATACTTAACCAATATAACTTGGTTTGTGATAGGGTTAGGTCAACATGGACTACTGATAACACTTAGCCAGTTTAATATGACAAAGGAATGGGTTAAGCTAACTTGAATTGACTAAAGACACTTGGCCAAACCAACTTGATAATTAAGAGGTCTAAGTAGTAAACCTTAGTTAAGAAACAATTGAGAACAGGAGCTAAGTTGAAATCCCAGTTAAAGAAACTAAGTGATAAACCTTAGTTAACAAGATTTATGGGAAAAGAAACTAAGTGGTAAACCTTAGTTGAGAACAACTAAGTAATAATTCTTAGTCAAGAAAACTGAGCCGGTGCATAATAGATCCCGATATGGTAGATCATCGCTTAACAAGTATATGAGAAGGAGCAACGTTTATCTGAATTCGAAAAAGGCTCCAGCGGACTGGGTTTAGAAGCACGTAGCTTCGGGGGACGTGAGGGTACTCTTGGTATCCCTCTGTGAGGTTGCAGATGATCCGCCTGGGCTCGCAGAGGTTAAGGTCTGCGGTAGAAGAACCAAGGGTATGCCTTGGTTGTAGTATGAGCAACCTAAAGGCTAGGGTGGATCAGCGTGGGTCGGCGATACTTAGTTTAGCCCTGGGATAGCACGTCGTCGACTACCTACAATATTCAGTCAATCGTAGTACGCATGCGGAAAGGCAGAGAACTCCCAACAGACCATATACATGCTATCTAGTTATGGGTGAGGCTAGCCAATAGGGAAGTAGGGCATAGGTGGCAGGATTATAGTTCTCGTGCTTGATTTTCTTGGATTGGCTTTCATTTGTTGAGGGAGGGGTCACGTGGGACCATAAGCACTAGTAGAAAAACAGACCTTAGCATCTGCATCGGCAAATAACCTAAAGCTCCCGACCGAGTTCCGTAATTTCTTGATTTAGCCCTGTCACGTGACTCGGGCCACACACATAGTGAACATGTGCATCTAGACATCGAAAAATGATTTGCGATACATACGTGGGAAAAAGGGATCGTTCGACAGGTAGCATGATCCCTAGTTGGACCTAGGTGGCATAAACCCTGAATCCGAGAAGCGTTCAATAGGTGGCATAAAACCTAGTTGGATCTAGGTCGTGTAAACCCTGGTTAAGTCTATAAAGCGCTCGATAAAAAAACCCTAGATTAGATCTGGGTAATAAATAATAGATGTACACCTAAAGGAAACCGCAATTACAGGGATTGGGATCACGTTATCATCATTATACATATTACTAGTTGGGATACTAGTAAGGTGGCGCAGAGATGTAGAATGGGGTGTGATAGTATATTCGGTTTAAACTGTCTTGCTTTGGTTTATATTAATCTATTATTTTGGTACTGTCCCATTTTCCAGTTTACTTTTTTCATGAACTTTATCTTGTTCGCATGCTAAAAGCCACTAGACTTACTCATGCTTTATGTATGACTCTGTTTTTCTTTCGTCTTCTTTTCTTCCGTCCCCCCCCCCAAGTAGTCAGGGAGGGAATAGCTCTGCTTAGTATGGACTGTTACTCTTTCCAAGCTTGAAGACTATTGGATATATCACTTCAGACTCTCTTTTCTGCTGCTATGGCTGGTTATGCTACATTGGGGAATATAAATGTTATTTTATGCTTCTTTGTTTTATGTAAGACAGATACTCTAGTATTGGAAAACAATTGTTGTACAAACTATTTTATCAATAAAGCAAAGTTTTATTTTCCACTGTTTTAAATTTGTCTGTCTTGTAATTTATCTGCATCTTTTACCTATAATGCTCCACAGAACTTAGTGCATTCCCTTTGTGAGTGACTCTAACGGATGTGGTGTGTTACATAAGTTATAATTTCCACTTTTCCTTAGGACAAGCCTACCTATTTATTATCTTTCCTTTTCCCATTCAGGTTTATTCATAATAAGTTGTAATCTTTCCCCTTCATTCCAATCCTTATACTGTTGTAACTTTCCTTCATTTCCATTAATTAAAATCAATTTCAACTACTTCTACCCCATTGTACACATATATTCAATATGTCTTTATGCACCAGACCTCTCACATTAAGCCAGCCACTTGTAGATGCTGGATTTGCTGGGCGGTTCTGGGCAGACTTCTACGATAAGTTGGGCTTAACCTCGTATCATAGCACCATTATAGGTATGTTTACGCACCATACCCCTCACAATAAATTAAACACTAGTGGATGCTAGATTTGCCGGGCGGTTCCGAGCAGACTTCTACCACAAGTTGAATTTAACCTCGTGTCTAAGTGCGGTTACAAGTTTCAATTTACTATAATTTAGGCATATTCATTCTTCCAAATTTTACTATAAATCTTATTTACAATCATTTGGCACCATAATGTTTTAACAAATGTTCATGTTCATTGTAAATTCCATAATTACAACATTTACGGTAAATTGCAACTCAGACAGATGATTAATGGAAAATAAATCTTATACAGCTTTATAATTATTCCCAATTTCACTATAACTTAACTTCCATTATCCAATTAACAAGTCATTAGAACATGTATATATACAACAATAATCCTTTCTACATATTTTAACAGGTTTATACATTTCAGTAGATTAATCATTTCAGCAGATTTACTAAACATATTAATGGGGAATACCAAACGATAAATGTAACATTATCAAAAAGGCATAACATGAATCCACTCATCTAATGGCTTTCCTATTCAGGAATCTGATCCAAACCTAGCATTCCATGGTCCACCCCAATTGAATTTAGAACCTAATAACCATGGATCCACAATTCTCAACAAAAGAAAAAGGGAAGAAAGAGGAGAAATTTAAATTGACCAAATCCTAGAATTTACTTTACTTCGAACAGAATTCTTAATACCCTTTTGTAGATATACATTATTTCCCTCCAGATCATGAATAAAAATTTCCTTAGACTAAATATTCTATTTTCTAAAGAGATTTGGGGTGGAAGAAAATGGCAGAGCCTAGACATCCTCTCAGAAAATGTGAGACTTAGGTTGGGCTCTACTAGCATATTTACGGGTGTTCAGAATCTTATTGTACGTCCAATGCTTAGTCAGCAAAGAACGTGTTTGAAAAACAGTCCATATTCGTCAAAAGAATCATCCCGGATGAAGGCTGGGTTGACCCAGATGCCCCCCGGGTCGACCCTAGTGTCAACTTTACCCCCTTGGGTCGACCATAGGTCGACCCAAGTAAGCATGGATCGACCCACTTAGGTCCAACGAGTAGAAATGTGGCGTTGTGTTTGTTTGTTTAACGTTTATTAATTAAACGCTGATTAATTTCTTATTATACATCCTTTAATTTATTTACATATTAACTCCTTATACGTATAGAAAACTTCTAATGCCCATTTTACAAACACACACACACACACACACACATATATATATATATATATACGCGCAACTTTTATTTCATTTTAAAAATTCAAATGGAATTATGCTATTATTTAATTCTTACCTGATTTCTTTGATCGCAGCCTTACTTTAAACTTCTCTGTGACACCCCATGTGCGTTAATGTCACTCTTTATCAGAATTAAGTTTCCTGAAGCGTAGTAGGTAAACAGAAATAGAAACATTACAAGATAGATTTAAAATAACAGTGGAATTTAAAACTTTATTTAACTGAAAACCTCATGGTCCAAAACATAATTACATCAATTTAAAACTTTTGTTTTGTACTAAAATCTTCAGAGTATAGTAACAAAAGAAGCATAGTTCCCTATAAGTATTGCCATATTAGATAAGACATGAAATCAAAGCGGTACTTCTAAGAAGCTCCAAGGAGAACGAAAGAGAGAATCCAAATACATCCTAATATTCCCACCCCAAGAAACGGGGGGAGAGGTGGAACGGAAGAGAGGGAAGAGGAAACAAAATGTGTCAGACATAAATTCTGGCGAGTCCAGATAATTTTAGCGTATAAATAAGTAAAAGCATCATGACTGACATATAAACTAAATGAGTGAGATAACACAATAAGACAGGTATAACAGACTGAGGAAAATAAGTAGAATAAACATAACATAATAGGTTATGCTTCTCTAATAATTTTCTCTACACAAATATGGTAAAACAGATATACAACAGGATTGCATACTCCCTAATTACTTAACAGAAACAGGATGATCCCATTAGAAATATAATGGTAGTTTTAGGTGTACTCTATTAGCGGGTTTTACCTCAAACAGAATTAATCGGTACCTAAACAGAAATAATGGGTGTTATTCCAAACAGAAATACGGGCACCCCGCAGAAACAGACATGACTAGATGGCCCCTAATTACTAACCCACAATCGATCGGCTCCCTATCCCGTAAGTACGCTGCGTCGGCCCCACAGTAGGGTGTATTACTTCCTAAAGTGGAAACCTGTAGAAGGACATAGACCTATTTACTGAGCTACATCAACTTATTTTCCCAGAGCAGGCCGTACTCATGCACACATGTGAGTCCATTGGAATGCGTCAGTACACCTCCTCCCGTAAGAACCTCTTAAAATCAGCTCAGTAAGCGTGCCCCGACCCCTACCTACTGCGGGGTCCTTCTTTAATACCAGAATGGGTTACTAATTATTATGGGTCCCACACAACAGATGTAACACCCCGCATTTTTAATGAAATTTAAAATGTGGAAATATGTATATATACTATATACATAGATATATTTAGGAGAAAAATTAAATAATAGCAATAAATATTTCATTTAATAAGTTCATGCAGTGAAATGAAGGAAAAATTAAGTGCAATACATGGAATGCAAAGAAACGCATGTGAACAATTGAATAAAAAAGAAAATTTTAAAGAGCTTCAGGAATTTGGTCACAAAATTAGCGTCATTGCGTTCGTGGCGATTTTCTGATCAATTTAGACCTACGGTTTTCAGAAAACAAATTAAAAATGAAGAAGATATCTTTAAATTATATATTGCAGCAAAAAATGAAAAAGAGGAATGAGAAAAGAATATTGTTTAGCATTGTTCTAAGATTCGTAAGCAAAATACTTAGTAGCTCATTTGTTTAGAACATGTGACTTGCATACAAGAGGTATAAGGTTCGATCCCCACTAGCGCCATATTTTGTTTTAGGGGAATGGCTAAAAAGTGGCTTAGCGTGAACGCAGTTCAAAAAGTGATTTAGTGTGAAAATGGTTAATTGGGAAGATAGCTAAAAAGAAAATACATATATATATATATATATGTATGATGTGTACGCATCATGTGGCACACGTGGCAAATTTTTATTGGTTAAGGATTGTTTTTTTGAACGTGGCTTTTTCAAGTTGGTTGGGTTACGATTTTTCTTGTATTAGGGCTGATGTGGCTTTATTTGATTGGTCTAGTGAGGTGTCTTTGTTTCATGATGATTTGGATGGTTTGGATGGATATTAGGCTGATCCAAAGGCTAGAATTAATCCTAGACTTCTATATAATCAACTCAAACCCTAAACCTAAAACACGTAAACACATTCTATGAAGCCGTTATACCGTCTCTCTGAACTAGAATAGCCTCTATCTTCTTAAAACTATAATATCTTCTTCAGCTAGAAATCAATTAGAAGGATATCAATAGTCTACATCAAAGGAATAGCTTAGCAAATTCAGAAATCAGATTCCAGAATAGCAAAACTGTTCTTTTTCTGTAAGTTCAGTTATATTTCAGATTTAAATATATGAAAGTCATGACTTGAAATAAATCGAACCTAGAACTGTGCCTAATTGAGATTTGATTCATATTTATCTTTATGACAAATCTAAAATTAACTATGCTTATGAGACTATTGTGTTGTACAATTGGACCTATCGTATTGTATAATAATTTGGTGATGCTTTTATGTTATGTTATGTACATGTTCATAAGCTAAGTCATGTTAATATATGCTTATATTTTTAGATCTACATGCTTGCTTTTATGTTATGTTATGCGCATGTCCATAAGCTAAGTCATGTTCATATATGCTTATATGTTTAGATCTACATGCTTGCTTTTACGTTATGTTACGTACATGTTCATAAACTAAGTCATGTTCATATATGCTTATATGTTTAGATCTACATGCTTACATGTTTAGATCCAAGTTAATACATATGTTTAAGATCTATGTAAATTCCTGTTCATATGCTTAAGATCTATGTTAATTGGATCTAACTCAAGTACAAGTTCACATTGGTATGCTTGATTAAGTCTATATTTTTCATGAAAAATTTGTATTACACATGCTTAGTTAGATTCATATTATTTTGGGCTGTTGGAATGCTACATGTTCCTTTCTTTTCACTTTTGTTTATAAGTTAGGCTAATTTGCGAGCCTAACATTCTATGTAAATTATGCGAACGAACAACGGGGGGAAACGTTGGGGTAAAACATTAAATTACATGCTAATGGCATAAATTTTCTCATAATCATGTAAATGATTAATAGCATGAAATTATATAATTTGTATTCCATTAATTATGAACATAATTTAAATAATTAATGTGACATGACAACACTTGTGGATAATTTACATATAAACTTGACATAAATTATGAATATGTAAATTAAATAAAGGACGAACATGCCTGCCTAACCCTAGGTTACCTAACCCTAGGTTAGATTAAGTTGTGGTGTAAAACTTCCTGGAACCGCCCGGCACATCCAGTAAATGCAACAACACCTATCTAATGCGAGAGGTTAGTGCATCATGCCCAACAAAAACCCGAGGTTAGATTGGGTTGTGGTGTAAAACTGCCCGGAACCGCCCGACACATCTAGTAACCGCAACAACACAGATCTAATGTGTGAGGTTGTTGCATTAATAAATCAATTAATGTTAATGAAGAGGGTATGTTAAGAATGGTACGGTTAAGTTAACTAAGGCAACACTTAACCATTACAACATGTTAATTAAACAAATGGAAGGGTTTTGTTAACTAAGGCAACACTTAACTAGTACAACATGTTAATTAAACAAATGGTAGGGTTAAGTAAACCAAGGCAACACTTAACCAGTACAACATGTTAATTAAACAAATGGTAGGATTAAGTTAACTAAGGCAACACTTAACCAACACAACATGTTAATTAAACAAATGGTAGGGTTAAGTCAACTAAGGTAACACTTAACCAGTACAACATGTTAATTGAACAAATGGCAGGGTTAAGTTAACTAAATCAACACTTAACTAGTACAACATGTTAATTAAACAAATGTTAGGGTTAAGTTAACTAAGGAAACACTTAACCAGCACAACATGCTAACTAAACAAATGGTAGGGTTAAGTTAACTAAGGCAACACTTAACCAGTACAGCATGTTAATTAAACAAATGGTAGGGTTATGTTAACTAAGGCAACACTTAACCAGTACAACATGTTAATTAAGCAAATGGTAGGGTTAACTTAACTAAGGAAACACATAACCATTACAACATGTTAATTAAACCAATGTTATGGTTAAGTTAACTAAGGCAACACTTAAACGATATGACATGATGTATGGTAGGTATAAGTAACACAGGAAGGCAACACTTAACCAATATATAACATGATGTATGATAGGGTTAAGTTACGCAAGAAAGCAACACTTAACCAATATAACATGATGAACGAGTGGGGTTAATTTAATAGAAAACACTTAACCAATACAAGATGATCTATGGGTGGGTTAAGTTAACATGAATGGACAACACTTAACCAATATTACATAAACGAAGCGGATAGGGTTAAGGCAAGCTTAACCAATAATTCGTATTGACTTGTTCAGTGGGAGCGTTAAGTACATCTCGTGTAGGAGGGTAATATTAGTATATATGCCCACAAACTTAAACAATAAATAAACATGCTTGAATTGGTAGGAAGGTTAAGTACATCTCGTGTAGGTGGGTAGTATTAGTATATATATAGGCCCACAAATGTAACTGTTAAATAAACATGCTTGAATCAGTGGGAGGGTTAAGTACATCTCGTGTTGGTGGGTAATATTAGTATATATAGGCCCACAAACTTAATTATTAAATAAACATGCTTGAATCGGTGGAAGGGTTAAGTAAATCTCGTGCAGGTGGGTAATATTAGTATATATAGTCCCACAAACTTAACCGTTAAATAAACATGCTTGAATCAGTATGAGGGTTAAGTACATCTCGTGTATATGGGCAATATTAGTATATATAGGCCCACAAACATAATCGATAAATAAACATGCTTGAATCAGTGAGAGGGTTAAGTACATCTTGTTTAGGTGGGTAATATTTGTATATATAGGCCCATAAACTTAACCAGTAGGAATTCCTATTAACGGGGACCCATTTCAGCGGTAACCCACATAGATGTATCACGGTACCCTGAACTTGGCAGGGTAGGGCACGATTACTAGGCTAATTATAAGCGGACAAAATAGCGGCGGGGGGTACATCAGTGTAGGATCCGACGGTTTACAGGCGTGCACATACTCCGGAGTGGTAAAACTCAGGCATTAGGTACCAGTAGTTACACACTGTGCGTCTTGAATCATGTCGGGTTGCTATCATAAGGATTGATACACCTTATGTGGGATCAGCAAATGGAATCTACGTGCAAGAGAGGGCCGATTGACACAAACACATGGAACATTAATACAAGTAGGGAGCCGATCTATATGGTAGTAAGGATACATCTAACATCTTCA
The DNA here is from genome assembly GCA_030737875.1 of Allium sativum. NCBI lineage: Eukaryota > Viridiplantae > Streptophyta > Magnoliopsida > Asparagales > Amaryllidaceae > Allium > Allium sativum. The sequence continues at coordinate 27,728,689 of JASFAX010000020.1, forward strand.
TGGCAATTGGGCTGATTGAGGTAAGATCCTCCTACTAGATGTATACCTAAAGTCTACCTCAATTGCGGGGATTGGGATCACATTGTAATATTATTATTTTATACAGATTACTAGTTGGGACACTAGTTAGGCGGTGCAGAGATATAGAAATCAGAATAATAGGGTAGTAGCAAAGCAGAGAAAGAGTAGAAGCACATTCAACTTACCTTGCCTTATCTTGTCTTAAGCTATCTTGTTTTATGGTATTGTCCTATTTTCAGTTTATTCATGTCATGATCTTTTATCTTGTTTACATGCTGAAAAATCACTGGACTTACCAGACTTATGTCTGACCTGTTTTCTTTCGTCTTCTGTTCCCCCCGGTAGTCAGGGAGGGAATAACTCAGCTTAGTTTGGACCGTTTCTATTTCCAAGCTCGGAGATTTTGTGATGTATGGCTTCGAACCTCTTATCATTTGCTATGGCTGTGATTGCACTTTAATTTGGGGTCTTATGCTATTTTTCTTAGTTTTTTGCGTCTTATATACTTGGAAGTTTTTGTATCAAGATAGAAGTTTTATGTAATACTTTTAAGTATGATTGAGTCAATTGTTGCAAAATCTTGACTGAATTACGTTGCTTATAAAATGACTTTATTTTCCGCTTCTTTATTTGTCTGTCTTGTAAGTTATCTACATCTCTTACCTATAATGCTTTGCAGAAGTTAATGCATTCCCTTTGTGAGTGACATTAATAAACTTGGGGTGTTTCACTTGGTATCATAACTGAAGGTTACTAGATGAGATAAACGATTTGAAAAGTTATTTTCAAAACATTTTTAAAAGAAGCATTTTATAAAGAACAGTTTTTTTTAAACGCATGTTCCCCACAGCCATATGCATTATCTTTTGACCCTCTGAATCCTTGTTTTTCTTCTTTACTAAGTCCCCGGGGCTCCAGGCTTTCTGGGAGGTAACCTCATCGCTGCATGGTTCCGTAGGCTTGATGAGACTACGACACCTGTCAAAGGGCGAAGAAATTCCCAACTTCCATATATAGCCGCAGTAGTTCCACCTGCGGCTAATTTTCTTTCAAGCTTTGTTGGGTTTTCCATGCGATGGAGGCAGCTTTCAAGAGACTTGTCAACAAGCCACACAAAGATGGCAAAGATGAGAATGAGGGATTTTGGCTAAGGAGCACAACCCAAGGATGATAAACTCATGGATATGGACTTGGTTCACAAAGGAGGAAATAAAAGAAAAATCTAAGATAAGAGGAAGTGTTGTTATTATGGTATAACCGGTCATATAATTAAGGACAAGGGCAGGAACAAAGGACAGGATTTGAAGGAGGGCAAGTGCATGCTCTCACCGCCAGCGTACCCCAGAGAGAGGTAGTTGAGGTTCTGTTGAAAAAGTCTAGTTTTTCTTTTTGATTATCATGTTAGTACTCTTTTTGATTTTAGCGCTTCACGTTCGTTTATATCTGCTTCCATAGTTGAGTCTCCACCCTTTAGTACTTGTATAGTAGAAGATCCCATTATCATCTCAAATCCAATTGGTGGTTCGACTCATTTTTCTTTGGTTTGTAAGGATTTGAGAATAGCTATATTAATTATTGAGTTTAAGTGTAATGCTTATGTTTTTTGTTTCATGGGCTATGGGTTGATTCTAGGCACGGATTTCTTAGCTAGTAATTGTGAAAAGAGGGTAGTTAGACTTTTGACTTGCCTCGGGAATACCCACGAGATTTCGTGCGATCATAAGGGATCAGTTAGGCTTAGCTACCTAGAATCACTTGATGCATCTATCGACGATTTGCGATCCATTAGAGTAGTCCATAAGTACGCAGATGTTTAGGGGTTTGTCCCCTAAAACGCGAGATAGACTTCCGCATATATCAAGTACACAATGCAAAGCCAGTTGCATTACCTGTACGACAAATGGCTCCAAGAGAGAGGATGGAACTCAGTAAGCAAGTGGGGGAGCAACTTGAGGAAGGATTCATAAGAAGAGAGCTTGAGGAAGACAATCCTTGAAGAAGCGTTTACGTGATACCGTAGAAGTAGTGGAGCCGGTCATGCTTAGGGAAGTGGAAGTAAAGCAAGATGCCATAATTAGACGAGCTCCTACATGCATCCTTGGATCGGAGGTCAAGAAGTTACGCAATCGAGAGGACAAGTGGTTAAAGTCCAATGGTGAGATGTTCAAGGAGACGCGACTTGGGAGACGGAAAACAAGATGCCTACAGTGTGCCCTTTCCTTTTGGAGGGTATGTTCTTAACTTCTCTTTCTTTTTCTATCGCTTTGTTTAGACTTTTTCTATTGTTCAGTATGTCCTCTTAATTACATCTTCGATCTTTAGGTAGAAAAACCCTATGGTTGTAAACATGTGTTTGAGACATGTTATGTTTGGTGGATGCAAGTGGATGCAAATGTTTGCTAGTGGTTGCTCATGGATGCATTTACACACACATTAGGCACTAGATCAGCTCAATCACTTTCATATTACATATGAATAAGTGTGCATAATTAATTTGATGGATGTTCATTGAATGTGTAATCATATGGATGTTTTATTTGAATGAATGATTGTGCACACATGTAAAAATTATATGTATCATTAGGATTCTTTTGCATACATAATAGACGCATGGCACTATCATGAATTGCACTAAGGAGGTCGACTGAGTCAGTATACCGCCTGATTTTGCATTACAGTAAGAACATATACACACACTATGCATATGTTCATGAAAAGCATTAGAAATCTTTTAAGGGCAATGGATGCTTGTGGATGATGGATGAGTATATTGATGATTGGAAGGTAGGATACAAACTTCTTAACTTAGAGATTTCGGGGACGAAATCCTTTAAGTAGGGGAGAATGTAACACCCCACATTTTTAATGTGTAAATATGTAGATATACTATATACATAGGTATATTTGAGAGAAAAATTAAATAACGATAATAAATATGTCATGTAATAAGTTCAGGGAGTGAAATGAAGGAAAAATTAAGTGCAATACATGAAATGCAAAGAAACACGTGCGAAAAATTAAATAAAAAAGAAAAATTTAAAGAGCTTCAGGAATTTGGTCACGAAATTAGTGTCATTGCGTTCGTGGCGATTTTCAAATCAATTTAGACCTATGCTTGCAGAAAACCGATTTAAAATGAAGAAGATATATTTAAATTAAATATTGCAGCAAAACATGAAAAAGAGGAATGAGAAAATAATAATGTTTAGCATTGTTCTACGGTTTTTAAGCAAAAGACTTAGTAGCTCATTTGGTTAGAACATGTGACTTGCATACAAGAGGTATATGGTTCGATCCCCGCCAGCGCCATATTTTTATTTTAAGGGAATGGCTAAAAAGTGGCTTAGTGTGAATGCAGTTCAAAAAGTGGTTTAGTGTGAAATTGGTTAATTAGGGAGATAGCTAGAAAGTAAAATAAATATATATAGAATAAATATATATATATATATGACGTGTATGCATCATGTGGCACACGTGGCGCATTTTTGTTGGTCAAGGGTTGTTTTTTCGAACGTGGCTTTTTCTCGTTGGTTGGGTGACAATTTTTCTTGTATTAGGGCTGATGAGGCTTTATTTGATTAGTCTGGTGAGGTGTCTTTATGTCATGATGATTTGGATGGGTCCTAGGTTGATCTAAAGGCTAGAATTAATCCTAGACTTCTATATAATCAACTCAAACCCTAAACATAAAACACATAAACACATTCTATGAAGCCGTCATGCCGTCTCTCTGAACTAGCGTAGCCTCCATCTTCTTAAAACTAGAATATCTTCTTTAACTTGAAATCAATTGGAAGAACATTAACAGTCTGCATCAAAGGAATAGATTAACAAACTCAGAAATCACATTCCAGAATACAAGAACTGCTCTTTTTCTGTAAGTCCAGTTATACTTCAGATTTAAATATATAAAATTCATGACTTGAAATAAATCGAATCTAGAACTGTGCCTAATTGTGATTCTGATTCATGTTTATCCTTATGAAAAATCTGAAATTAACTATGCCTATGATACTATTGTGATTTGTACAATTGGACCTATCGTATTGTATATTAATTTGGTGATGCTTTTATGTTATGTTATGTACAAGTTCATAAGCTAAGTCATGTTCATATATGCTTTTATGTTTAGATCTACATGCTTGCTTTTATGTTACGTTATTTACATGTTCATAAGCTAAGTCACGTTCATACATGCTTATAAGTTTAGATCAACACGCTTGCTTTTATGTTATGTTATGTACATGTTCATAAACTATGTCATCTTCATATATGCTTATATGTTTAGATCTACATGCTTACATGTTTAGATCCAAGTTAATACATATGTTTAAGATCTATGTAAATTCCTGTTCATATGCTTAAGATCTAAGTTAATTGGATCTAATTCAAGTACAAGTTCACATTGATATGATTGATTAAGTTTATATTGTTCATGAAAAATTTGTATCACACATGCTCAGTTAGATTCATATTATTTTGTGAGGTTGGAATGGTACATGTTCCTTTCTTTTAACTTTTGTTTATGAGTCAGGTTAATTTGCGAGCCTAATGTTCTATGTAAATTATGCAAACGAATAACAAGGGGAAACGCTGGGGTAAAACATTAAATTACATGCTAATGGCATAGATTGGCTCATAATCATGTAAATGATTAATAGCATGAAATGGTGCAATTTGTATACCATTAATTATGAACATAATTTAAATAGTAAATGTGACGTGACAACACATGTGGATAATTTACATATAAACTTGACATAAATGACGAATATGTAAATTAAATAAAGGCTGAACATGCCTAACCCGAGGTTAGATTGAGTTGTGGTGCAAAACTGCCAGGAACAGCCCGGCACATCCAGTAACCGCAACAACACCTATCTAATGTGAGAGGTTAGTGCATCATGCCCAAGAAAAACCCGAGGTTAGATTGAGTTGTGGTGTAAAACTGCCCGGAACCATCCGACATATCCAGTAACCGCAACAACAAAGATCTAATGTGAGAGGTTGGTGCTTTAATAAATCAATTAATGCTAATGAACATGACATGTTAAGAATGGTTGGATTAACTTAACTAAGGCAACACTTAACCAGTAAAACATGTAAATTAAACAAATGGTAGGGTTAAGTTAACTAATGCAACACTTAACCAGTACAACATGTTAATTGAACAAATGGTAGGGTTAAGTTAACTAAGACAATACTTAACCAGTACAACATGTTAATTAAATAAATGGTAGGGTTAAGTTAACTAAGGAAACACTTAACCAATACAACATGTTAATTAAACAAATGGTAGGGTTAAGTTGACTAAGGCAACACTTAACCAATACAACATGTTAATTAAACAAATTGGTATGGTTAAGTTTACTAAGGCAACACTTAACCAATACAACATGTTAATTAAACAAATGGTAGGGTTAAGTTTACTAAGGCAATGCATAACCAGTACAACATGTTAATTAAAAAAATGGAAGCGTTAAGTTATCTAAGGCAACACTTAACCAGTACAACATGTTAATTAAACCAATGGTAGGGTTAAGTTTACTAAGGCAACAATTAACTGATATAACATGATGTATGGTAGGGTTAAGTAACACAAGAAGGCAACACTTAACCAATATGTAACATGATGTATGATAAGGTAAAGTAACATAAGAAGGCAACACTTAACCAATATGTAACATGATGTATGATATGGTTAAGTAACCCAAGAAGGCAACACTTAACCAATATAACATGATGAACCAGTGGGGTTAAGTTTATAGAAAACACTTAAACAATAAAACATGATGTGTGGGTGGGTTAAGTTAACATGAATGGACAACACTTAACCAACATTACATAAACGAAGCGGATAGGGTAAAGGCAAGCTTAACCAATAATACTTATTGACTTGATCATTGGGAGGGTTAAGTTCATCTCGTGTAGATGGGTAATATTAGTATATATAGGCGCAAAAACTTAACCATTAAATAAACATGCTTGAATCTGTAGTAGGGTTAAGTACATCTCATGTAAGTGGGTAATATTAGTATACATAGGGCAACAAACTTAATTGTTAAATAACCATGCATGAATTGGTGGGAGGGTTTAGTACATCTCGTGCAGGTGGGTAATGTTAGTATATATAGGCCCACAAACTTAACCGTTAAATAAACATGCTTGAATCGGTGGGAGGGTTAAGTACATCTCGTGTAGGTGGGTAATATTAGTATATACAGACCTACAAACTTAATCGTTAAATAAACATGCTTGAATCAGGGGGAGTGTTAAGTACATCTCGTGTAGGTGGGTAATGTTTGTATATATAGGCCCACAAACACAACCAGTCGGAAACCCTAGTAACAGGGACCCATTTCAGCACTAAGCACATAGATGTATCATGGTTGCCTTAAAAAGGCAGGGTGGGACACGATTACTGGGCTGATTATAAGCAGCCAAAATAGTGGCAAGGGGTACGTCAGTGTAGGTTCCGATGGCTTACGAGCATGCACGTACTCCGGAGTGGGAAAAAGCAGGCACTGAGTATCAGCAGTTACACACTGTGCATCTTGAGTCGTGTCGGGTTGCTATAACAAGGATTGATACACCTTATGATGGGACCAGCACAGGGTATCTACACGTAAGAGAGAGCCGATTGACACAGACACATGGAACATTAATATAAGTAGGGAGCCGATCGATAGGGTAGTAAGGGTACATCCAACATCTTCATGGCAATTAGGCTGCTTGAGGTATGATCCTCCTACTAGATGTACACCTGAAGGCTACCACATTTGCGGGGATTGGGATCACGTTGTAATGTTATTATTTTATACAGATTACTTGTTGGCACACTAGTTAGGTGGTGCATAGATATAGAAATCAGAATAACAGGGTAGTAGCAAAGCAGAGAAAGAGTAGAAGTGCATTCGGTTTACCTTGCCTTATCTTGTCTTAAGTTATCTTGTTTTATGGTATTGTCCTATTTTCTGTTTATTCATGTCATGATCCTTTATCTTGTTTACATGCTGAAAAATCACTGGACTTACTAGACTTATGTTTGACCTGTTTTCTTTCGTCTTCTGTTCTTCCATTCCCCCCCTCCCCAAGGTAGTCCGGGGGGGAAAGCTCCGCTTAGTTTGGACCGTTTCTCTTTCCAAGCTCGGAGATTCTGTGATGTATGGCTTGGAATCTCTTATCTTTGGCTATGGCTGTGATTGCACTTTAATTTAGGGACTTATGCTACTTTGCTATGTTTTATGCTTGTTATATACTTGGAAGTTTTTGAATAAAGACAAAAGTTTTATGTAATACTTTTAAGTATGATTGAGTCATTTGTTGTAAAAGCTTGATTGAACTACGTTGCTTATAAAATGACTTTATTTTCCGCTGCTTTATTTGTATATCCTGTAATTTATCTACATCTCTTACCTATAACGCCTCACCAAAGTTAGTGCATTCCCTCTGTGAGTGACATTAATGAACGTGGGGTGTTTCAACAGATGACATTAGCCAATCCTTACAGATCTTGTGTCCCCAATTAACTTGGATTTTGACACATTATGCCTAAAAGATTTAACAGATTCGCACAACCCCCTACAGATTTATGAGTTAAACTTACAATTTAACGAGACCATATAACCCCTACAGATTTAGCAGGTTTAATTTTCTAGATTAACAATTTCATATAACCCCCACATATTTAAAATGTTTACTTAACCCCACCGATTTAACAGGCTTACTTAACCCCCACATACTTAATAGGCTTACTTAAGCCCACATACATAATGGGTTTACTTAAATCCACAGATTTAACAGGATCATACAATCCTTACATATTCAAACAGGTTAAGTATTACAAGTTCACCACCATACATTCATTTATGATTATAATGCACTAGACCTCCCACATTAAGTCTACCAATTGAGGATGCTGGATATGCCAGTTGTGTCCGGGCAGACTTCTTCCACAAGTCAGACTTAACCTCATGTCTTAGCACCGTGACATGTTTATGCACTTAGACCTCTCACATTAGATTTATCACTTGTGGATGCTGGATATGCATATTGGATCCGGGCAGGCTTCTACCACAAGTGTAATCTAACCTCATGTCTAAACGCGGTTACAGTTTCTAATTACTGTAAATGTAGGCATTTTCGTTCTCTAACATTTATCCCTATTTCATTATAGGTATACGTGCCCTTTTTCCAAGTCATATTTATCATGTACCATATGCCAAATTTAGATCTAAGTCACAATTTGATTTATGCCTCGAATCTATATTCATGTATTTAATTCAAGTTGTGCCCAAATTTGCCAATACAAGTTATGCCACAATTTTAACGTTTTCCCTTTTTTCCCAATTTCACGCATTTGCATATTTCAGCGGTAAGCCTAGGCTCGAAGGTAGACTGGCTATAAAATACAAAGGGAAAAGAAGAAGGGAAGAGAACATAAATAAGCATAATACCAAGACAGACATATGATGGCAGAAATAGGCATAATAGTTGAATAAGCATACAGTGGCAGAATTAAACATAATAACAAGATAGGCATATAAGATCAGATCCGATGAACATGTTATAATAGAACTGATTAGGCATAGTGACCAGGTTAGGCCAACTAACACAATATGGATATCATACACAGGCATGATGAGATCTCGTAATGACCCACATTTTTCATATCGACGGATTGTAGAATATTTATTTTATTTTCATACGAAGTCATATGGTTGTGTAACTTTAGGTAACGACTATTGGGGTCAATTCCCACATTCCCGATTTTTGCAGAATTTTAAATAAACATTTTTCCCTTGGCAAATCTTGTTTTGCCTATAACATTTGATTGCTAAGGGTTTATGACCTAAAACCACTTGCATTGGATTCAGATGATGGTTTCCCACTCCGTAGAGCAGTCACATTAATCAAATAAACTTAACATTTGGGAGATAAGGCTGAAATAAAGTTTGGAACAAGGAAACACCCTACTCGGGCTTAGTAGGGTAATTAGCAGCTCTGCCCATAACCCATTTCGGGATTAGGTTTATGAGAGGGCTAAAAGGAGTTCGAGAATCATCACCTTTCATTTTTCTAGCTGCCTAAAAAATTCCTTGAACCCGAGTAATGTCCTACATCTTCTAAATCTCTCCCTAATCATCTTTCTAATCACTAATTTAGCAAATCAACATCAAATCAAGTCGGCTTAACACCAAATTCGATGTAGAGCTGTTGCACTACATAGGGATCCGAGCCAAATCAGTGAATGTTTAAGATCTTTCTTTAATTATTGACTAAGGTGAGTGATTAGCCTGTTTATTCACACTACAAAAAAAAGACCCTATCATAACTGCATTTTTACAACGGTCACAAAATGCCAGTTGTAATAAATGTTTTTGACAACTATTTTTTTCGACCATTGTAATAAACTTATCTTCAATAACTCTTTTACTTTTCCTATTGTAATATATGTCTTTTACCACGTTTCTTTTTCGATAGTTGTTATAAATATCCATATTTAACAACTTTTCTTTTTTATCAACAGTAATATATGAATGTAGCAAATTTTTATTTTTGTCAATTATAATATATGCTTATTTCTAACAACTTTTCATTTGGCCAGTTTCAATCAATGTCTATTACATCAATTTTTTTTCCCATCGCAATATGTAATTTAATAATTATAATTGAATAATAACACTTAATAATAAATAATCAAAAAAATCGGTAAGTAGTAGTTACTATTAAACAATAACAAGGCAAATTCTATATATGCATCTGAAATTGCTTTAGATACACCAGACTTTTTTGAAATCATATACACAACTTTTCGTTTAGTATGCACCATACGTATTACTAAACAATTTTCAAGCCAAAATAAAACAAAATGAGTTTCTCATTTAGTATCTTTTGGATGTGCATCGATTGAACTAAGGAATATTGATTACTGAAATCATTGAATTCACTTTTGAAAATCAAATTCAAATCCTTAGTTGGATTTACATTTATTTATTTATTCATGTTAGCCCACTTTGTGAACTGGGCAACACAAAGTCGAGATGTAAAGCGTTCAAGAACTTAGAAAGCATCATAGCGGATCGGATCGGAGAGATGCTGCCGTTCGAATCGGAGAGACGCTGCTGTTCGGATCGGAGAGCTGCTACTATTTGGATTGGAGAGCTGCTACTATTTGGATCGGAGAGCTGCTACTATTTGGATCGGAGAGCTATTGCCAGTTCAAACCAGAGCGGAGTAAAATGGATAAGGACTCAATATTAGCTCAAGTCGGGTCGGATCGGATGCCCCGATCCGAACCCCATCTGCACACTCCTCCGAACCGAACCCATATTCCATGTCGCTTCCCCCCACGATCGCCTGAATATGCGTAGCGGTTATGACCAGTTCCTACCCACAATAATCTCTACTCTGATGCGCTGTCAGAACTGGAGTCCATCCGAACCAGAGGACGATGGGATGGAAGACACGTGGCTCCGACCCGGATCAGATTTTGAGCAAATTTTCACCTATAAATACCTCGCTTAGAGAAAATGAAAAGGATCATCTTTTGGCACTTTGAGAGTTCAACCACTTTCATAAACCGAATTACAGCACTCCCGGATAATCCAAATCTTCTTTCAACATTTATTTTGAGACAATTGAGTGAATGTATGTGAGTTGTGAGTGAAATTGAGTGAATATCTCATTGTATTTGCAACTATATCATCGAGAATAGTGATTGACAAGTGGACGTAGGCTTTTCAACGCCGAACCACTATAAATTTTGTGTCTCCATTTTACTTTTGATCTTATTTTATTCTGATTTTAGTCAATTTGGGTGTTAGAGCAACTTTTTGGTCTAACATTTTGGTGCTTCCACTGGGAAACATCTGAATTCTCTATTTTTCGGGATTATCGTTCTACTTTTTGGACCGTTGAGTTCAAAGAAGTTAATCCTCAAGTTTCGACGCTCTTGAATATTTGTTGATTGATTGTTGAAGAACTATGGCCAAAGGAAAAGGCAAGGAAGTTCAAACCAGTCGAGGGAACGGAGTTGGTGAAGATCAGCAAAATGCGGTTGTGACAAGGTCTCGTGGGCAGAGCTTGGCAGTGGAACGGACTGATACAGGAAATCCGAACCGCACTCAAGGGGAGAGCTCCGATCCGATCCGGGTAGGAGAATCTGAAGCAGTGCACTCCCCCAACCTGAACCGACCCGAACAACTCGCACTACACCGACCCGACCTGATTGCCCATCTCCGACCCGACACTTGGTGATGTTGGAACCTCTACTCGAGCCCCTACAAATGCTCCGACTCCAACCACTAGGGTCAATGATCAGGTCAATCCATCTGCGCCTGACGCATGGCTCATGAATGATGCTGCTGCCCCTGATGCAGTGAAGTGTAAAGCATTCCCGATCTATTTAGAAGATGTGGCGCTGCTATGGTTTACCCGACTTTCCCCTCGGTCGATATCGAATTATAGGGAATTGAGCGAACGTTTTATGAATAAGTTCCGACTCCATACCCGAAAGTCTAAGAGTGTTATTGAATTATCAAGAATTAAGCAGGCGCCGGGAGAGTCTTTGAGGTCATATCTCGACCATTTCAACTTAGCTGTGACTGAAGTTAGTGACCCACACGAGCCCACCATCTTGATGGCTTTGATGGAAGGAGTCGATACTGACTCCGAGTTTGGAGATTACCTTTCTGGGAATTCACCTCCCACGAGAGAGTTATTCTATGAAAAGGCCGATATTCAGTTAAGACGAGAGGAGGCCAGGGAAAACCGAAAGAGAAAGTCTGGAGCGGCTTCAAAAGAAAATGTTCAGAGCAATGTCGCCGTGAAGCAGTCTGGAGAATGTCCCGGAAAAGTTGTGGTGAATGTGGGAAACAAGAGTGGAAACGACAATAATGGAAATGGGGGCAACAACAACAACCGTAACGTGAATGGTAACAGAAGAAATAGGAATAGAGGAAGTGATCCTAACAAAAGACCCCGGTTCCAGACTTATGAGAATTATACACCGTTGAACGACACTCTGGAGAACATTTACTTGGATACACACAATGTTTTGCAATATAAAAGACCGCCACCTCGAGACTCAACGGAGAAAGAAATGTCAACTGGAAAGTTTTTTTTGTTTCATGGGACTCATGGGAATTCAACCAATGAATGTCGGCATTTGAGAGACGTGATTGAGAAGCTGCTACGCGCCGGGAAATTGGATGAGTATAAGGTTGCCCCGAGAGACAGGGGGCAAGGAGAATAGGCTCCAAAACAGATCCAATCTGATCCCAAGCCTACAACGCAGCAGAAAGGCAAGGGAATTGTTATCAACTCCATAGTGGGGGACCCCACCTAGCGATCCACAGTTTTAAAGCAATGGATCAATATGTAAATGCAGCTAAGCACGTAGATGTGGATGAATGTGATGATTTGGAAGATATCGCCTCCATAAAGCAACAGAAGACAATGTTTGACGACGTGGTATTCCGTAGCAGAGATAATACCGGGATCCAGTCACCCACCGACGATCCGTTGGTTATTACCACCACCGTTGGGCCGACATTGGTTCATAAGGTGTTAGTAGACAATGGAAGCTCTGTTAATATTTTATTTAAAAAGTCATTCGATCAGATGAAGCTTGAATCTGAAGATTTGAAGCCATGCGAAGGTTTGATCCGAGGCTTCAACAGAGCATCGACATCTCCAATGGGGTACATAGAATTGCCCGTAACCTTGGGGCAAGGAGAACGCCGAAGAGTACGGATGCTTCAGTTCGTAGTATTGGACGTAGATTCGCCTTATAATGCATTTTTGGGAAGGCCTGCCCTTGTTGAGTTCAGGGCTTGCATCGCCCCTTGGTGTTTATTGCTTAAGTTCCCAACTGAAGCCGGAAATGGAGTAGTGAGAGGAGATCAAGTCTCCGGACGGGCCTGTTATGTTGCCGAATTAAAGATGTTGATGAAGGGACTTAACATCGAGAGTAAAGGTGCCTCCCCTCCCCAAAAGGAGGGCTCGGCGTAGCAATTAGAGGGATTGGCCCCGAAGGAGTTGCCCAAAGGAACGCCTGAAGACCTGGATCCCAGAAAAGAAGAGGAACTAGAGACTAGAAATGCAACTCCTAATGAAGCGACAGTGGACATTCCCATTGATGAAGCTGATCCAACAAGAGTTTTGAAGATTGGATCCCAGTTTGATCCACGTCGGGCCAAAGAGCTAACTGACTTCCTAAAGGCAAACTTGGACGTGTTTGCCTGGACCCACGCCGACATGTGTGGGATATCTCCATCCGTCATAAGTCATTCACTAAATGTAAACCCGAAACACCCACCTGTAAAGCAAAAGCGATGTATGCTGGGCCCAGAAAGGTCGGCCGCTCTGAAAAAAGAAGTGGAGAAGCTGAAAGAGAACGGATTTATTAGAGATTCGACATATCCCAACTGGATATCGAATCCCGTCGTAGTAAAGAAGCCGAATGGAAAGTGGCGGACTTGCATTGATTTTTCAGATTTGAACAAAGCTTGCCCGAAAGATAGTTTCCCACTTCCCAGAATTGACTAGCTTGTAGATTCGACTGTGGGACACGAACTTCTTTCTTTCATGGACGCATATTCCGGGTACAACCAAATTCCTATGCACGTGCCAGATCAAGAACACACGAGCTTCATTACAAATTTGGGGTTATACGGTTACGTGGTCACGCCGTTCGGATTGAAAAACGCTGGAGCCACTTATCAGCGCTTGGTGAACAGGATTTTTATAATCAAATAGGGAAGACTATGGAAGTTTATGTGGATGATATGCTTGTCAAATCGAAACAGTCCTCCAGCCATACGCAAGACTTGGCAGAAATGTTCGGTATCCTGCGAAAGTATCGGATGAAGTTGAATCCTTTGAAATGTTCATTTGGAGTGGCATCGGGAAAGTTTTTAGGCTTCATTGTGAGCTCCCGAGGGATTGAAATCAATCCCAGCCAAATAGCAGCGATTAGAAACATTGATGAACCGAGGAGAATTAAAGATGTCCAAAGTCTGGCAGGGAAAGTAGCCGCGTTGAGTAGATTTATCTCCAAAGCAATGGACAAGTGCGTCCCATTTTTTGACTTGATAAAAAGGGGAAAGAAAAACTTCGAATGGACTCCGGACTGTGTCGAGGCCTTTCAAAATTTATTGGAATTGCCAGAAAAACCACCGATTTTGTCAAAGCCAGTGGACCATGAAGAGTTATTTGTTTACTTAGCATTTTCGGCTCACGCTGTTAGCACATCCTTGGTTCGAGAAGAAGACAAAGTGCAAAGACCAGTATATTATGTAAGCTAGAAATTGGCAGCGGCAGAACGCAACTACCCAAAGATTGAGAAGCTCGCTTACAGCCTCCTAATCGCCTCCCGAAAACTTCGTCACTATTTCCAAGCTCACCCAATAACCATATACACTGACCAGCCTCTGAGGCAGGTGTTGCAGAGACCCGAAGCATCGGGACAGTTGATCAAATGGAATATTGAATTAAGTCAGTTTGATTTAAATTTTCATCCACGGAGGTCAATCAGGGGGCAAGCTCTGGCAGACTTTATAGCAGAGTTCACAATCCCAGAGGAGGAAATAATCGATGACAGAGTGGTCAAGTCCGAAGCTGAGTTAAAATTAGATCCATGGAAGCTATACACAGACGAAGCCAAGAACGACCGAAGGTCCGGAACTGGAATCGTCTTAGTCACTCCTGAAGGACGGTCGTTATATTCCGCTCTACGATTAGAATTTTCGGCGACTAACAATGACTCTGAATATGAAGTCCTGATTGCCGGTTTGAAGCTTGCTAAAGATCACGGAATAAAAACGTTGGACATATTCTGCGACTCCAAAATCGTTGTTTGCCAAGTGCGAAAGGAGTTTGTGGCTTCGGGACCTCTACTCATCGCCTACCTTGGGAAAGTGGAAAAGCTGTTGAGCAACATGGAGCGGTACAACATAACGCATATTCCAAGATCTGAAAACCAGAAGGCAGACAGGCTGGCAAAGCTAGCTAGTTCCGACAACCCGGAAGAAACTGAAATAATTCCAATTGAAACGTTGGAATTGCCAAGCTTTGAGTCGATGGAAATTGAGTTCGCTTTCGAAGCAGAACCGGAGAAGGAGTCGTGGATGACCCCAATTAAGAACTTCCTTAAGAATGGAATACTCCCATCAAAGAAGAGTGAGAGACGGGCTATAGATCGCAAGGCTACCAGATACATTCTTCAAGATGATACTCTTTATAGACAAGGATTTTCTATGCCCCTGTTACGATGTATAGCACACGACGACATCAAAAGTGTACTAAGAGAAGTACATGAAGGTGAGTGTGGAGATCATACAGGAGGTCAGACTTTAGCGAAAAAGATATTGCGGTATGGATACTTCTGGCCCACAAACAATAAAGATGCAGCTGATCATTCACGACGCTGCGACAAGTGCCAGAGATTCGCCAAAATCCCCAGAGCACCGTCGACCCAACTCAAATCGATGGTGAGTCCTTGGCCTTTTGCCACGTGGGGAATTGATATCATCGGAGTTTTACTAATTGCTAAAGGAGGAGCGAAATATGCAATAGTCGCTGTGGACTATTTTACGAAGTGGGTGGAAGCTGAGCCCCTAACCAAGATCACGGCAAGAAAGGTGATAAGTTTTGTGGTTAGAAATATTATATGCCGATTCGGGATCCCAAGGACCATTATAACTGATAACGGAACCCAGTTCGATGGTGCTAAATTCAGAAATTTCTGCCAGAAATATAAGATCGACAAACAGTACACTGCTGTTGCCTATCCGCAGTCGAACGGGCAAGTAGAAGCAATAAACAAAGTTATAAAATCCATCCTCAAGAAACGGTTAGAACGCGCAAAGGAAAAATGGGTTGACGAATTGCCCTTAGCTTTGTGGGCATATCGAACAAACAAAGTTATAAAATCCATCCTCAAGAAACGGTTAGAACGCGTAAAGGCAAAATGGGTTGACGAATTGCCCTTAGCTTTGTGGGTATATCGAACAACATTTAAGACAGCTACTCGTCATACCCCTTTCTCTCTCTCTCTTTTGGTTCAGAAGCAGTAATTCCAGTAGAGCTTGAGGTTCCCTCCCACCGGGTGACGTATTATGACCCGATGACGAATCGGGCACTCTTACTCGAGTCTCTTGATGAAATCGAAGAAAAAAGGGACGAAGCAGATTTGCGTGCGCCAAGACATCGACGTCCGATGGCACGCTATTACGACAAAAAAGTTCGCCTTAGGACTTTTGAACTAGGAGATTTGGTGCTAAAGAGAGTCTTTCCATCCCTTCCTCACCTCGGTCCAAAGTGGGAAGGACCCTTTGTCATCCAACGGAAACTTGAAACAGGAACCTTCAAGTTAACGACCGTAGATGGCGAAGAGGTACCTAGGGCATGGAATGCCCAACACTTGATGCGATATTTGGATTAGAAATGTTGTACTCTTTTCTATTTTCTTATGAACTCTGTAAAAAGGCACGACTTGCCTTAGGAAAGTCTGATGATATGAATAAAGAACTATAAAGTGGATGTAGGCTACGACTTAGCCGAACCACTATAAAAATATCGCGTGTCATTTACTTTTGTGCATTGTATATATACCTTCATCTACTATTCTGTTGCGATTATGGGATATGAGATGATGTAAAACCTGAAAAGTTGAAAGCAGTTTATACGCAAGAAAAAGCACAGCGACTGTTTGTGCGATGAGACATAGAAGAATGGGAAGACGACATTCTTAACTCTAACTCTCGAGAATTGAGAGAGAGTATAAAGGACGGGAAGACGACGTCCTCTGAGGCGTGAAGGTGCACCCAGACAAGAGACCGCCTCAGTAAGAATTCTAACCTGAGTATAAGACAGGAGAGTATAAAAAATGCCAGAAAAAACAACAGGCATTGACGGCACCGAGAATGCAATCCCGTCGAAAAGTTGGGGACATTCAGACTACTTGACTAAGTCTTGAATAGTTTTTTGAGATTGACTGGGGGCATATATGTATACACATATTCCCCCCCACCATAACTTCATTACACAACTATAGTAAGACCTGCATTCTTACATAAGTGCAAAACTAATGACTAACAGACATTGCAGAAAATGAATTATTTTTTATTTACAAATGAATGAATTTGTACAGGAAAACAGGCAAAAAGATGGTGCAAGGGCCACCCTTACAGCAACGATTATTGGTCAATCAAACGCTAAAATAACGCAAGAAACTCCATCATTTGGACTTCGAAGAGGGCTTGGACTTCTTAGCAGCCTTCTCCGCATCCCTCGCCTCTTTCTCGGCCTCCGTCAGGATGCGCTTTGACTTTTTCTTCCCTGAAGCTGAGGTGCTGGAATCAGTCGATTTCTTCCTAGAAGGCAGAGCGCTGGAATCAAGAGAAGACTTTTTAGCGAGTTCCTCTATAATAGATCTAGTTGAAAGCTTAACAACTAACCTTGATCCCGCATCTACAACTGCGAGGGGCTTAAGGCTTTCAGGGTCTAAGTCTTCAGCTTTTAGCTGCAAGCGTTTATCTTGGTCAGCTTTCAGTGCAACTAAGGTAACATAATCAGCGCTTTTTGACTCCCCGACTATTGTCACCTCCGGATCTTCCTCGTGTCCCCCGTCGCCACCATCATCCTTCAAGGCATCTATCATCTCGTCATCATGAGGAGTAGTATCATCCTTAGGTGGTTCAATACCTGCAGAGTGAGAAGCAACAGTTATCAACTCAGGAGAAAATAATGGGTTCTTCATCGATTGCTCAATCACATGACGAAAGGTAGAGATAGCTTTGACGAATTGAGGTGAAAATGTAGAGTTACCTTCCGAAGACTTCTCTGCTGGAGTGACTGCTGCCTCCGATGTCGTTTCGGGTATAGGGGATAAAAGAGTTGTTCGAGGGATCCCCGGGTTTTCAGGATCATATCCCTCTACTTTAGAAGTTGCGGGGGCAGTAGAAGAGGAACCAGCCTCGGGAATGTTCTTTTGCTTAGTCCTCCGCCTCTCTTCGTCCATAGCAGCAGCAATGAGGCGGCGCCCTTCAGCTAGGCGTTTTGGCTCATCATCTCTTAAATATTTCTCCATCAACTTGTCCTCGTCAATGGAATCAACCTTGAGCTCCTATTTCTCCCACTCAACGATCTGACTCCATACTTGGACTAGAGTAGATGGATAATCTTCAATCCAAGAAATGTTCCGGCGGCGGATGATATGCGCAAAGAATTCAATCATTAATTCGATAGCACATTCGATGTTACCCTGAACCTCTCCCTCAGCCTCTGACAGTTGTTTGCGGGCCTCCTCAGCGGACTTGATAGCACATTCGATGTTACCCTCCGCTAGGGCAGCCCTGTTCTCCGCCTCCACTAGCTTAGAAGCCAAGTCAGCATTTTTCTTTTCCAGTTCAGCATTCCTTCTTGCCAACTCGGCATTTTTCCGTTCAAGGTCAGTGTAAGCAAGGCGCGTTTTAGCAGCATCTGACTTAACATCTTCGGCTTGCTTTTTTAACTCAGAACGCTATTGAGTATGGAATTCAAGCAAATCTTGGTAGCGTTTCTACAAATCTTCAAATTGTTTCTTGAAGCTAGTGGCATCCCGTTGAGCCACAGCAAGCTGGGCCTGAGTATCTTCCAAGTCTTTTCCTAGATTTTTTAAGGCCTTTGCATCGTCTTCTGCGGTTTTTTGAATCGAATCAGCATTCATGATTAAAGTACAGATGATTCTGGAAAGGTTACGTGAATACTTGAACATTTCAGAATACTGTTTCTCGACCACATCTATCTTTGCTTTGGCCTCATCTGCCCATCTTGAAGAAATAGGCTCAAGGGAAGGTAAAAAAGTCAAGTTTTTGAAGTAATGTTCAGGAAATTGCTTCTCCAGATACGCCCGCTTAACTGCAGTTTCAGCGTCTAGCGGCGGAGGGGCAGGAATTGTCAGCTCAGTATCCCTGTGCGTGGAGGACTCAATAGCCTCTTTATCCGTTCTAGACCGTGTAGCAGGGACCTTACGCTTGCTTCGTGATTCAGTATCTTTTGGCGGACTCCTCTCCCTGTCGTGTTTTTCTTGAGAAGATGTTGAATCTTTTGATTGCGACCTGTCCTCTTCCCGACGACCTTGATAACCTTTATATCGTTCTGGGTCTGTCCGGACAGGAGAGCGAGAACGCGAAGTTCGCGAACGATAAGAATCATAGGGTCTTCTGTCCTCCCTACCGCGATCTTCACGGCGATCATGCTCAGTATCATAGGGCGGATTTGACATGTTGCGGCGAAGTTTCCTGATATCATAGTAAGATCGGGACATCGTGCCTGCACAACAAGACAAATGAAATTCAGAATCAATATTTTCACAAAGAGAAAGATGCAGTGAGTTGTGATGTTATTGTGTAAAGTGCGTCCTAAGTGGTTATTTCCCACCGACAAACCCGAGTCCGAAGTTAGACTAGTACGAGCGGTTTGTTTGGCCTTAACAGGAGTGGTCTCTTCGGAAGAAGTGAAAACTAAAGGATTCTTCCTAAAATCCTCTGAAGTGTAAATAGTTTCAGGTAACGGGAGATCCCCCAAACCCTGAAATAGTGCGTCATCAGTGCTAGGGACATCTCCCTCAGAAGCATCGATCGGTGACTCTTTGGAAGACGTTGACCTTTCCGGAGAAATGGCATCCTCCGGAACAGTATACCCTTCGCGATGCTTTTCGACCATGTTAGCCAATTCATCATCTTGGGTAGAAGAAGGAGAGGGTGAAGCCTGGAGAGGCACTATAGGGGCTCTCGAACCTTCGCCCGTTTCAGGGATCACGTCCACTGGGGGAATATATACATATGAAGCCGTCCCATGACCAATGCTACGAGTAACAGATAGCAACCCATGAAAATGAAGATATTCGTCCTTAAGGACTTCATCAATAGTTAAAAACTTCTGATCGCCATTAAGGAGCTGGTGCATCCGGTCAAAGAATACTTGGTCTGATATTTGTTTTGGGTTATTGACTACAAACAAAAAGAAAAATGAGTTAAGGCGATGGCTTAAATGTATAGAGTCGAGATTTAGAAAACCAGTGCTTTACTTGATTTCGTCCACCTGCTAGCACACCCTGGCTGTCGCTTCACATAAAACCATTCCAGCCTGGAATCCCCAGCTTTACTACTGAATGGCACTGGAATTATTTTCCTCCTAGGGACAGACTCAAAGTAACAGAAAGAAGGAGTCTCTCGAGTCCGATGCTTGAAGTTATAGAAGAAATGAACGTCATCAAAAGTGAGCTCTATGCCTAAGATCTCACGGTACGCTACATATAAGGTGTACAAGTAAGCATAAGAATTAGGGTGCAGCTGCATGGGGGCAATCCGCATTTGTCTTAGAAAATCGACGACGAAAGGAGAAAATGGCGGGATAGCCCCAACCATGCACATCAATCGAGTAATTGCCATATACCCTTCTGGAGGGTTGTGGGGACGGTCAGATCTCGAAGGCACCAGGGTGTCCCTTTTTAGTATCCCGTATTTTAGACAAATTCGGATAAGTCTGTCATTGTCGATCGTCGATTCAACAGAATCTTGGGGTGATTCCAATATGACGGCAGATTCAAATTCATCAGGAGCTCGGTCGTCGCCAATCCCTCCTTCCTCTTCACAACCTAGGGAAACTCCACCCTCCGAAGACACATTGTCGCTTTCACGAGTTCCAACCTCGTAGTCTGAGCCCTCATCATTCCATTCTGGATCCGAGGAAGAAGATATGTCCTCAAGAGTAATTTTATTGGATGTCTCCGGGGCCTCCTTCTTCCTGGCTAGTCTAAAAAGAGCGTCTGGGTGTCATGGTCACAAAACTATTGAAGAAGCAATAACACAAGTTAGAGTAAATTAGCCCGTATCCCCTCGTGCATGTGTGCAAACTAAAGTGTAAACAGTGTATGCGGAAAGTGTAAAGTTAATGTTTGAAAGTGCGACGCAAAATTTTGGCAAAGTAATAAGGATCAAGGCAGTCTTGATGTCCATTTATGTTCGCAGGGCACTATCCTAACTGTCCATTAATTTGAAGATTACGCCAAGAGTTGATTGGGCCAGTTAAACGAGTTTTTATGTCTTAAGATGGACTGCTCTTTGGTTCGGTTCGGGCGCATTCATTGGGATCGGATCGGGGGGCGTAGCCCTGCCTTGGGCTCGGACAAACATTGAAGCTCAGGAATCAAAATCGGATCGGCTCGGAAGTAGATTCCCCGAACGGTTCGGGTCGGATCACGCAGTCATGCCTCTCTCCTCCTTTATCTTACAGTCCGACCCGATCCGGTTTGGTGAGCTCCATTCCCCCTTTTTTAACTACTTGCCCCGACCCGATCCGACCTTCTGGATTTCTCTTCCTTTTCCTTTCCTCCACTTTCCATACTCCTTCGCCCGAACCGACTCCCCGTGATCTTCTTCTTCTTCTTTAATCATAAACCCAATTTCATCCCTAAGACCCCAGCCATGATCGAACGAAATATGACTCCCTCTCCTAACGCCTCGAAGTAGCAACGAAGCCACCAACAACAATAATGAAGGGAGAGGGTGTTGTAACGTGGAAACCACATCTAAGTCGGTCGAATTGACCGTAGATTTCAATTAAAACCTATTATCATGAAGTTGATCAAGGATGTAAACCTACCAAGGTGGATAAGCTGGAGATTCGCACGAGAATGGTAAAAAAAAAATTCTCTTTTGAATCCTGGAGTTTCGGAGCAGAACTTGCAAAATGATAAAATAAAAAGAAAGTGAGATGAAGATGAATGCTGAATTTATATAAAAACATGGTGACTATTCGTCTCCCCGTTCGGACCGGCTCGAAGGCCCAGTAGCGTAGCTTGGCCCACTAGTCCAATGCGAAATAGAAGAAGAAGGGGACCCGTTCGGGTCGGAATCCGAACCGAACAGAATGTCGTTACTCAGCATTGCATGTGAATTAAACTAAAATTCTAAGAAGAGGATGAAAGCACAAGGAAAGTCAAAGGAAAGATTACCTAGAAGGCGATATGCAATGATAATCAAAGCATGCTCCGTCTCCAACAGAAGCATCCTTTGAGGGGGCAAAATGTTAGCCCACTTTGTGAACTGGGCAACACAAAGTCGAGATGTAAAGCGTTGAAGAACTTAGAAAGCATCGTAGCGGATCGGATCGGAGAGATGCTGCCGTTCGAATCGGAGAGACACTGCTGTTCGGATCGGAGAGCTGCTACTATTTGGATCGGAGAGATGCTACTATTTGGATCGGAGAGCTATTGCCAGTTCAAAACAGAGCGGAGTAAAATGGATAAGGACTCAATATTAGCTCAAGTCGGGTCGGATCGGATGCCCCGATCCGAACCCCATCTGCACACTCCTCCGAACCGAACCCATATTCCATGTCGCTTCCCCCCCCCCCCCCCCCGATCGCTTGAATATGCGGAGCGGTTATGACCAGTTCCTACCCACAATAATCTCTACTCTGATGCGCTGTCAGCACTGGAGTCCATCCGAACCCGAGGATGATGGGATGGAAGACACGTGGCTTCGACCCGGATCAGATTTTGAGCAAATTTTCACCTATAAATACCTCGCTTAGAGATAATGAAAAGGATCTTCTTTTTGGCACTTTGAGAGTTCAACCACTTTCATAAACCGAATTACAGCACTCCCGGATAATCCAAATCGGCTTTCAACATTTGTTTTGAGACAATTGAGTGAATGTATGTGAGTTGTGAGTGAAATTGAGTGAATATCTCATTGTAATTGCAACTATATCATCGAGAATAGTGATTGACAAGTGGACGTAGGCTTTTCAATGCCGAACCACTATAAATTCTGTGTCTCCATTTTACTTTTGATCTTATTTTATTCTGATTTTAGTCAATTTGGGTGTTAGAACCACTTTTTGGTCTAACAATTCACATATTAGAATTTAACTTTAAATTTTGAATAATAAAATATTAATTTACTTAAATTTTGATTTCAATTAAAAGTCAATTTAAATATAGTAAAAATTGAGAAGTTAGTATGCAATGAACAATATTTGTAACAACTCATATTTCGATAACATGTTAAAACGAGAATCAAGGCAGAATTTAACTTTAAATTCTGAATCAAGTAAAACGGGATATGCCATTGCGTTCGTCTCGGAAAAATACGCGAAATAGAGTCCGAGTTTTTGAAAATCGGAGTCCGTATGACCCGGTTAAGGCCCAAAGAAGATTTCTGGAAATTTGAATTTCGGAAACAGTTTTGGGAATCAGATCTGGGGCCAGGCGGGAAGTTTCCCGCCTAGGCCATGTCGACAGGGCTGTCGACAGGCCTGTCGACTTGGGCCCAGACCAAGTCGACAGCCCTGTCGACTTGCCTATCGACAGGAGGTAGCCGGGGCAAGTACCCTGGCGCACCTGTTTGTCTCACCTGGTCTTGTTCTTGGGCTGGGTCTAGAAGCTTCCGAGATCTGATGGTCCTAATCTATCCTAGGGTTAATCTAAGGGCCTAAAACTATCCTAATCTCTATAAAACACCCCTAAGCCCCCCCTAAACCCTCATAACTCACCCTCTCCACGAAGTGCTGCCAAAATGAAAAGTGATCACGGCCTCCATCTCAAATCCCTAGAGCTTATGCACTCAAATCAAGTTCAAATCAAAAGGTGCAAGCTTGCTACACCAAATCAAGGCCAAATCAACATTTCTATGCGAGTTCCATGGCGATTCTTCTACAAAAGAGGCACCTTTCTTAGCCAAGATGATTCATGCTTCTTTCCCTAGGCCTAACTATGTAAGTTCTAGCTACTTTTGGATCAAAACGGTATTTTTAATGTTGACATGGGATAAAATGAGGCTAAACATGATTATGCGAGCCTATATGAACCTTACCTTGCCTCTTGTGTGCATGTTTATGATTTTAGGCTATGTTAGTGACTTAATCATGCCTCTCATGCTATGCATAACCTAGTTTAACTTGCAAGTTTGGATCTTTATGCATGAAATGCTAGCATGAGCCTTTAGGAACCGCTTTACTTGTGAAACATTGGCTAAGACAAGATTTTGGGGCTTATGCATGTTTATGAACCCAAACCCCTTATGCTAACATGCAAGTTTGTGGCCAAACCCTTTTTGATAATATGCATGTTAGTGGCCGAATTCCCTTGTGACATTTTGTGTGTTTGTGGCCAAAACCCTTTTTATGATGCTATGCATGTTCGAGGCCAATTTGTAGTCATAGTATTCCTACTATGTTGACTCGTCTATACTTACGTTGGAAACACGTTTTGGGGTTAGGTTAGACGAGCGTGAATATACATGAGAAACTTAACTTGAAGCTCCATGAAATATGATGTGGAACATGATTTGGGTTAAATGGGTATAACATGACAACATGCAACATTGAATATAGCATGTAAGTTAACATGTAAATATGCATAAAAACATGAGCTTGGGAATTTACCTATTAAGTTAGGTCTACCCTTTGGGAATTTACCTATTAAGTTAGGTCTACCCAAATGCTTGAAAACTTGTAACATGTCTTGGAAACATGACGAACTTAGATAATACAAGTGTGGCCAACTCGAGGTTGGGTTGAGTTTGCAACGTAAAACTACCCGGAACCGACCGGCCTAACTAGTAGTTGCAAACAATAGGACCCAATGTGAGAAGTTGGTCATGCCGCGCTTAAGACCCGAGGTTAGACTAGGTTGTGGTGTAAATCTACCCGGACCCGCCCGGCTTAACTAGTAACCACAACAAGGTCTAATGTGAGAGGTTGAGGGTGCATTAATTAAATTAATGCCACAAAAAAAAAATTGGGTTAAGTTAATTTGAGTAATGAGGCTTAACCAAATATGATATGGACAAATGGGTTAAGTAATTTGATTAGGCTAATGATACTTAACAAAACATGATAAGCTTGGGTAGGTTAAGTAACTTGATTTGCCTAATGACACTTGACCATTTTTATACGACTAGTGGACGGGATTAAGTTAACCAACACTTAATCAATCCAACACGATAACGTGATAAGGTTAAGTAAATTTTCCTAATGACACTTAACCGTATAATACAGTTAATGGATGGGGTTAAGATTAGGTTTAACTAATCTAAACATGGTAATCGGATGGGGTTAAGATAGCCTAGACTTAATTAATCCCACTTGGTAATTTAATGGGGTTAAGCTAAACACTTAACTAATTTAACACGATGATTTGATGAGGTTAAGTGACCTATACTTAACCAATCTAACTCGTTATTTTGATGAGATTAAGTTAACCTATACTTAACCAATCTAACGTGAAAACATGATAAGGCTAAGTCACGAATCGCTTGAATACGCTTGACCGATTTGACTCGGTAATTTGACAAGGTCAAGTTAATTTATATAATTAACCAACCTAAAATGATAATTAGACGAGGTTAAGTTATGGATTGCTTGATATACTTAGCCAACTTGACACATGGTTTGTAGGGTTAAGTCTTGGACTTGGATACTTAGCCAGTTTTGACATGGTTTGTAGACGGGCTAAGTTATGGACTTAAGTGACACGTAACCCATTAGGTAAACCCTAATTCGGAGGATTGGGTAAATAACCATAGTTAACAAGGATGATGGAAATAAGGCTAAGTGGTAAACCTTAGTTAAGGGAAACTAAGTAATAATTCTTAGTCAAGGAAATTTGGACCATTTCTTAGATAGATCAGTAACCCGATACGTTAGGTCAACGTTTAAGTATGCGTGTAGGAGCAGGCTATCTGATTTAGATAAAGGCTCCAACGAACTGGGTAACGAAGCAGCGGCTTCGGGGAACGTGAGGATATTCTTGGGATCCCTCTGTGAGCTGCCAGGTCATTATACTAGGCTCACGAGAGGTTGAGGTCTGCGGTAGAAGAACCAAGAATATGCCTTGGTTGCTATGCGAGCGACCTAAAGACAGGGGTGGATAGCAGTGAGTCGGCGAATACATAAGGTGCCCGAGATAGCAAGTTCGTCGATCATCTACCATCTTGAGTCAAGCGTGTGCGTACGGAAAGGCAGGGAACACCCAACAGACCATGATTTGCTATCTAATTATGGGTGAGGTAGGCCGTAGGGTGTGGGCTGGCCGGAGTGTAGTTCTCATGCAAGATTTTCTCTTGTGTTGCCTTTCACTAGTTGAGGGAGGGGTCTCGTGGGACCATAGCCACGTGTAGAAAAGCAGACCTTAGTATCTGCATCGGCAGATAAATTTAAAGCTCCCGACCGAGTCCTGTATTTCTTGTTTTGCCCTGGGACAGGACTCGGATGGCACGATCTGATACATGTGCATACAGTTATAGAAAAACGATTCACGATGAATGCGTGGGAAAAAGGGCGCGGTTGAGGGTTAGCGTAATCCCTAGTGGCCTAGGTGGTTTAACCCAAACCGAAATACGAAAGCGTGCAATAGGTAAGCGTAATCCCTAGTGGTGCTAGGTGGCGTAAGTCCTAGTAGTTCAAACGATGATTCATATGGAAGAACCTAGAACAAGGGTGACAGTCCAAACGATTACAAAAACAATACGACATGAGGAAGCCCGTACGAGGTACGGCAAAGGACTGAACTTACATACATGGAAAGAAACATACAAGTTGAGTAACCTATATATGCGATATATTAGGTTGACATGGACCATTGCATGACTTTGAGTAAGGGACATTCATGGTTAACACATAACAAGGTTGGGATACTAGTACGAGAGGTGCAGAGCAGATACATATGTTAGAACCAGGAAAAAAGAAAATATACATAATAGACACCGTGGGATATTAGACGGGGTAGATACCTTGGGATAGTATACTTGATAGAAACCTGACGATGTGATACCTTGATTTATCACGACACCGTGGTTTATCACGATACCTTAGTTTAGCTTGCTACAGTAGTTCAGCCTATACCCCGATTTAGTTTATCTATCTTGTAGTCATCTTTATGTTTACTTTCAGTTTATGCATGTCATGTTACCTTTACCTGTTTTTATACTGGAAGTAGATAGGACTTACTCAGTCTTTTTGACTGACCCGTTTTGTTTCGCCTCTTTTCTTCCGTTTCCCCCCCCCCCAGGTTTCAGGGAGGAAACAATGCTGTTTAGTTCGGACTTCTTCTGCTTGAAGGTCATCATGGATGGCTTGGACTTCTCTTGGCTATGGCTACTTTACTGTATTACTTGGGGAATAATTTATGGAAAAAGGTTTTATGCTTCTTTACTATTGCAAGACAGGTTTTGATGTACTCTGATGTAAAAGGCTTTAGACCTTGTTTATTCATGTTATGAAAATTTGATTTTACTTCCGCTATTTACATATGTTCTGTCTTGTGATATTTCTGTGCATGTTTACCAATAATGCCCCTCTAAAGCTAGTGCATTCCTTTGCGAGTGACCCTAGCGGAGGCGGGGTGTTACATTTGGTATCAGAGCAGAAGGTTACCAGACTGGGCAAAAGTTTTTAAAACCTTCTGAAAACTATTTGAAAATCGTTTATAAAGAAGCATTTTTCAAGAAAGTTTTCTTTTAAAAAGAAAAAGGCTATTCCCCAAAGGCCATTAGCATCATCCTTGTTTCCTTGATTTAATCTCTTTTCCTTTCTTTCCTCCATCTGTAGTCACAGTAGTTTTAACTGCGACTAGTCTTTTCTACCTACGAAAGTGTTCTCCTTACGATGGAGGTGGTTCTCGAGAGACCAGTGACCGCGTTATAAGAAAGGATCGTGAGAAAGAAGGATAAAGGATACGAGCTTAAGGATGACCAACTTGTTGGTATGGCTTAGTCCTCAAAGGAGGGAGAAAGGTGAACAATGAAACCCATGGCGAGAGAGTACCTTTGGCATGGTGAAACGGGATGGATAGTTAAGTATCATGGAACAGGGACAAGATCATTCGGAGGGCAATAGTATGCTCTCATTTCTAGGGTACCTCGGAAGGAGGGTAACGATCTTGTTAAAGGTTTAGTTTTTCTTCTCTATCATCCCGTCGGGACTTTGTTTTGATCACCGCATCTTTTTAAGTCCGTTTCGATGGATGATTCTCTGCACCTTAGTACTAGTATAATAGAGGATCCCGTTTTTGTCTCAAGTCCTATTGGAAGATCGGTCCATTTATTCATGACTCGTTTGGATTTGAGAATGTCTGTATCAAGTTTTGAGCTTGGAAATAATGCTTATGTTTATAAGTTGTGGATGGATTCTAGGGAGGAAGTGGTTATCCAGTAAGGGGTGCCACTCTCGGTTTTAGAAGGAGGGTAGTTAGACTCTTGGCTTGCTTTGGTAATACCCTCGAAGTCTCGTGTAACCTTTTGGGTTCTATCATGGCTAGTTACCTAGAATCCCAGGATGCAGTTGTTGGTAATCCGTTTGAATAGAATTCGCCGCTAAGGAGGATGGTTCGTTTCGATTATGTATGAGTTATGGGAATCACCCTAGTAAGGACTCTTGGCGATTTGGATTGGCATCGGAAAGCGAGATCCAGAATTCACTAGTGAATTTTGGAGAGCTGGCTTGAGTACGTAGATATGGTTGAGCCAAGTATACTAGGGAAAGAATAAGTGCAAGTGGAACGAGAGGCGACGAGGGAGTGAGTTCCAACTCATGTTATGGAAACAGGAAGTAAGAAGCTGCGAAATCGTGAAGAAAAAGGGGCGGTCAAGGCACGATGGAACTAAGCTCAAGGTAATGCGACGCAGGAGACTGAAGACTAAATACGTGCATGATATCTCTTTTGGGAATATATCCTCGACCCCTGTTTTCTGTGGAGCTTACTTGTAGGCTATCTTTTGTGGACACCCTCTCGGCCCTATTTTCTATTACAAACCCCGTACGGAGTTTGTTTTGTTTATCTTCTCGACCCTGTTTCAGGGAATCTTAGGTAGATACCTATGGATGTAAACATGTATTTGAAACATGTTATGATTGATATGGTTGCAAGTGGTTGCAAGTGGTTGCTCGTGGATGCGCGAATACACATTAGATACTAGGTCGACTCGGTCACATTTCATATTGCATATGCACGAGTATTTATACTTGTTTATGGATGAAATCGAATGTATTATCATGTGGTTGTTGCATATGAATGAATGATTGTGCACGCATATAGTATCTATATGACTAGGACTATTTGCATACATGTTGGATTCATGGCACTATACATATTTTGCATTAGAAAGATTATTCAGGCCTGATCATTAGCATTAGCTAAGGAACATGTACACACACGTTTTGCATATATTCATACAGCATTAGAAATCATCTAAGGACAATGGTTGCTTGTGGATGATGTTTTGAGTAGATGGATGATGGATGGTAGGATATGTTCTTCCTAACTTTGAGATTTCGGGGACGAAATCCTAAAAGGTGGGGAGAATGTAACAACTCATATTTCGATAACATGTTAAAACGAGAATCAAGGCAGAATTTAACTTTAAATTCTGAATCAAGTAAAACGGGCTATGCCATTGCGTTCGTCTCGGAAAAATACGCGAAATAGAGTCCGAGTTTTTGAAAATCGGAGTCCGTATGACCCGGTTAAGGCCCAAAGAAGATTTCTGGAAATTTGAATTTCGGAAACAGTTTTGGGAATCAGATCTGGGGCCAGGCGGGAAGTTTCCCGCCTAGGCCATGTCGACAGGGCTATCGACAGGCCTGTCGACTTGGGCCCAGACCAAGTCGACAGCCCTGTCGACTTGCCTGTCGACAGGGGGTAGCCGGGGCAAGTGCCCTGGCGCACCTGTTTGTCTCACCTGGTCTTGTTCTTGGGCTGGGTCTAGAAGCTTCCGAGATCTGATGGTCCTAATCTATCCTAGGGTTAATCTAAGGGCCTAAAACTATCCTAATCTCTATAAAAACACCCCTAAGCCCCCCCTAAACCCTCATAACTCACCCTCTCCACGAAGTGCTGCCAAAATGCAAAGTGATCATGGCCTCCATCTCAAATCCCTAGAGCCTATGCACTCAAATCAAGTTCAAATCAAAAGGTGCAAGCTTGCTACACCAAATCAAGGCCAAATCAACATTTCTATGCGAGTTCCATGGCGATTCTTCTACAAAGGAGGCACCTTTCTTAGCCAAGATGATTCATGCTTCTTTCCCTAGGCCTAACTATGTAAGTTCTAGCTACTTTTGGATCAAAACGGTATTTTTAATGTTGACATGGGATAAAATGAGGCTAAACATGATTATGCGAGCCTATATGAACCTTACCTTGCCTCTTGTGTTCATGTTTATGATTTTAGGCTATGTTAGTGACTTAATCATGCCTCTCATGCTATGCATAACCTAGTTTAACTTGCAAGTTTGGATCTTTATGCATGAAATGCTAGCATGAGCCTTTAGGAACCACTTTACTTGTGAAACATTGGCTAAGACAAGATTTTGGGGCTTATGCATGTTTATGAACCCAAACCCCTTATGCTAACATGCAAGTTTGTGGCCAAACCCTTTTTGATAATATGCATGTTAGTGGCCGAATTCCCTTGTGACATTTTGTGTGTTTGTGGCCAAAACCCTTTTTATGATGCTATGCATGTTCGAGGCCAATTTGTAGTCATAGTATTCCTACTATGTTGACTCGTCTATACTTACGTTGGAAACACGTTTTGGGGTTAGGTTAGACGAGCGTGAATATACATGAGAAACTTAACTTGAAGCTCCATGAAATATGATGTGGAACATGATTTGGGTTAAATGGGTATAACATGACAACATGCAACATTGAATATAGCATGTAAGTTAACATGTAAATATGCATAAAAACTTGAGCTTGGGAATTTACCTATTAAGTTAGGTCTACCCTTTGGGAATTTACCTATTAAGTTAGGTCTACCCAAATGCTTGAAAACTTGTAACATGTCTTGGAAACATGATGAACTTAGATAATACAAGTGTGGCCAACTCGAGGTTGGGTTGAGTTTGCAACGTAAAACTACCCGGAACCGACCGGCCTAACTAGTAGTTGCAAACAATAGGACCCAATGTGAGAAGTTGGTCATGCCGCGCTTAAGACCCGAGGTTAGACTAGGTTGTGGTGTAAATCTACCCGGACCCGCCCGGCTTAACTAGTAACCACAACAAGGTCTAATGTGAGAGGTTGAGGGTGCATTAATTAAATTAATGCCACAAAAAAAAAAAAAATAGGGTTAAGTTAATTTGAGTAATGAGGCTTAACCAAATATGATATGGACAAATGGGTTAAGTAATTTGATTAGGCTAATGATACTTAACAAAACATGATAAGCTTGGGTAGGTTAAGTAACTTGATTTGCCTAATGACACTTGACCATTTTTACACGACTAGTGGACGGGATTAAGTTAACCAACACTTAATCAATCCAACACGATAACGTGATAAGGTTAAGTAAATTTTCCTAATGACACTTAACTGTATAATACAGTTAATGGACGGGGTTAAGATTAGGCTTAACTAATCTAAACATGGTAATCGGATGGGGTTAAGTTAGCCTAGACTTAATTAATCCCACTTGGTAATTTAATGGGGTTAAGCTAAACACTTAACTAATTTAACACGATGATTTGATGAGGTTAAGTGACCTATACTTAACCAATCTAACTCGTTATTTTGATGAGATTAAGTTAACCTATACTTAACCAATCTAACGTGAAAACATGATAAGGCTAAGTCACGAATCGCTTGAATACGCTTGACCGATTTGACTCGGTAATTTGACAAGGTCAAGTTAATTTATATAATTAACCAACCTAAAATGATAATTAGACGAGGTTAAGTTATGGATTGCTTGATATACTTAGCCAACTTGACACATGGTTTGTAGGGTTAAGTCTTGGACTTGGATACTTAGCCAGTTTTGACATGGTTTGTAGACGGGCTAAGTTATGGACTTAAGTGACACGTAACCCATTAGGTAAACCCTAATTCGGAGGATTGGGTAAATAACCATAGTTAACAAGGATTATGGAAATAAGGCTAAGTGGTAAACCTTAGTTAAGGGAAACTAAGTAATAATTCTTAGTCAAGGAAATTTGGACCATTTCTTAGATAGATCAGTAACCCGATACGTTAGGTCAACGTTTAAGTATGCGTGTAGGAGCAGGCTATCTGATTTAGATAAAGGCTCCAACGAACTGGGTAACGAAGCAGCGGCTTCGGAGAACGTGAGGATATTCTTGGGATCCCTCTGTGAGCTGCCAGGTCATTATACTAGGCTCACGAGAGGTTGAGGTCTGCGGTAGAAGAACCAAGAATATGCCTTGGTTGCTATGCGAGCGACCTAAAGACAGGGGTGGATAGCAGTGAGTCGGCGAATACATAAGGTGCCCGAGATAGCAAGTTCGTCGATCATCTACCATCTTGAGTCAAGCGTGTACGTACGGAAAGGCAGGGAACACCCAACAGACCATGATTTGCTATCTAATTATGGGTGAGGTAGGCCGTAGGGTGTGGGCTGGCCGGAGTGTAGTTCTCATGCAAGATTTTCTCTTGTGTTGCCTTTCACTAGTTGAGGGAGGGGTCTCGTGGGACCATAGCCACGTGTAGAAAAGCAGACCTTAGTATCTGCATCGGCAGATAAATTTAAAGCTCCCGACCGAGTCCTGTATTTCTTGTTTTGCCCTGGGACAGGACTCGGATGGCACGATCTGATACATGTGCATACAGTTATAGAAAAACGATTCACGATGAATGCGTGGGAAAAAGGGCGCGGTTGAGGGTTAGCGTAATCCCTAGTGGCCTAGGTGGTTTAACCCAAACCGAAATACGAAAGCGTGCAATAGGTAAGCGTAATCCCTAGTGGTGCTAGGTGGCGTAAGTCCTAGTAGTTCAAACGATGATTCATATGGAAGAACCTAGAAAAAGGGTGACAGTCCAAACGATTACAAAAACAATACGACATGAGGAAGCCTGTACGAGGTACGGCAAAGGACTGAACTTACATACATGGAAAGAAACATACAAGTTGATTAACCTATATATGCGATATATTAGGTTGACATGGACCATTGCATGACTTTGAGTAAGGGACATTCATGGTTAACACATAACAAGGTTGGGATACTAGTACGAGAGGTGCAGAGCAGATATATATGTTAGAACCAGGAAAAAAGAAAATATACATAATAGACACCGTGGGATATTAGACGGGGTAGATACCTTGGGATAGTATACTTGATAGAAACCTGACGATGTGATACCTTGATTTATCACGACACCGTGGTTTATCACGATACCTTAGTTTAGCTTGCTACAGTAGTTCAGCCTGTACCCCGATTTAGTTTATCTATCTTGTAGTCATCTTTATGTTTACTTTCAGTTTATGCATGTCATGTTACCTTTACCTGTTTTTATACTGGAAGTAGATAGGACTTACTCAGTCTTTTTGACTGACCCGTTTTGTTTCGCCTCTTTTCTTCCGTTTCCCCCCCCCAGGTTTCAGGGAGGAAACAATGCTGTTTAGTTCGGACTTCTTCTGCTTGAAGGTCATCATGGATGGCTTGGACTTCTCTTGGCTATGGCTACTTTACTGTATTACTTGGGGAATAATTTATGGAAAAAGGTTTTATGCTTCTTTACTATTGCAAGACAGGTTTTGATGTACTCTGATGTAAAAGGCTTTAAACCTTGTTTATTCATGTTATGAAAATTTGATTTTACTTCCGCTATTTATATATGTTCTGTCTTGTGATATTTCTGTGCATGTTTACCAATAATGCCCCTCTAAAGCTAGTGCATTCCTTTGCGAGTGACCCTAGCGGAGGCGGGGTGTTACAATATTAATTTTTGTACTTCATTTGTAAATTTACTTTTGTGATTAATTTGGAATGCATAATGTTAGAATTGGTTATACATGAATATAACAAGAAAGAATATAAATGAATTTAACGCTTCAATAACAACTTAATTAAATTCACTTGATAACACATAGAAATTTCAATTATTTTATGAAAGAATTTTAACGATTGTGTATGATGTGGACATATGAAATTTTTATTGTCTTATTTTATTTTGAATATTTTTCATACGGGTATTTTTGTCTTTAATTTAATTTATATTTTTAATGTTGTAAGTAAAGTAATTTACGGTGCATAAATAAAATTTGCCTAATAATAATTTATTTGAAGTGAGAAATAATTAATATTAGTTGTTGCTATAAAATGATTAACAAATAATTAATAAATATTAATTGATAATTAATAATAAATTTATACGTATGAATTATTTTTAACAGTAATAATAATAATTAATAACTATATAGCAATAATTAACAAAAATAATTAATAATCAACAATTCAAAATTCAA
Organism: Allium sativum; assembly: GCA_030737875.1. Taxonomy (NCBI): domain Eukaryota; kingdom Viridiplantae; phylum Streptophyta; class Magnoliopsida; order Asparagales; family Amaryllidaceae; genus Allium; species Allium sativum. Next base: position 27,762,972 of record JASFAX010000020.1, read on the forward strand.
AATTGACAATAATATTTGTTTTGCCTTTTGATATTGTGTTTAATAATCAATAATCAATAACCAATTGTTAAACCCACTGTTAACGTGGTTCAGAGAATGATGATTCAGGTGCATCTCAGAGCGTCACGCTAGGGTTCACACGCTTGGGGTCGCACACCTGGGTCACACGTTTGGGGTCGCACGCCAGGGGTCACATGTTTGGAGATGCACGCCCAGGGTCCCTCGCCAGGGACCACACACCCAGGGTCGCACTCCAGGGACCACACAGTCAGGGTCGCACGCCTATGGACCACACGCCCAGGATCACACGTCCAGGGTCACACTCTAGGGGTCATGCGCCGGTTGTTGCCAGTTGTGTATAGTTAGCTCCAACTGTCCAGCGGCAGTTTCGTAAACACACCGACGTGCGACCCAAAAACGTGAACACCATAATTATGACTTTGCCACCTGGTCCTAACTTCTCCTATAAATGCCCCATTTCACCACACTTCAAGGGACTTATTTTCACGACCATGAAGTGTTGTCCAAAGGTTTCCTCGACCATCCTAAAGCTCTATTAATGGCTTCCAAAGCTTTCTCTTCCTTCCGCCATGGCCAATTCAACCAAGTCACCTTCTCCAATCTACATCAGAGATCATTCAAGCTTCATTCTACTCCTCTCCTACCACCATCAACTCTCTTTAAAGCTGAGATCTACCAAATATTCATGATGGAACCAAGGAAGCTCACCTAAATCTCGAAGTGATTGAAGATCTACATTTCAACGGTCACCAATCAAGAGATCTCTTCCATTCCTCCACGAATTGAAGCGCAATCTAGATCATAAAAAAATGAAACGAAAGAGATGTACATTATGAATGAATCCATGTATTTTGTACTCTCCAAAGTGATAATGAGAATCACCTCGAAAGTGATCGTAGATCTATTTTAGATCGAACCACTATAAAAACTCTGTATCTTTATTTACGTTTTCCCACTTACTTTGCATTTTTGGCCCCATTTTCTATTTCATAACGAATTGGTGAAGTACAATCTATGTACCTTTTATGTTGAACCATTTTTGGTGAAAACATTTGGTGCCCACTGTGGCACCGCATTCACACTTATTTCTCTCACACTCTCTCACAAGGTTAAAGGCCATACATTAAAGCTCAAAATAGCTCCTTTTCCGACATAACGGCTAAATCAAAGAAGGACATGAGTAAGACCGTTGAGGAAACTACCAATGTTCCTAACAATGAAGCCACTCCACCTACTAATCGCTTTGAAGTCGGTGAAAACTCCATAAATGGGGTCGGTGTAACTAAAGCTGAGCTAAACGCCGTTATCGCTAATATGGGCCAACAAATGAATGCTTCTACCTAAGCTATGATTGAGAATACTGACGCCATCCTTAATGGTCGACCAAATTCAGCCCCTCCAAAAGTCCATGTTAATCTCGAAGAGAATGACCACTTGTCCGCTTCTAACCATGATCACAACGACAACATGGAAGACGATTATGATTGGTTAAGTGACAAGGACGAAGATAATGTCGAAAAACCGAATTCAAAAGCTAAGAATCATTCTAAAGTTAATGCTCGAAAGTTTACCACTCCCATCACGGGGGCACATCCTCGTCGAGATGGCAAAGCACCTAATTTCTCAAATCAAGACCGCAAGCCTAGAAGAACATTTGGGAAAGAGCTCAGCTTTGCGGAGCAACAAAGCACTGAAGAATACATAACATAATAGAGAAAATCGTGTAGAAGAATCAAGCTAGTAAAGATGCTGAAAGAGAATGTAACTTCTCTCCTGATAGGACTCCATTCACAGAAAGAATCCTTGAAGCAGAATGCCAAAAAAAGTTCAATCCACCCACATTGCCTCTGTACAACGGCCTCATTTATCCAAACTACGTTTTGTTCAAATGCGAGTGGCATATGAGCGTAGATAAAGCAACTGATGAGATGAAATGCACGTATTTTCCTCTCTACTTAGAAGGTGCTGCGTCATTTTGGTTCATGAAGCTGCCACCTAAATCTATCGATCGGTTATCTGACCTAAACCAAAAGTTCAAGGAACAGTTCCACTTATATGCTACTAAAGGCGAGGATGCTATAACGCTATCGGCAATGGAACAGAAGCCAGGGGAAACTGTCAAAGCCTTCCTTAATCGATTTAATATTACCTTTTCTGAATTAAGGAATCCAGAGCCACGCATAGTCCGCATGGCTTTACACAATTCTATAGATGTAACACAAATTTGTATCGACACTAAAAGAGGATAAATTAAATAATAATTAATTTAATATTCAGAATTAAAGGAAATGGACTACATAATTGCGCCCGTCTCGAAATTCGGGTCAAGAAAGACATTTGATTTGCGTAAAGCAGAAGTTACGATGGTTTTAAGTTTGTATATACACAGAAAAATTATATACATACGCATAAGTTAGAGATGAGTCTGAGCTGAGTCATAATTCTATCCAGAACAGTTCGAACTTGAAAAATTCGTCTAGACGGCAAAATTCCCGCTCTAGGGGGTCGACCTCCCTAGAGGGGTGTCGACTTAAGGGTCGACCCACCAACAGGGGTGTTGACAGCCCTAGAGCTGAGGTGGCAGTCGGTTTTAGAGGGCTCTACGGCTATAAATACGTGCTCAAATCTCTTATTTTCTTCATTGGAAATCATGGAGGCCATATGTTGTTGGAGTGCGAACTGAACCATTTTCTACAATTGCATACTTTGCAAATCAAATTCAGAATTCAAGATCTGTTATTTCTTAATTCTTTAAACCTAACGCTATGAGTTTCTAGATTACTTTTAGGTTTAGATAAATGAAAGTGAATAGTGAAAGACTGTAAATTGGATATACTGTAAAACATGATTTTGTGCTAGTATTAAAGCCTATACTATGTCATGATAGATCTATTTCCCTAGATCTAATATAATTGTGATTATTCTATTTTGTGTTTATGTGGATCTTGACTTGTAACTGTATTGTGGTGAATGTACATCTATTAAATTGGACAGTTGTAATAGTGGATAGATCTAATTCCTTATTAAATCCCCTTTTCACTTGTCATATTGTGATCAATCTAGATATGTTGTAAACTTGACATGTGAAGCCATCTTTAGATCTAAACATGTTTCCAAGACACCCCAATTATGCTAGATCAAAATAGTTAGACACCTAAATGGTTAATTTAGATCTCATTATGCTTGCTTTGACATCATAATAATATCCTCAATTTATCTGTTTTATGTCCACCTTGTGATGGTCTTAATTACATATCCATTCACTTTGTTATCATGCTAGTTTATGCCAAGATATGTTGAAACTATCACCTTTGCCATATTCTCTTTTAACTGTTATGGATAGGCTGCTTTATATCCAAGATGCCGCTAAAATACATGTGAATACGGTAGTTAGGAAACAAGGAAAAGGGATTTATAATTGGCATAATTTATGTAATATTTATGTAAATTGGACATTTAATTCAAATGGGGAAACATAGAAATAATTAACTATAATGACATAGGTAGGTTTGTATAAAAATAGAATATTTAGTAATTACAATTAGGAATTGTAATTGCACATATGACACGAGGTTAGGTTGCATTAGTGGTAGAAGTCTGCTCGGACTCGACCGACATATCCAGCAGCCACTAACATCGAACCTAATGTCAGAGGTCTTAGTGCACAAATACAAATCGTGCAAGACACAAAGTTAGGCTCAACTGTGGAATAAGACTACCCGAGCCGTTTGGCATATCTAGCATCCAAATGTTGTAGGCCTAATGTTGGAGGTCTAGCCCATTATAACCTTAATTGGACATGATATTGAATTGGACTACTTAACCTAATTTAATCCATAAGGATTGTATTATTACGAACTTAAATTAGTGTTAAGTAAAATTGGATGGGTAGTGGGTGGGTTAAGTAAATTAGAGGGGGTGGTAATATTTACGTATAGGCCTATGAACTTAACCCAATAAGGTTATGTAATTAAAGACACCTAATGGTATACATAAGCGGTGGATAATATAATAAAGTTATGTAATAAAAGAAACCCTTTAGGGTAAGCATAACTGGTATAGGGATATGTAATTAAAGACATCTAAGTGTATACATAGTCGGTGAAAAACCTAGTGGGGATAAGACAAGGAGGAGAGCTTGTATCATATTGTGTGGGACCTATTTCAATCAGTACCCTGGAGTTGGTATCAAGTTAAGAACTCCATACTAGGCGAAGAAGGGGCACACTTACTATTGATTTTAAGAGATCCAAATGAGATGGATGGTGTGGGCAGCGCAAACCAACCAAGCCATGTGCGTGCATGAGTTGGGCCGAAGGGGATAAGACGACCGTGACACCAGTAGGTACGGTTATGCACACCTTATTGGTTGCCACTTTAGGAAGTGATACCTCCTACCGTAGGGCCATCACAGGATATCTATGGGGTAAGGAGCCGATCGATTTGGGTAGCGGTTAGGGTACACTCGGACGTATGCCCTGAGTCTACCAACTTATAGTGGAAGGGATCATCTCGTTTTTAGTTATACTAGTAATAGTGCAGAGTAATCATTAGTGCGGTCATACACCTTATCTTACTTTCTTTGTCACACCTGCCATTTATGTAGTAATCTCTCTTTTATCCACTTTATGTGCCTATCATGTTACTTTTAATTATTTATTGGCTAAAAGTAACTAGACTCTCTAGACTTTATGTTTGACCCTTTTGTTTCTCCTTCTTTCTTCCGTTTCCCCCAAGGTTCTTAGGGAGGAAACACTCACCCTTAGTCAGGACGCAGATATCATCTTGCTAGGAGCTACTTCTGAAGTATGGCTCAAGTTCTTGTCTCTTCTATGCCTTAACTCTTTTAAATCGGGGAATTATGTTTTAAATATTCTTATGTACTCTGATGATGCAAGACAAAAGTTGTTTTATTGTAATGGTTTTTGTGACTTATGCGATTATGGACCATGGCATTATGATTTATGTTTCAAATTAAAATTCAAAATTTTTTCGCGCCTGTCTTATTTATATATGTCTTGTCATTTTTTACTGTCTATTTACCTATAACGCTTCAGGAAACTTAATGCATTTCCTTAGTGAGTGACAATAACGGACGTGGGGTGTCATACTTGGTATCAAAGGCGAAGGTTACTAGATTGGATAAAAGTTTTTGGAAATTATTTTCAAAAAGGTTTTAAAAAAAGTATTTTCAAAAGAAAAGTCTATTTTGATAAACATTCCCCAAAAAGCCATATGTAGTATCCTTCGGTCCTTTATATAAATTTCTTCCTTTTCCGTTTTTCAGCATGTCTTCGGAGCAAAACATCCCTAATATCCCAGAGGGCATCACAATACCGGATGGTTCCGTAGGTATTTGGAGGCCACGGCGTCGGCCGAAGGCCAAAGAGACGTTCCTCCCACACTGCACCAGTTATTCCTCCACCTCCCCCTCCAAGAGCTGACAAATTTGCCATGATCTACAAAGACTTCCAAGGTATGGGATGAAGGCCATTCCATGGGAACGAGACATTCGTAGAAGCTCGGAACTGGTTTAAGGAGATCATGGACTTATTCGTAATCTTTGAAGTGGAAGACCGAAGAAAGATTCAGTGAGCTGCTTGGCTGTTAAGGGATGAAGCCTCAATTTGGTAGGAAATCACCCAAGCTGGACGTCCGGAGGAAACTTGGGAAGATTTTAGACAGAGTTTCGAATTACATTTCTTCCCCATGTTGAGAGAAGCATATAGTGTAACACCTCGCAATTTTTCTAAAAACAAATAGGTAGTAGTGCATATGTATATTTTAATGCAAAAGTTAACAACATTGTTAGACCAAAAAATGGTCCTAACACCCAATGTGTTGTATTTCGAGCATAGGATATGAAGAAATAACTGAAAAATAGGGAAAAAAGAAGGACAACAAGATTTTTATAGTGGTTCCGTGTTAATGAGCCTACGTCCACTTAATATTTTCTCATTTCGCTCATAAATTATAATTACAATGAATATTGTCTCTCAATCACTTGAATTCAATGAATAATTATCTCAGATCCCATTGATTCTATTAGAGAAGATGGTGGCTGCTCATGGAGAAGTGTTGGCCATGGCAGCCAAGGACCAGGAGATGCCAAAAGTCCCTTTAAAATGCCCTATGGAGGTGTATTCATAGATGTAGGAGTGCTCATATGGTGATAGGGTCGTTGTAGGACAGGTGGCACCTAATCCCCGAAAGTAGCAGCGATCATAGCCTTGAGAATAGTTAAAAATCTAGATGTGTAGTAGTGGGTTCTGGTTGCGGTTCGCGGTCACGGTTCATGAACCGAGGTGGTGAGCTAGTGATAGTCGTGATGTTGATGGTCAGGCCAGGTCATGGTCATGAAACAATCCCAGGGTATGGTAACGATCAGACCCCAGAGGGTGGTAACGATCCGACCCCAGGGGTTGGTAACGATCCGACCCTATGGGGTGGTCACTATCTGATCATCAAAAAAGCAAAAATGCAGGTTTTTTCCATATTTCTATATGCGTTCACCGAAACAGACGTAACTTTCAAAATGTAAAGCTGATTGGACCAAACAAAAGCTCTATTTGAAGCTAATTCAGATGGCTACACGTATTTGATGTGTTTTTATCCAAATGAGGTCGTTTGATAGGGGTTTCGGGCTAGTTTATACTGATGTTGTGATTTTGACCAAACTGCCCTGTGTCTTCTGACAATCCTTCCAATGGCGGAGAGTGATGTTTTCCAGAGATTCCATATGTGACAGCATTTGCCAAAAAGTGTGTCGACATAATCTTTGCTTTGCGTAGCCTATTCACAAAGTGGGCTGACATTTTGCCCCTAAAGCACATCTTATTGCAAATGAGATGTGCTTTAAATGTGTTGAGCTAAATCTTTCTGGAACGTCATTTATCCTTGAAAAGGCTTTATCCAGTTGTTGAACTGCTTCCTCGGGAGCTAGTCAGGCCAAGTTCTATGGAAGGAGTATTCGGGACGATCAAGAAATTGTTTAAACCCCGTCGAATCAAGAGGTCTAATTCATTCATCAAAAATAATGCTAGATCGTTAACTCCTGAGTGTGATCCTACATGCACGGTTCATTGCAAAACAAAATCATCATTCTATGCGAGTCAAGCGCAGTGTCAGGTCAGACTTTCTTTTACATATGAGTCAATGCATGAAGTGGCCATCTAAATTATTTGGTAATTCAAGAATCATCGAGCTTTTAGTTGGTATCTGGGTAGTTAGGACAAAGCACATTAGAATCAATATATGAATTCATTATTTGTACTCAAGTTTGGACTGTCTTGATATCTTGATATTGATCTAGGTTCTTAAAATCGCCTTGAATCGTAACAGTAAGGAATCCGAATACCCTGATCACTCCGGATTGTGGTCAAAGGAGTACGCAATTGCTCTAGATTGCTTCCCTTCAATGTTACTGCGATTTGAATCTTTGAAATCACATTTGACCTATAAGCTAGCTTATTTGAACAAGCAAGACACATCCTGCAAAGTTCTGAAGATATGGTGCATATGCTTTAAATCTTGCTCCATCCGAGGTTCATCTTCAAAGTTAGTCTACAAATTTTTGCTTGTTCTCTCAGAACCGTCGGAGGACAGGAGAAGTCAGGGCTTATGCCTCCAGTATCGTTGGGGATTGAGTTGAGTCAATCAGGCATCTAATCTTTGGGATTTTATACTTCCCGTCATCTCATCGGGTAAGAGTTATAGGTTCAGCAATCTTAGTTGACCCAGATCATTCTGTACTATTTCTCAATTTAGCAAAAGTTGGAATTATATATGTAAATGGTCGAACCACATTTGCTTTGATATCGTCTCTTCTCTTTAGTCGGATAGTGAGGATTGCCTCATCTGGCATCAGCGAATTTTGTTACTCCCATCGGATCAGTTGTGGAGTTAAGTAAGCTTGTTGAATGCGAGTGACTAAATGTCATTATGAAGTTAGTTGGGCCCCTCCGTTTATGCTTCAACATAGTCCGAAATGGTCATCACAGTCATTTTGAGTCTCTTTCTCATGCTTGGTTCAATTGAGCTTGAAAACAAGATCAATGGCTCGTTAAGTGGTATAGATTCTTTTTGGAACTGCACATTCTTATTATTCTTTTTTAGGGCTTTTCCTTTGTCCTTATCGTTTCAGTAGTTGGAAGGTGCTCCATTCTTTGTGACAAAAGCATCAAGATCGCACATCTCAACATTAACACCTTCTTGTCATAAAAGTTTGTCGACCTCAGGGTTGAATTCTTCAAAGCTTTTGAGAAAATCTCGTTATCGAGAAAGTTTAAAGTTCAGGGGAATAACAGGGGATTCTCGTGTCCCACGTGAAAGGGCTGTGATTTCCGTTATCCCTATCATCTTGAGAAGTGCCGCCCCTCGAGAGGCGCCGAATCAAATTGGCGAGCAGGTTGTTATTAAAGAATTGCTGCACATTATCAAGATCAGGGATAATGCCCCCAACATCGAGTCTAAGATTGCAAAGGGGGTCTTTGCTGATTTCTTGCTTCCGCTTCGATATTGCCCCCAGGTAGTGGTTCTAGTCATTCGACCCGACCGGGTTCCTGTTCTTCGAATTATTGCGTTCTTGCTTAGATCCGAATATGGATTTCGAGTTGGAGCTAAAGCTGGTCATGCATAACCTGTGTTTCTTACAATTCTTGCATTCTCATCTAGGAAGTTGCAGGTAGCTATTCCATTGTCCATGTTTCCATCCACGATGCTCTAAATCGAAGTTGCATTCTGCACGCCTGCTGATTGTTTTGTGTTCAATCCGAGCTGATGGTTTCTATCTGGCCGAGCCAAGTTCGGCATTGCTTGAACTTCGATTTTATCATTTCTAGGGAATTGATGATTGTTGACTGGCCTTTCAATTGTCGTTGATCCCCCCAGCGTAAAGTCTTGAAATAAGTGAAGATCGGCCTCGGGCTTCTTAGATCAACATGTGCAGTAGCTGTCAATCAAGCTTCTGTCAATCAATTGGGAATGGAAGCAACGAGTAGTTGAACTATGCTGTTTGGGGCTCGTATTCCGTGCCCCCATCCTCCGGGGTTTGTTCTGAGTAGCAGGGTTCAAATGCATATCTTCCCTGGATTTATATTCACTCCTCGCACCAAGATTCAGAGTCGAGTGCAAACCGATTTATTAGTACTCATCCAATGCTAATCTCCAGCCTCCCATCCAAGATCCAAGGATTGAAATCAAGCGATGAATAGTTGGATCATAGTCACCTTTATTGCTCCCGTTTGCTCTATGTATCAAGGGAAAGGTTGGGGACGAAATGGTTGCGTCACGTTCAATTATTACATGGGATATATCCCGCCTTATCTGAGCTTCTCATTCTGGAAGTAAGTCGGGATCAGCATATGGACGTTCTCTTTGCATCTGTTTTCTGGTCTTCAAGGGGCCCGGGTCATCCTTCTGAACGCGACCCTTTGTTCGTTTTCCATTGGCGTGCTGCTATATTTGCAAGTGAGGCCCTCGCGTTCTTGACTAGTTATCTTTTGTAAACCTTCATTTAGTAATTAAAATTTTGTTTCTTTCGCATTGTCCTGTAACTGCGAACATTCCATAATTAGTTATGCATTTAAACATTTGAAACGCAAATGGTCAAATAAGTCATGAAGCATTCTAAGTTGTCAATGCAATTATAAATGAAAATGCACTAAAATAGCATGTGTGTACTAGTATGCCCCCAATCAATCATTAACTTAGTGCCTAGCCAGGGCCTGTTGAGGATTGATTAGCACCATAACTGTGTTGCCCCCATATCCGAACATGGAGGATTCGGGCTCATCTTTCGTTCTTTTTTCCATTCGTGTAACAGGACAGGAGCCCCTGAGTGGCATGTGTCATCATGCCTTTACACTCTCCCGATCCTTCAACGGGGTAAGAGTTCTAGTGGCGCTAAGTGTCTAGCACCTTTATACTCTCCTGATCCTTCAACGGGTTAGAGTTCTTGGGGCACCAATCCATGGTGCCTTTATACTCTCCCGATTCTTTAGCGGGTTAGAGTTCGTGCTCGGTTCTTAATCTGCTCACTGATCCTCCAGCGGGGCAGAAGTTCTGGGGGTGCTAAATCTATAGTGCCTTTATACCCTTTCGATCCTTCAATGGGTTAGAGTGTTGTCAAGGCGGTTTTTATCATGGTGCACCTTCACGCCTTGTGGACGTCATCTTCGCGTCCTTTATACTTTCTCTCAAATATTTAGAAGTAGAGTGGCAGACATCTTCTTCTTTTTCTTTATACTCTTTCTCGAATTTTGAGAGTTAGAGTGGCGGACATCATCTACCTGTCCTTTATACTCTCTCTCGAATCTTGAGAGTTAGAGTCACGGATTGGGTGGTCTTTAATCATGGCGCGCCCATAACACTCATCCTAGATTTATACTCCTATCCAAGCTATGAGGATTAGAGTTTATTGGAAAGTGTTTGCCAAGGCTTTGCGTTCCTCCAAACAATCTACGGGAGGAGTGGTTGGCACAAAACTCCTGGTACCTGCATCATTCGTATCGCACGAATTATTCATGTCACTAACTTAAGTGGCATGTAAAAGCAAATCTTACGATCGAAAAATATGGATATTAATGGGCACTGCTGCCCCTTGTCGGGATTCACGTAATCTGGTGGCATCGAGGATAGGATCGAGCCATATAGATGGTCACACCGCGTCCATCTGGAGTCGGATTCCGACTATGCAATTCGATGATTTATGTGCAACTGTCTTATGGTCTGCCACACGTGAGCCAAGGATTGGATGGTCATATCAGATCCACCTTAAACTACACAACTTTCTTTAAAGGGAGGGTATTAGAAGCCTAATTGGCACTAGATCCTAGGTACCTACACCATCCACAAATTAATTCATCTGAGTTAATCACAGTAACTACTCATAAATCATGCAAATACAAGACATGGCAAAAGAATAATCCTATTAAAGGAATGAGTGTCATTTGGAGCGAAAATGGCATTGCACGTTCATTGCAGCTCCATTTTATTTTGTCCTATCCTTTCCAGTGAAGGGCTGCCAAAGTCTCTTAGTTGATGAAGGATATCTTTTCAAACTATCGTAGGGCAGCAGTCCCAAAAATGAATAGACCTTGATCGGGGTCTTGAGATGGCAAAGATGGTTAGGTAAGTATAACAGGAGAGTGATGAGGTCGCGTCTCCTTTGAATCGCCATTTTGCCCCCATGATGAGGGTAAGATAGAGTGTCAGGAAGTCGCGACTATACCGCTAATGGAAGCACACCATCACATTGGTGTTAGGATGGCAATTGGCATGAGAACAATGGATTTACGCTTATAGAAACTTTTGCACTTTCTATGCGAGAAAATAGGATATTGCGACCGGTGGGATAGTCATATCTCATAGATTTGCTGATAGGCCTTCGATTCCATATCGGGACAAGGGTTGGTGCGCAAACAATCAATCAGCTTTCGGGCATGAGCATTCCAAACTTTCAACTTTTTAACTTTTAGGCAAGACTAAGGCAATTGGCCATGCAAACTCCTGATGTATCAGCTTTGAATTTAGATGATGTAATCTTGAGTGCTTCATGCTCAAATCTCCAATTGCACCCAGCGTCTGGGGAACGAGTTGTTTAGCAAATAATTGATGAAAGGAGTGGAAGTGTGAATGTTCACTTTCTAATTCCAAAGCTTCGATTGCTAGATGTTTCATTCATGTACATTTCCCGTCCAACGGGAAGTTGACTAGTGATTATGTCAAAACAATTCAGGGTGGTGAATTCAGGAATGAGAATCGTCTGTGTCGATCTTGGGGCAACCTTCCAAGGAAAATAGGCAATGTCAACTAGCATGTCATATCTCAAGGCTAAAGAATGATAGTAGGCCTTTTGCCTCACCTTGCAAGATGCATTCCGTGCTGCAGGAAGTTTATCATGGAGTTATCAACGACTCTCTTCTGGGTTCGGTCTCCAACACTGGATCAACTTCCATCCGATCAATTGTTGGATTTTATAGTGTCTCGATGGGGATCATCTCCATCTTTTATGGATTGTCGGAACCTTCTAACTTGGTCAGATTATATGCCTTCTGACCTTCTATGTGCGGAATATGAGGTATGTTGTAATGTTCTAATCCATCCAACAACTCTTCTATTGGTTCTAGGTAAGCTACGAGTTGTGGTTTCTTTGACTTGAATACCTTTTGAGCCACCCTTCAGGGGTTATCTGCAAAACTCTGACGTTGGATTGTCAATCATTTCTTGCACCATCTGTATACAGTTTCCAGATGCTTGATCTCGTCTTTCATTCCGAGTGGCCATTTTCTTCATCTAACATATCCTCATCGGGAATAGTACATTCAGCGATGAAGTTGGCTAATGCTTGCCCCGTACGGACCTCTTTAGGAGGGAATTGACATCATACTGGTTCAGCTCTATGTTCCGTTCAAGCAACTTTCCAGATGCCTCAGGTCGCTGCAGGCCCTGTCATAGCGGCTAATGAGTGTGTATCACAATATGATGGACTAGTACGTAGCGAGGGAGCTTTCTCAGAACAATCAACAAGCTATAGACAAGCTTTTCAATCATTGGGTAGTTGTGCTCTACCACGGCTACCTTCTTGCTCACATTATAGGCTAGTTTCTGGACCCTATCCTTCTTACCTGCAAGTGGTGCCAACTTTCCTGCCAAGCATCAGACAACTTTAATTCTTTTTTGTCCACGGAAGTTTAGGATCGTTTTAATTTGATCAGGGATGATTTCGATCCTGTGTAATCTAACTATGAGGTCAAGAAGCTTTCCTGATGTAATTAGCAAACAAACATTTCAAAGGGTTTAGCTTTATTCCAAATATTGAACATCTTTGTTAGATCTGAAACGTGATAGGTGGATCGCTCAGACTCCACAAGAGTATCATCTACATGGTCTTCCATGGACTTTCAAGGCAGATGTTTTCCCTGGACCGAGCATACGTCTTATTTGCTGTAGAAGGCAAGTAAGTTTCCTTGGTCGGAAGAGGTCTATATGTGATCCGATTTCAAGACCTTAGTCAGATCGGCATCGACAATGGAAACATGTGCAGTTGCATCATTAGATGTTACCCTTCTGCACCCTGAATGACCATCCTCTCAGGGATCTATGTCTTCGAGCAGATCATCGGGTAATTCCTTTTGTGATGCTACCTTTATTCGCAATATCGATACCTCCTCCGCACTCTATTTTATCTGGAGGGGAAGTGTCTTTGGGTGTCACGCCATCTGTGTTGTGTAGCATATTCTAGCCAAATAGTCAGCTTCTCCAATAACTTTGTCACCATAGACTATTCCCACTTCATCTTCGGTTGGGATATTTAGCAGTAGGCAGTAGGGTGCAATGTAGGCTCTGAATTATATTGGAACTGGTTGGTCGAGACCTTGATCAGACAATCTTAAATGCAATAGCATTGTTGGCAAATGAAGTGGAGAGCCAATGGTTGATTCATATATGCGTTAATCTCAAGCTCTCGTCTCTTTACCAAGGTCATATGGTGACTGATGAGCAATCAAGTTGTTATCACTTATGCAAAGATCCATACATATGATCATGGCTTGCAGCGGTTCAACTGGTACCTAACTCTGGGCACCAAAGTGTGTTAATATGACCCTTTTATAATGGAAATCAATCTTCATTAATGTTCTGGATAGCAGTTATGCATTGGAAAGGTCATCTAAGTTCTCCCAGTGTAGACCGTAGGATATATGTCTTTCATTACACCATACAAGTGAATTATAGATTTGTAACAATCCTTAGTCACTTTGTAGTATCTTGTTATTGCGAGTCATCATTGCTATGATCATCCATGTCTCCGGAATAGAGCCTAGATGGTTCCATGTTAATGCCGTCTAAGACCCCACCCATCTGATAGGTTTAAGTCATGTAAACCAGGTGATTACTACTCGTTTATGGAAAACATCAGTTGCATTGGTGAAATCAATACACTATCAGAATTCTGGAAGAAGAGGCTGCTATAAGACAATCATTATCTCGTACGCTGTCATATCCAGCATGTGAAATCTTTTCAATAGCTCCTCATATTGAATAACATCAATAAATAGGTGTTATGGCTCTAGGAAGAATCTCAGTCGTTGTCAATTAGCTGTCGATATGACCAGACTTTCTACCAAATCTCGATTGGTAAGTATTAACTATAGGACAAAACATACTCTGAGCCGAAGGCGAGGTCGTTAGCGGGCCCGGGCGCAGCGCCGGTGCAGGTCGGAAAATGTGGGCATCGCACAATTTTTTTCGATTTTGCAAGATGGAGCCTTTTCTGAAATGATCTGAAAATCGTATTTTTTCCAAAAGCTGTCACTTTTTCGAGTTGGGTCGTGACCCTTATTCGTCTATACTTTTCTTTGTAGCGGGTCGAGTACACTAGTGCGAGTCGTGGTTCGGACACCTCCACAGATCGTGGTCCAGGGGTCCCATACTGTTCGTGGCTCAGCAGGTCTTTGGATCGCTGACACCTCTTCGAGTCGTGGATCGTCGTATCATCAGCTGTTCTGTACAGGCTCTACACTGTGGTTCGTGGCCCTAATATACCCAGCATTGGTTCGGGTCATGGGTGCATCCTAAGACCAGGTCGGGGTCTTTTCTTCGCGTGCCGATGGGTGAGGACATGTGTTTCTTTTATTTTCTGCTCTTTGGGACCGGGTCGGGAACATCTTTACGAGCCATTGAATAGGCCTTCACGACAAGACAACGTTCCACGAGCCCTCATCATGAACCCTGTTCACGAGCTTTGTTCACGAACCAGTTCACGAACCCTTCGACCTGCTCCTGCGTACCATCTGTTCGCTCTTTACTCGCTTGGGAAGTTTGCAATTCCTTACTCCTTTTAGGAGCCGTGGAGTTCTGCTTTACTGAAATCAATGAAATTTTCAAAAATGGTAGAAACGTGGATTATCTTCTTCGGACTTAGAGATCCAAATATTAGAACAACAATCTGTTAGGCTGAGAATTCAATTCTCAGTGAAAGCACCAAAATGTTAGACCAAAAAATGGTCCTAGCACCCAAATTGTTGTATTTCGAGCATAGGATATGAAGAAATAGCTGAAAAATGGGGAAAAAAAGAAGGGCGACAAGATTTTTATAGTGGATCGGCGTTAACGAGCTTACATCCACTTCATATTTTCTCATTTCACTCATAGATTATAATTACAATGAATATTGTCTCTCAATCACTTGAATTCAATGAATAATTCTCTCTAATCCCATTGATTCTATTAGAGAAGACGGTGGTTATTCATGGAGAAGTGTTGGCCATGGTAGCCAAGGACCAGGAGATGCCAAAAGTCCCTTGAAAATGCCCTATGGAGGTGTATTTATAGCTGTAGGAGAGCTTATATGGTGATTGGGTCGTGCTAGGACACGTGGCACCTGATCCGAGAAAGTAGGAGCGATCATAGCCTTGAGAATAGGTAAAAATCTACATGTGTAGTAGAGGGTCCTGGTCGCGGTTTGTGGTCATGGTTCATGAACCGGGGTGGTGAGCTGGTGTTGATCGTGATGGTGATGGTCAGGCCGGGTCATGGTCACGAACCGATCCCAGGGAGTGGTCATGATCCGACCCCGGGGGTGGTCACGATCTGACCCCAGGGGGTTTTCACGATCCGACCCCAGGGGGTGGTCACGTTCCGATCTTCAAAAAAAGAAAAAATGCAGGTTTTTTCCATATTTCTGTATGCCTTCACGGAAATGGACATAATTTTCAAACCATAAGGCCGATTAGACCAAGCGAAAGCTCTACTTGAAGCTAATTCAGAAGGCTACAAGTATGTGATGTATATAGATCCAAATGAGGTCGTTTGATTGGGGTTTCGGGCAAGTTTGTACTGATGCGGTGATTTTGACAAAACTGCCCTGTGTCTTCTGACAATTCTTCCAATGATGGAGAGTGATGTTTTCCAGAGATTCCTAATGTGACTGCTTTTTCCAAAAAGTGTGTCGACACGATCTTTACTTTGGGTAGCCTGGTCACAAAGCAAGCTAACAAATATGTAAACAAAAAGAGTAAGAAGAGAATTAGAGCATGTAATTAATTATGTGCATATGTAAGAATAAATCAATAAATAAACAGAAGAACTAGTAAATTGATTGTTAAATAAGGATGTGCAATGAAAATAGAAAGAAAACAAATGTCAAAAGAGTTAAATGCTTAAAGGAAAGAGATTAATATGCAATGCATCAAAAATAGTATAATATAATGTACTAATTAGAAGTAAGAAGAAAAGAAATTTAATGAGTTAATGAGCGTACAATTCAAATTTTGTATACATAATGTAATGAGCAGTTAATACATAAATTTAATTGCGTAAAAATAAGAAAGATGTATATATACATACACATAACGGTTAAGAATTTAATGCGTGCAATTAAAAAATGCATAGATGGATGAACCAAAATAAACATAAATTTAATGCATGGAAAAAAATAAGAACATTAGAAATATGCAACAAATAATTAATACAATTCAAATTGTATATAAAATAATGGAAGGATGCATTAATGGAAAAGAAACCGCATGCGGGAAAAAGGAAAGGGTTATATATGAAAAAAGAATGATGCATTAAATAAATTTAGTTGTATGAAAAAAATGTATATGACAATTAGGTTGTTGCAATAAATATGTTAAAGGGAAAATTTATTGGATATGAAATATGGGCGTGTAGTTAGAATAGAGGGAAAGCAATAATTGTAGAGATAAATTAATTAAAGAAAGGAAGTTAAGCAATATATCTAATTGCACAAAAGAAACGTCATATGTGTATGAAAGGAAAAAAATGAGCAATCAATTAGCCTACTCTTGAACATTCTTTTCTTTAGCGAGGTGTAAGGTTTAGATGAATTCTATTTTAATCCTAAGGCCCTAGTTGTTTTAGCCTACCTATAAATAAAACTCAAAACCTAAACCTAAAATTCATAATCCCAGAGCTACACTAAAGTTGTGCTTCTTCTTACCCAAATCTTTAATCTACTTTCTTCCCTTTCTCTTCAAAATCTATTCTTAAATTAAAAGAATTAGATTTAGAATTTCTTCTATTTCAATATAAAGAGAAAAAGGTATTTTGGATCTACAAATCAATGCCGCAAGAAAGGGAAGAACTTTGGATGCCAATCTAAATCAGACTTAGGAAAGCAAAAATCACTGTGAGTGGAATTAAACTATGACTTTTTGATAATGTTATAGCTATCGTTTAGCATTCCCATATATATGTAAATTGTGAAATTGCAAGTTTAACTATAAATTGCGATTATAAAAATATGAAACATAAAAAATGAATAGATCTGCGAATTCATGTCTTGAATATAGTAAACTGTGGGAATGGTTAGCATGTCATGACCTCAATAATTTGGTTATTTAACTAGTTTAACGTTTACATGATTTATAGAATAACATTGAACATGTAATCGGATTAGTCGGAGTATTATAAAGTTCACATGAAAAACTGTCATATTTACGTACAAGTAATGGCTTGAGTAACTGTATGACTATATTGACCAAATTATGTTTAAAGATCTTAAATTTGATTAAAAGTATAAAAATAATTTGGGTATGAAATGGGACATGCCTAAATAGTGATTTGGGACATAAATTAGAACTTATGTGAATATGAATTTTCGGCATAAATTGGAAAATATAGCTGGGTTTGGGTTGGTGCAATATATATTTATACATATACATATACATATATATATATATATGCCTTAATTTATTATATGGGGCGTAAATAAAAGTGAATTAAAAAGAGGCATAAAAGTCTATAATTTGAATAGTGAATTAGGCATAATTCAAATGGGGAAAGGTTGAATTGATTAATTAATTAATAATGGAATGTTTAGTAATTACAACTAGGAATTTTAATTATACTTGTAACATGAGGTTAGGTTACATTAGTGGTGGAAGTCTGCTCGGACCCGACCGACATATCTAGCAGCCATTAATGTTGAACCTAATGCGGGAGGTCTGAGTACGTAAATACAAATCGGGCTAGGACACGAGGTTAGACCAAACTGTGGAATAAGACTGCCCGGACCCGACCGGCATATCCAGCATCCACACGTTGTAGGCCTAATGTGGGAGGTCTAGCCCATTATAACCATAATTGGACATGGTAACGAATTAGATTATTTAACCCAATTAAATCTGTAGTGTTGTTACGAACCAGTTGAATTGGGTAGGGGTTAAGTAAACATGTTAAAGAAATCGGAAAGGTTAAGTTAATCATAATTAATTCCATAATAGGGAATGATAGCAAACTATTATGAACATATAGGGGAAATATGAAAGTCGTATAATAGGTTGACTTTCGTAGGGACAAGGGAAGATGGTAATAAGACTAGAGAATGGGACAACTTATATTATAAAATAAGTTGAATACAAACTACAAAGAAATAATGAGTAGTCTGTGGATAAACATAACATGAGTTATGATTTGAAAACCTTAGTTAAGAGAACTAAGTAAATAACGATGAAGATAACTAAGTAGTAAATCTTAGTTAAGAGAACTAAGTAATAAACCTTAGTTAATAAAAATAAGTAATAAGCCTTGGTTAAGAAAACTAAGAAATAAGCCTTAGTTAAGAAAACTACGCAAACAACGATGGATGGTGGGACATCAATAGATGGAAGTATAACTGAATAAGAAGACAGATATGAGGAAAAACTTATATAAGGAACAAGTTGGGATTATATATGAAATTTGTCAGGATGGATAATGGGGTACAAAGCTTATTAATGAAACTTACAAGTAATCAGTCATATATGAAACATTAATAAGCGAGGGTAACTTGGTAAACTTGGAAAGGAAATCAATGTGAAGGAGAATAAACAAGTTAAATGTGAAAACTCACGAGGTGGCGCAAGCGTGTAAATAAATGGTTAGACATAGAGTCTAATGACATATAAAACTGAGGCGCTTGGACAAGTCCATACGTTAGAGGATGAATAACCGTAAGGGGTAGATCATCGGGATGTCAAAAGACGTGAAGAGGAGTGCATGACCATCTAGATATTCTTGTGGGCTCCAACGGACAGGGTTAAGAAGAACGCTGCTTCCGGGGACATAGGGTACTCTTGGTATTCCTCTGTGAGTGGCAGATGATCCGCCTGTACTCACGGAGGTTAGGTCTGCGTAGGTGAACCAATGAGTGTGCCTTGATTGCAATACCTACCATCTTCATTCAGTATGTGAAGCGGAAAGGCAGAGAACTCCAAAAGACCATACACTTTGCTATCTAGTTTTGGGTGAGGTTGGCCAATAGGAGCGAAGGGAATAGGGGGCCGGGATTACAGTTCTCATTCCTGATTTTCTTGGTTTCCTTTCATTTATTAGTTAAGGGAGGGGTCTAGTAGGACAATAGCCACTGTAAAAGCTGACCTTAGCATCTGCAATCGGTAGATATCTGAAATCTCCTAACTGAGTTCCATGTTTCTTGATTAGCCCTGCCACGGGACTCGAACGCACATATAGAGAACATGTGCAAACAGACATCGAGTGCGATTGATGATACATACGTAGGGAAAGTCTAGGTACACTCATGTCGCTCTAGGTGGTGTACCATAGACTAGAGGGCATTATTCAATGACAGAATCTAGTAGAATCTAGAATGGCAGTCCAAACGCTTACGTAACACAGTGATGATAGTTTTAGGCAAATGTAGCATTGATATACATACGACATGCGACATTGGATAATAGGATGCATACATACGGTAGAGGCCATGCGAGTAGAGTGTTCCTTAATTGGGGGTAGCTACATATACACTATATTAGGTTAATCTACTAGAGAGTAGATGGGTGCGGCGTGTGTGTATGCCTTGAGTGCTAATAGCACAAATAACCTAATAAATAAGAAAATATAATTGAACGTTATATGTAGGATTATCCAAGAAGTGTAATTTAAATTCAGTTACACAGAACTTATGTTTTGGCCCCCTCCTCATAACATTCACAGGTTAGGTTCATGACAGAGACTATGTAGCTTCGGATATTGGTTTAGCAGTATTATTATTAGGTAAAGCTATGTTTCAACTTCATTATATTTTATTCCTTCCACTGTGAGATGTTTTTTGAACTCTGACATGTTTTATGTCTCTGTCTTTTCTGCAGGATACCAGAGCAAATCGACTCAGGTTTCGATGGATTAGGTTTCTGGAAAAAAATTCGGTCCGTCAGAACGCGGGTTGTTACATCTGATATCAAAGCTTTTTTTAGTGTGAAATAATGAGTGAGCGTATTTGTGTTTCCAAAAATATAAAAATAATATATATATAGGCCTAAGCCCATAAAAGAGCCCACTAGGTAGAAAGAGTAAAATATGGAAAGAGTTAGGATATTGGTTAGTATACTAATGGAATGAACATAGAAATTTTAAGACCCTTAGGTGGTTTAGTTGGAAAGTGTACAATATGGTTTGGTATTAGAGAAAGTATCCCATAGGATGGAAACTGAAATGTTAGTATTTCAGAATAGTGGGTTTAGAAGTGAAACCTTGTAAGTTAGAAAAAAAGGTTAGAATATGGAAAATGGATTAAGAACATATACAGTTGAGAAGTGTCTAGGAAAGCCTAGTTGAGTTAGAGACCCAATTAGAGTCTAACCCAATGACTAACCTTTAAGAACTTGAATTTGTAAAAGTTTTGGCAAAGGAGTTTGTGGTGATTTCAAGTTTTAATCTTAAAAGTGTTTTTGATGTTTGAGGAAAATATGTAAAGAACATATTTAGTACATGTTGGGTTTGAAAGTAAAGTGGGTTATATATTTTGTAAAACAATGATTACTTGTTTTAAAAAGAATTCTCTCATGAAGAAGTTGCATTTTGAAAAGGAAGTTTTAAAATATCTATTATGTTAACAATAAATTTTGATTATTGATCTATAAAGAAATTTTGTTGGGACGACAAAATAAGATATAGAGAGTAAGAATAGAGTAGATTACAGCACCTTGTAGAAAGCAGCCAAAATTAACATAGGTAGAAACAATGTGTACCTGATTAAGAAGTAGTTGACCTTGTCTACTTTAATTTTGTTATTTGAAAAAAATTGTTTTCCAATTTATGTTGAGACATGTTTTTATGGTTTGGAAAAAGCAAGTTTTGGAGAAAAAAATAGAGTTTTAACACTTTTAATTTTTGGAAGAAAAATGGAATGAAAAAAAGGAAGCTAAACCATGTTTTTTAAAAAAAAATGGAGTATGTAAGGATTAGTGCCTAGAAAGAATGAGAGAAATAAATAGCAAATATCATCTTGGAATGGTATAAAATTCGCGTAGAATGCATAAGCATTAAGAAACTTAGGATTTTTTCTTGAGAAAAAGAATTGTATAGGCTTGTAATACACAGCACAGACTAGTAGTGATTACTGGGTAGTGAAGGGCAAGTAAGTGTGTAGATTCCGTTGTTTGGACTTGTGACCTAGTCCAAAGATTCTTGGCCCGTAATAGTAGCTGTGTATAAATGTGGAAAGGCTTATTTGAAAAATAATAAACTTAAGTAATTACACTAATTCAAATAAGCTAAGGAAGAGAACAGCCTAACTAAAAAGAAAACAACAAATTCGGTAAAGCAAAAAACGTAACAGGAAAAGAAAATGAAAATCTTAAGAAAAAGATGAAATAAAAATTTTCATATATGGTTGTACTTGGATAGGAAAATAGGAAATCTTTATAGAATAGTTATGTAGAAATCCAAGTACAATTAGAAAAGGTACATAAAAGTAAAACGGAAGATGTGAATTTTTCCATTTTATACCTTTTGGTAAAATAAGAAATCGAATTTAGAGAATTAGATTTTTCTAAATTTCAAAATTTAATGATGGTTTGTAGGGTTTTGGATGCAACAATTGGATGAACTATGCTCTTACTCTGTAAGAGTGTGGAAAAATTTAGATGAAAATCAATTTTGGTTTTCAAAATATTGCATTCACATAGAATTGCAAGTATATTTAGGATGTGAGCATCATGTTTTAAAAAGAGATTTTAAAAGTTTATATGCAAATGGGTGGTACCAATTAGGCATACATGCATTAATATGATGTATTTCACTTTGCACACAAGCACAATGTTTGGAAAAAATAATTAATGCACATATGATGGATGCATGATTGCGAGGGATTATCAATTTTACCCTAGACAAATTTCGGGGACGAAATTCCTTAAGGGTGGGAGAATATAACACCCTGAATTTTTTGTGACTATTAAAAGAACAAACTTAAGAATAATTAATTGCTAAAGTGAGAATTAAGGGAAACGGGCTATGCCATTGCACTCGTCTCGAAATTCTGCTTGGAATAGAGTCCATGTTTTCGTAAATCGGACTTCGGATGAGAAAGGTATGGCCCTCGGAAGTTTCAGTAATTTAAATAAATTAATAACAGTTCACAATTAAAATTCAAAATACAAACAGGAAGCGGGCTGGGCAGGATTTCTCCAGCCCAGGGCCAGGTCGACCAGGCGGTCGACCTGGGGGTCGACCTCCCATATACAGGTCGACCAAGGGGTCGACCTAGCCCCAGGGGCAGATCTGAAATCAAACAATTCTGACTTGTTGCTGAGTCTTTCCTGACCTGTTGCTGAGTCACAAGGGCATAGGTGGCAATTTTGGATAACTCTATCTAGTCTGGACAGTTGTGATTTCTCCTATGATAATTTAACGACTTATGTTGAATTAAACTTCCATATAAGCACACATAGACTCAAGCCCAAATCCTAAATTAAATTAATCTCTTGGCCTTCACGCTACTGCCAGGATAGTTCTTCTTCCTAAAGATTTGGGATTTGCAAGTCAAAATTCTAATACAAATGACGAACGAGTTATTCTCTTCTCTAACCTGTCTTTGTAAGTACAATTTCTTTCAAAAAATAATTAATAAATTAATTATGATGAGATATAATCAGGATTATGAAAACACGTCTGTTGAATCATGTGATGTTGCTTAACTTTGTTATCGTCTGTTGGTGAACATGTGACAGTTTTGTTAACTTATGTTGGTAGATTTATTTCATAAGTCCAATCACATATGTTTAACTTGATTCATTTTATGACACCATTTTATATGAAAGTTTGGGAAGTCAACCATATACTAGTTCGTATGTGAATCTTATACAAGTTTGGAATGTTAAATTATATGCTAGTTCGTATGTGAATCTTATGCAAGTTTGGGATGTTAAATCATATGCTAGTTCGTCTATGAATCTTATGCAAGTTTGGGATGTTAAATCATATGCTAATTTGTATGTCAATCTTATGCAAGTCTATTTTTACATATGCTAGTTTGTATGTGAATCTTATGCAAGTCTGTATGCCAATTATACACAAGTTTATATGTGAATCAACTATATACATACGCTAGTTTATATGCAAAACATGTGATAAATTCATATGCAAGTTTGTAGGAATCAATATGCAAGTTTAGGTGAAAACTATATTCACATTTTTCGGCGAAAACTATATTCACATATGCAAGTTTAGGTGAAAAAACCATATTCACGTATGTAAGTTTAGGTGAAATGTAACACCCCATATTTTCTATAAACATAAGAATGACAAATAGGGGAATAATTAAATTTTAACAAAATAATTAAGGGAAATGGGTTACTCCATTGCGTTCATCTCGAAATTCTACTTGGAATAGAGTCCAAGTTTGCGTAAATCGGACTCTGTATAAAGAAGATATGGCCTTCAGAAGTTTCAGTAAAAACCAGCCCGAAATTCAAAAATCAGATTTCAAAATTCAAAACAGACACCCGGGATGGGCGGGAAAATTCCTGCCCAACACCCAGGTCGACACTATGGTCAACCTGGGGGTCGACCTGTGTAAACAGGTCGACACTCGGGTCGACACTAAGGTTGACCTCCCCCCCATTTCCAGATCCGTGGACAGATGCATTTTTCTATATTTAGATGCCCGTTCTGACTAGATTCGTGACCCAATGCTATTTAAACACCCCCAAACCTAGCTTTCTCTCCACACAGTTTCATTCTGCCTATATTCTGCCTCTATCCTAATTAAAAATAAAAATGGATTCGCTACTCTGCTAGAACCAAACTAGGACTAGTGCATCTTCTTCCAATATAAATAGAATTAAAAGAGAATCAAATCTAATCGATAGTCTATGCCAAAGGAACGCTATTCAGTGTCAGAATACAGAATACAAGAACCGTTCCCTTTTGTGAGTACAGTTATTTTCCGATATAAAGTTTAATAATTATCTTGACATTTTTATGAATCTGGATCTGAGGTTATGCATACTTTTCTGTGGATTTATCTTATTAATATTATTGTGACTGTTCTGTATCTGTTCCCTCTTTTCTTCCTTTTTGTTTGTAGCCCGACTACCATGAGCCTGCGCCAAATCTCATAAGATATTAATGCACGAACGCTAAATTTTGGGACAAGTAATGGATAATGCATAATTCGACAAGACTGATCTTAGACTGATTTGAGAAAAAACATAGATTGTAAATTAAGACCTGGAATCAGTGCATACTATGTATGATAGACTGTGATTTAGAAGAAGAATAATTATATGATAGCATATGACTTGGAATTTGCAATATAATGCGTGTTATAAGCAAGATCTGATTGTGAGGACATAATACATGGTTAAAATTTAAGATCAAGATTTGGGGCACATTTTACATCACGATCTATGACTTGAAAAGAAAAGAAGGATTTGTGACTTAGGAATAAAGATCTATGTTAAAATAAGATAACTATTAATGTGAATGCGCTTAAATATGGGTTTTTGGATATTTGACATCATAGGCTATAATTTAGCATAATTCATATCGTTTGGGGATTTTTGAGAATTTTTTGTACTGTGCAAAGCTTAACTAAAATTTGGGCGTATGTTGTATTATGAATTATGACCATGATTTAGGCATATAAGGTTAGGCTTCATTTATGATTAGGCAAGATATGTAAATAGAATTTTAGAAATGTTTAATCTGTTGAATTTCCTAATCTGCTAAATCTATTATCTGCTAAATCTGCTGAATTTCCTAATCTGCTAAATCTGCTGTCTGCTAAATCTGTTGAATTGCCTAATCTGCTAATCTGTTGAATCACCTAATCTAGGTCTGTTATCTGTTGAGTTGCATAATTGGTTTAAAGCTAAATAATTGTAATTTGGGCACGAAAATCCGTAGGCTCGATCTACGATTGAGTAAAAACATGGAAATCTGATTAATCTGCTGTTACTTGTAAAGAAGTTTAATTTGTTAAATGGACATAATTAGTCTGATATCTGTATAATCTTTATTGGAATAGATTGGCCATGACATGATGTTAGACCTTGTTTGAGGTAGAAGCCTGCCCGGAACCAACCGTCTTAACAAACAACCGCAAACTATCAGTCTAATGTAAGAGGTCGTAGGCATAATTAAAATATGCTTAGACACGAGGTTAGGTCTGGCTTGTGGCAGAAGTCTGCCCGGAACCGCCCGGCACATCCAGCGGCCACAAGCTACCGACCTACTGTGAGAGGTATATGCATTAATATTTAATTAATGCAAATTAAAGAGAAATGTGGTGTTTAAAAACGTGTTGGTTGGATAGGGTTAAACCAACTGGACTGATGAATCTAATAACCCCGTTCCGTGAATCTGTAAGCCCAGTACAAAGTTAGACAATCTGTAAGTCTGTTAAATCCATACATCTGATCTGTTAATCAGAAAACTTGTTAACTTGATTGTCTGATCTGTGAACTAGTAATCTGAACTCTATCTGAATTCGGTAAACAAGTTAATCCGAAATCTGTTAGCCTAGGGACACTAGGTTAGGAGGGGAATTACTTGTGTCATCTGTTGTGTGGAACCCATATCAGTCAGTAACCCTTTCTGGTATCAAAACTTTGACCCCACACTATTTAGGGGTTCGGGCACACTTACTGAACTAATTATAAGCGGTTCATTCTGATAATGGCGAGGGGTGTTGATGGCGTGTTCCCACCGGGTCATGTGCGTGCATGGATCTGGTCTGCTCTGAGGATGTAAGACACCGTGACATCTGTAAATAGGTATGTGCCAATAGGTTGCCACTTTAGGGAGTGATACACCCTACTGTGGAGCCGACACAGGGTATTCATGTATTAGGGAGCCGATAGCTTGGGGGTAGCACTTAGGGTAAACTTAGTTCTGTCTGTTTCTGTTGGTACCGTCTGTTTCTGTTGGGTGATAACACCTGTCTATTTCTGCATGGTATCGTCTGTTCGGGTGGTAAAGGCCCATTACTAATGTACACCTAATTTTAGCATTCTGTTTCTGTAGAGATTATTCGGTTTCCGTTTCTGTTTCAGTGTAGACATTAGGGTACACCTAGTTATGTCTGTTCTGTGGGTACCGTCTATTTTTGCTGGGTGGTAAGACCTATCTGTTTCTGCGTGGTACCATCTGTTCCGGTAGTAAAGGCCCATTTCTAGTGTACACCTAATTCCAACATTTTGTTTCCATAGGGATTATTCTGTTTCTTTCCCGGATTCCGTTTCTGATTCTGTTTCCGTACCTTCTGTCTGTTTGGGTGGTAAAGGCCCATTATTAGCATTCTGTTTCTATACCGTCTGCCTCTGTCCGGGTGGTAAAGGCCCACTACTAGCATTCTGTTTTTGTAGAGATTATTCTGTTTCCATTTTTGTTTCAGTTTAGATATTAGGGTAACACCTAATCCTGTTATACTAGTATTAGTGTAGAGAAGTGAAAAGCTTAGCTTTGTCTATATCATTCTGTTCCTTCTGTTAACCTGCTATTTCTGTTACGGTTATCTCTCATCCAGTTTTATTTGCAAGTGATGATACTATTATCTGTTTATATGCTGAAAGTCACTAGACCCACCAGACTTATGTCTGACCTAGTTTGTTTCGCCTCTTTTCTTTCCATTCCCCCCAGGTTTCCATGGTGGAAACATAGGATCTTGATTCAGATTCTCTCTGCTGGAAGTGTTGAAGTATTTCTTGGCTTTGGCTCTATCTTTCCGTGGCAGTTTATATTAGGGATTATGGTTTTAAAAACTATGCATTCTGAAGGCTTTTGTACGATATTAATATCAAAGTACTTGAATTCCGATATGGTGATTTTAAAAGATGTAACCAAAACTTATTTCTGTTTCTGTTGTAAATAAATTTATAAATTTTTCAAGTACTACTTTATCTGTCTTGTAAATTACTGTTTTGTATACTAAAAACGCTCCACCAAAATTAAGGTATTCCCTTTGCGAGTGACCTTAACAGAGGTGGGGTGTTACACTTGGTATCAAAGCTGAAGGTTACCAAATATGATAAAAAGTTTTTGAAAACTATTTTCAAAAAGGTTTAAAAAGGAAGTATTTTCAAAAGTGGAATTTATTTTGAAAAACATAATCCCCAAATCCATATGCCTATATTTCTATCCTTTGTTTTGAATATTTCCTTTTCTTTCGTTTCAGCATGTCTGGGGATCTTAACCCGCCAGAGGGCGTACCGATACCCTGATGGTTCAGCATGTACCTAGAAGCTAGGGATAACTATGCGGGCCCAGCAGACATCCCTCCTCCCCCAGCTGCAGCGGTTCCTCCTCCTCCTACTCCATGCGTGAATACTTTCCCTAAGATATGTAGAGACTTTCGAGCCATGGGTGGGAAGAACTTTAATGGAACTGAATCCTTCGTGGAGGCAAGGAACTAGCTCAAAGAAACTGAGGATTTATTCATTATCTTCAAGGTGGACGATAAGCAGAAGATACAGTTGGCGGAATGGTTGCTTAACGACGAAGCTTCTTTTTGGTGGGAGGTCACAAATGGAGATTGTCCGGTAGAGAGATGGATGGATTTCAGGCATAGGTTTGAGTCGAAATTTCTCTCACGAGCGAAAGAGAGTCTATACATAGAGAGGTTCTTGGCGTTGAAGTAGGAAAATTTATCAGTGAGAGAGTACATCAACAAGTTTAATCAGTTGGCAAGATTCGGCTAAGATATGGTAAATACCCCGCATAAGAGGGCACTAAGGTTTGATAAAGGTTTGAACAAGCTGCTACATGGATTGGCAATGTCCTACATTCCTATAGGGGCTACCTTCGAGAAATTAGTTGACATGGCATTGATGCATGAAGAGGAAACTAAAGTGAGAAGGAAGAAGAAAAGCTTGAAGGACAACATAACAAGAAGGTGGGGCCCAAAAAGGAAACACAAAAGAAGGATGAGAAGTCTGAAGACAAGAAGGAGAATAAGAGCTTTACTTGTGGAAGCTCAACCCATATGAACAAGGATTGCAGAAAAAGGAAGGGCACTTGCTTCAACTGTGGTGAAATGGGGCACTTCACTAGGGACTGCCCAAAGAAACGAGGATAAGGGCAGAGGGCAGGACAACATCTGGAGGGCAGTCGAATACCCTTGAGGCTCGTGGATAGGATAGAAATAGGAAAACTTTCTGTAGAAGGTTTAATTTCCTTATCTGATTGTAGAGTTAAAAACTCTTTCCGATTCTGGCATTTTGAATCTGTAATTGAAACTCTGCACTTTAATACTAGTCTTGTTTCTGATTCCGCTATAGTCTCAAACCCCATGAGGGTTACGACTCATCTCTTTGTGATACGTTGGGGTTTGAGGGTATCTGTGTTGGGGTGTAAAGTTGACTATGACGCATATATTCTGGGGTTTTATCATGCTTAGTTTCCTAAGAATCATTTGGTAATCTGATCTGTATCAGTAGTCTGTAGGTATTTGAATATTTCTGAAAAGGATAGGAGTTTTTACTCAAAGCATGAAATAGATTTCTAGCTGGACATTTGTTTAATGGGAGTGATTCTCTAAGTGTTAATCTGATGTTGATTTCGGTCTTCGGGGTTGATACTAAGGGGTTATCCTCTTAAACCGATGTCTAATGGGAACCTAGCTTTTGTTTTAATTGTACTTGCTTCTATCACTTGACTTTATCCTGTCGACCGAATCTTCGACCTTTATATAGAAACTAATGGGTGTAAACAT
Organism: Allium sativum; assembly: GCA_030737875.1. Classification (NCBI taxonomy): domain Eukaryota; kingdom Viridiplantae; phylum Streptophyta; class Magnoliopsida; order Asparagales; family Amaryllidaceae; genus Allium; species Allium sativum. The sequence continues at coordinate 27,791,950 of JASFAX010000020.1, forward strand.
GTGTTTGAGACATCTTATGTTCGATGGTTGCAAGTGGGAGCAAGTGGTTTCTAGTGGTTGCTCGCGGATGGATATACACGCACTAGGCACTAGATCGGCTCAAAAACACTCTCATACTGCATATGGATATGTGTGCATTTTTAAAATTTTTATGGATGCGAAGTGGTTGAGTCAGCACATGGATGTTGCATATGAATAAACTGTTGGGCACTCATATAGAAATGATATGTATCAAATAGGAAAATTACATGCATGTTGGACTCATGGCACTGACATAATTCGCAATAAGGAGGTCAACTGAATCAGTGGACCACCTGATCTTTGCATTGGATAAGGAACATATACACACACTTTTGCGTATGTTCATACAACATTAGAAGTTTCTAAGGACAATTGATGCTTCTCGATGATGGTTGAGTAGATGGGTGATTAGATGGTTGGAACATTCATCTTATCTTGAAGATTTCGGGGACGAAATCCTTTAAGGAGGGAAGAATGTAACACCCTGTATTTTCTATAAACATAAGAATGAAAAATCATAGAATAATTAAAGTTTAGCAAAATAATTAAGGGAAATGGGTTACACCATTGCGTTCGTCTCGAAATTCTTCTTGGAATAGAGTCCAAGTTTGCGTAAATCGGACTCCAGATGAAAAAGATATGGCCTTCAGATGTTTCAGTAAAAACCAACCTGAAATTCAAAAATCAGATTTCGAAATTCAAAACAGACACCCGGGCTGGGCAGGAAAATTCCCGCCCAGGACCTAGGTCGACACTAGGGTGTCGACCTGTGTAAACAGGTCGACACTAGGGTCGACCTCCCCACTATTTCCAGATCCGTGGACAGATGCATTTTTCTGTGTTTAGACGCCCGTTCTGACCAGATTCGTGACCCCTATGCTATTTAAACACCCCCAAAACTAGCTTTCTCTCCACACAATTACATTCTGCCTATATTCTGCCTCTATTCTAATTAAAAATAAAAATGGCGTCGCTACTCTTCTAGAATCAAAATTAGGACTAGTGCATCTTCTTCCAATCTGAATAGAATTAAAAGAGAATCGAATCTAATCGATAGTCTACGCCAAAGGAGCGCTATTCAGTATCAGAATACAGATTCCAGAATACAAGAAACATTCCCTTTTTGTGAGCATAGTTATTTCCAAATATAAAGTTTAATAATTATCTTGACATTTTTGTGAATCTGGATCTGAGGTTATGCATACTTTTCTGTGGATTTTTCTTGTTAATATTATTGTGACTGTTCTGTATCTGTTCCCTCTTTTCTTCCTTTTTGTTTATAGCCAGGCTACCACGAGCCTGCGCCAAATCTCATTAGAGTTTAACGAACGAACGCTAAATTTTGGGACAAATATTGGATAATGCATAATTCGACATGACTTATCTTTGACTGATTTGAGAAAAGAACATAGGTTGTAAATTAAAACCTGGAATCAGTTCATACTATGTATGATAGACTATGATTTGGAAGAAGAATTATTATATGATAGCATATGACTTGGAATTTGGAATATAATGCATGTTATAGTGCACGATCTGATTGTAAGAACATAATACATGATTAAAATTTAAGATCTAGATTTGGGGCATATTTTATATCACGATCTATGACTCGAAAAGAAAAGAAGGACTTGTGACTTAGGAATAAGGATCTATGTTAAAGTAAGATAACTATTAATGTGAATGCGCCTAAATATGGGTTTTTGGATATTTGACATCATAGGCTATAATTTAGCATAATTCAAATTGTTTGGGGATTTTTGAGAATATTCTTTACAGTGCAAAGCTTAACTAGAATTTGGGCATATGTTGTACTATGAATTATGACCATGATTTAGGCATGTAAGTTTAGGATTAATTTATGATTAGGCAAGATACGTAAAAAGAATTTTAGAAATGTTTAATCTGTTGAATTTCCTAATCTGCTAAATCTGTTATCTACTAAATCTGTTGAGTTTCCTAATCTGCAAAATCTTTTATCGGCTTAACCTGTTGAATTGCCTAATCTGCGAAATTTGTTATCTGCTAAATCTATTGAATTGCTTATCTATTAGATCTGTTATCTGTTGAGTTGCCTAATCTGTTGAAAGCTAAATAATTGTAATTTGGGTACGAAAATCCGTAGGCTCGATCTAAGATTGAGTAAAAACATGGAAATCTGATTAATCTGCTGTAACATATAAAGAAGTTTAATCTGTTAAATGGACATAATTTGTCTGACATCTGTATAATCTGTATTGAAATAAACTGGCCATGACACGAGGTTAGACTCCGTTTGCGGTAGAAGCCTGCCCGGAATCAACCGTCTAAACCAGCAACCACAAACTATCAATCTAATGTGAGAGGTTGCAGGCATTACTAAAATATGCTTAGACACGAGGTTAGGTCCGGCTTGTGGTAGAAGTCTGCCCGAAACCACCCGGCACATCCAGCGGCCACAAGCTACCGACCTAATGTGAGAGTTCTATGCATTAATATTTAATTAATGCAAATTTAAGAGAAATGTAGTGTCTAAAAACGTGTTGGGTGGATAGGGTTAAACCAACTAGAACGATGAATCTAATAAACCCGTTCCGTGAATCTGTAGGCCCAATACAATGTTAAACAATCTGTAAGTCTGTTAAATCCATACATCTGATCTGTTAATCTGAAAACTTGTTAACTTGATGGTCTAATCTGTGAATAGTAATCTGAACTTTGTCAGAACTTTGTAAAAAATTTAATCTGAAATCTGTTAGTCTGGGGACACAAGGTTAGGAGGGGAATTACTTGTGTCATCTGTTGTGTGGAACCCATATAAGTTAGTAACCCTTTTTGGTATCAAAACTTTGACCCCACGGTATGTAGGGGTCCGGGCATGCTTACTGAACTAGTTATAAGCGGTTCATTCTGATAATGGCGAGGGGTGTTGATTGCGCATTCCAACTGGGCCATGTGCGTGCATGGAGCCGGTCTGCTCTGAGGATGTAAGACACTGTGACATCTGTAAATAGGTCTGTGCCAATAGGTTCCCACTTTAGGGAGTGATACACCCTACTGTGGGGTCGATACTTGGTATTTATTTATTAGGGAGCCAATCACTTTGGGGGTAGGACTTAGGGTACACTTATTTCTGTCTGTTTCTGTTGGTACTGTCTGTTTCTGTTGGGTGGGAACACCGGTTTGTTTCTACGTGGTGCCTTCTGTTCGGGTGGAATGGCCCACTACTAATGTACACCTAATTCTAGCATTCTGTTTCTGTAGAGATTATTCTGTTTCCGTTTCTGTTTTAGTTTAGACATTAGGGTACACCTAGTTCTATCTGTTCTGTGGGTTCAGTCTGTTTCTTTTGGGTGGTAACACCTGTCTGTTTCTGCGTGGTACCGTGTGTTCGGGTAGTGAAGCCCCATTTCTAGTGTACACCTAATTCTAACATTCTGTTTCCATAGGGATTATTCTTTTTCCATCTCGGATTCCGTTTCTGATTTTGTTTCTGTACCTTTTGTCTATTTGGGTGGTAAAAGCCCATTATTAGCATTCTGTTTCTATACCGTTGCCCATGTTTGGGTGGTAAAGGCCCATTACTAGCATTCGGTTTCTATAGAGATTACTCTGTTTCCATTTTTGTTTCAGTTTAGATATTAGGGTAACACCTAATCCTGTTATACCAGTATTAGTGTATAGAAGTGAAAAGCTTTACTTAGCCTATATCATTTCGTTCCTTCTGTTAACCTGCTATTTCTGTTACTATTATCTCTCATCCAGTTTTATTTACATGTCATGATACTATTATTTGTTTATATGCTGAAAGTCACTGGACTCACCAGACTTATTTCTGACCTAGTTTGTTTTGCCTCTTTTCTTTCCATCCCCCCTAAGGTTATAATAGTGGAAACATTGGAGCTTGATTTAGATTATCTCTATTGGAAGTGTTGAAGTATTGCTTGTCTTTGGCTCTATCTTTCCATGGCAGTTTATATTGGGGATTATGGTTTTAAAAACTATGCATTCTAAAGGCTTTTGTACGAGACTGATATCTACGTACTTGAATTCCGATATGGTTATTTTGAAAGATGTAACCAAAACTTATTTTTGTTTCTGTTGTAAATAAAGTTATAAATTTTTTAAGTACAACTTTATCTGTCTTGTAAATTTCTATTCTGTCTACTAAAAACGCTCCACCAAAATTAAGGCATTTCCTTTGCGAGTGACCTTAACAGAGGTGGGGTGTTACATGAAACCCATATTCATATATGCAAGTTCACAAGTTCATGTTTAGATCTATATTTAGATCCATGGTAGTTTATGCAAATTTATGTTCTATATGTTCATAGCCTATGCAAGTAATTGACTGTGCAAACTTATGTCATAATTCTTGCACGCAAGTTAGATCTATTTTATGTGTTATGCAAGTTGTGATGTTGCTTTTCTTTTTATGAGTTAGACTATTTGAGATTCTAACATATTTCATGTTAAACGTACGAACGACTTGGGGATAATTGGAAAATATTAATAGTATATATTGTGAATTGGCATAAAATGGCTTTAAAGGAATATAATTAAATTGAGACATTAATTGGTATAATTTATATACGTAAAAAGTATTGATATAATTTAGGTGACAATTATGGACATAGTTAATTTGGAAATTATTGACAATTTGAATAGGGATAATTAAATCGTTTTGGGGTGAAATAAATATGTGTAACAATAACTGCCTAAGACACGAGGTTAGAGTCTTTTGTGGTATAAGACTACCCGGACCCGCCAGGTAAATCCAGCAACCACAAACGGTAGTCTAATGTGAGAGGTCAAAGGCATAAATTAAATGCGTAACAATTATAAAGACACGAGGTTAGACTCGTTTGCGGTATAAGACTGCCCGGACCAGCCCGGCAAATCCAGCAACCGCGAACGGTAGTCAAATGTGGGTGGTCTTACAGGGTTACGGTTATAATGAATTAAGTAATACTTAACCAAGACAAACATGTTGTGGGACATGGGGGTTAAGTGGGTGACATGGGTGACATGTGCAATACGATTAGAAGCATTTAGCCAAATTGAAACATGTAAGAATTCATGAATAAGAAGGGGCTAAGTGAGAAATTCTAGAGAGGATCAAGCATAGGTGGAAAGCTTGTGTCAAGCATGGGGGACCCATTTCAAACCAGTAACCCATTAAGTATCTTTGTGAGCTCGAGTTAGATCGAGGACGGGACACGCTTACTGGGTTTAATTATAAGTGGTCAAAACGGGTTAACTGTGGCAACGCAAGTCCAACGGGGTCATGTGCGTGCGTGGGCCCAGGCTGGTAGGTAAGACGTTGTTGCATCGTGTAGATATAAGTCGTGCATCTTTAGTGATATCGGGTTGCCAATTTGGAGAGTGATACACCTCACTATGGGGACAACATGGGTATCTACGAGTTAGGGAACCGATCGCATGGGGGTGGTGGGTACAACTAGTGGAGATAGGGGCAAGTGGCACCTATGAAGATAGCTAGGGGTACACGAAACTACCATTATGATTATTATGTTCAGTAGGCGGGATCAACTTTTAGGGTGACAAGTAATGGTGCAGTATAGTAATTATCCTATAGTGATTAGGAGCGAGATTAACGCCAGAATATTCCTCTTGTTGGTTTTGTCTTGCCCACTTATATCACAGTCATTCCTTGTTTTACTAGTTTATGCCTTACCCGAATTACTTTAATAATTATATTACTTTAATAATTATATTGTTAAAGTTATTGGACTCGCCAGACTTTATGTCTAACCCCCTTTGTTTTCGCCTCTTTTCTTCCCTTCCCCCCCACCCAGGTTCTCAGGGGGGGAGTAGTGCTAGTGGATCTTGATTTGGATCTTTCTCTCTCTTTTGGAAGTGCTTCGATTGCTAAAAGAAAAGTTCAGCTCATCTCTTTTACGGCTACTTATGTTGGGGTTATGCTTTTTTACTTTACATACTTTGAAAATAATTTGTCAAGATGGATATTAAGTGTACTGGGTTTTATTGTTGGGTTTTGATTTTGTTTTAACCAAACTATTTCTCCGCTGCAATAAAAGTTGTTTACAATTTGTCAAGTACCAATATTTGTATCTGTCTTGTTATATTCTGTTCTATACACTAATAATACTCCATGAAAGTTAATGCATTCCCCTTGAGAGCGAGATTAATGGACGTGGGGTGTTACACGTGGTATTAGAGCTGAAGGTTAGCAGAACAGATAAGAGATTTTGAAAAACTGTTTTTCAAAAGCGTTTTTATAAAGAAATACTTACAATAATATGTTTTAAGGAGAGTATTTTCAAGAAAAAAGTTTGTTTTAAAAACATAACCTTCAAGGGCCAAATACCTTTTTCTCAATTCTCCATTTCAAATCTCTTCCTTTTTTCTTTTCAGCATGTCTGTGTTACCTGGGATAACCGAAAGGATACCGGTACCGACCTGGTTTAGAGGGTATCTGGAGGCTAGGGCCACCGCCACAGGCCTAGCAGACATTCCTCCTCCCCCAGCTGCAGCCGCTCCTCCTCCTACCCCTCCCCGTGTTGATACTTTTTTGAAGATTTGCAAAGACTTTCGGGCAATGGGCGGGAAACCTTTTCACGGATCAGAGACATTTGTTGAAGCTCGAAATTGGCTTAAGGATGTGGAAGATTTGATTGGTATCTTCGAGATAGAAGATGGAAGGAAGGTCCAATTAGCTACTTGGTTAATTAAGGACGAAGCCTCGTTTTGGTGGGAGGTCTCGAATGGAGAGCGTCCAGTGGAGACATGGATAGATATCAGAAATAGATTCGAGATGAAATTTCTCTCAAGAGCAGAAGAGAATTTATACATGGAGAGGTTCTTGGAATTGAAGTAAGGGAATTTATCACTAAAGGAATATGTCAACAAGTTCAATCTATTGGCGAGATTTGGCTTAGACTTAGTGAACACACCTAAATAGAAGGCCCTGAGATTCGTTAAAGGTTTGAATGAGCCGCTACATGGGTTGGCTATGACCCACATTCCTATGGGGGCTACCTTTGAGAAACTGGTTGACATAGCGCTTATGCATGAAGAGGAGAAAGGCGCTAATGCTAAAAAGGCACCGGAAAAGAAAGCAGATCAAAAGAAGTCACAGCAGCAACCTAAGAAAGGTGTTAAGGGTAACAATAGCAAAGGAAAGAAAATGTGCTTTAATTGCTGAACACCAGGCCATCTGAGAAAGGAACGTTGGAAGAAGAAGAAGACTGGCTGCTTCAACTGTGGTGAGGCAGTACATTTGATCAAAGACTGCCCGAGTAGGCAAGGGCAGAGGACATGGTCTACTTATGGAGTGCAGGTTCAGGCTCTCATGGCACCAGGGCAAGCAAGAGGGCATGTTCATGCTCTCACGGCACCAGGACATGAGAGATGTAGAAACATTTCTGTTGAAAGTTTGGTTTTTCTGTTTGATCATCCCGTTCAAAATTTGTTTGATTCTGGCTCTTCACACTCGATTGTATCTTCTTCGTTAGTTGAAACACTACATCTAAATACTAGTCTGGTTACGAATCCCATAGTAGTCTCAAATCATGTTGGTGGTTCGGCTCATCTTTCAATGATTTGTCAGGATTTGAGAGTGTCTATCTTGAGCGTTGAGTTTGATTGCAACGCCTTCGTTCTTGGATTCATGGGCTATGGATGATTCTAGGCATGGATTGGTTATCCAATAATGGTGCCATCCTCGATTGTGAAAAGAGAGTGGTTATACTTATGACTCGCATCGGTAACACTCTCGAAATTACTTGTAATCCCATACATTCTATTATGCTTAGCTACCTAGAATCTCTTGATGCGTTTGTTGAAAACTTTCAGTAGGTTAGAGTAGTCCGTGAATACTCAGATGTATTTGAAGAGGTAAAGGGCTTATGTAACACCCTGAATTTTTGAATAATTGAATCAACTAAATTAAATAATAATTAATCTCTAAATTAAGAACTAAGGGAAACAGGTTGGGCCATTGTGTTCGTCTTGGAATTATGGTTGAGATAGAGTCCGAGTTTGCGTAAATTGGACTCCGTATGAAAAAGATATCTTTAAACTAAATATTGCAGCAAAACATGAAAAAAAAGAATGAGAAAAGAATAAATGTTTAGCATTGTCCTAAGGTTTGTAAGCAAAAGACTTAGTAGCTCATTTGGTTGGAACATGTGACTTGCATACAAGGGGTACAGAGTTCGATCCCCGCCTGCGCCATATTTTTGTTTTAGGGGAATGGCTTAAAATGGTTTAGTGTGAACACAGTTCAAAAAGTGGTTTAGTGTGAAAATGGGTAATTGGGAAGATAGATAAAAAGAAAATATATATATAGAAAATATAGATACACACATATACACACACACACATATATATATATATATATATATATATATGTATGTATGTATGTATATATATATGACGTGTACGCATCATGAGGCGTACGTGGCGCATATTTGGCTGTCAATGATTGTTTTTTTATGTGGCCTTCTTTGATTGTCTTTTATGACAAATTAAAAATAAGAAATATTTACAGTCAAGCCACATATAGTTTTTAATTTTTCAAGTACTGTTTATATCTGTCTTGTTGTTAAGTTTCTATTCTATACTCACTTAAAACACTCCATAGAAGTTAATGCATTCCCTTTGTGAGTGACATTAGTGGACATTGGGTATTACACGTGGTATTAGAGCTGAAGGTTACAAGAACAGATATGAATTTTGAAAAACTGTTTTTCAAACCACTTTTTGTAAAGAAGTACATTCAAAGGTATGTTTTAAGGAAAGTATTTTCAAGAAAAAAGCTTATTTAGAAAGCATAACCGAAGGGCCATATATATCTTATCTTTAGTATGTCCTCTCATTAGTACCTTTGACCTTTAGGTAGGATAGTCCTATGGTTGAAACATGTGTTTGAGACATGTTATGTATGATGGATGCATGTGGATGCAAGTGTTTGCTAGTGGTTGCTCATGGATGCATATACACACACTTAGGCACTAGATCGGCTTAGTCACTTCATATTGCATATTGCATATAAATGTGTGTACATATTTAAGTAAAGGATGTGTAATGGTTGTACTATCATATGGATGTTGCATTTTGGTGAATGGTTATGCACACATGTAGAGGTAATATTTATTGATAGGATTCTTTCGCATACATAATGGACGCATGGCACTATCATGGTTTGCATTAAGGAGATCAACTGAATCAGTAGACCGCCTGATTTTGCATTAGATAAGGAACATATACACAGACTTCTTCCATATGTTCATACAACATTAGAAAATTTTATGGACAATGGATGCCTGTGTTTGATGGTTGAGTAGATGGTTGTTTGGATGGTAGGATACGTTCTTCTTGATTTAGAGATTTCGAGGATGAAATCCTTTAAGTAGGGAGATTGTAATGCCCTAAATTTTTGAATAATTGAATTAACTAAATTAAAGAATAATTAATCTCTGATGTGATAATTAAGGGAAACGGGTTGCGCCATTTTGTTCGTCTCGGAATTCTGGTTCAGATAGAGTCCGATTTTGCGTAAATTGGACTTCATATGAAAAAGATATCTTTAAATTAAATATTGCAGCAAAACATGAAAAAAAGAATGAGAAAAGAATAAATATTTAGCATTGTTCTAAGGTTTGTAAGCAAAAGACTTAGTAGCTCATTTGGTTGGAACACGTGACTTGCATACAAGGGGTACAAAGTTCGATCCCTGCCAGCGCCATATTTTTGTTTTAGGGGAATGGCTTAAAATGGCTTAGTGTAAACACAATTCAAAAAGTTGTTTAGTGTGAAAATGAGTAATTGTGAAGATAGATAAAAAGAAATTATAAGTATAGAAAATACACATACACACACACACACACACACACACACACACACACACACACACACATATATATATATATATATATATATATATTATATATATGACGTGCACGCATCATGTGGCGTACATGGCGCATTTTTGACTATCAATGATTGTTTTTTTAATGTGTCCTTCTTTGATTGGCTTCTATGACAAATTAAAGGTAAGAAAGATTTATGCATGTATAAATGGATATTTGCATATAGGTAATTAATGTATATTGTAAAAGGGAGAATATGTAATTAACAACAATAGATTTATAATTTACATATAAATATGAAGGATAAACATGAAAATTATGTGGCATAGAATGGTTCATGAAATGGTATATTTAGTATACCATTAACTGTGAGTATAATTAAAAATATAGTTATGGCATAATTAAAATGAGAATAATTTACATATGGAATTTGTCATAAATAAGAAATATGTAAATTATAGAAAAAAATGAACATTTAATACACTGTGCTGAGTCATTAAGGCTGAGGTGTCACCCTATCTTGGTTGGATGGTTCAGGTTGCTTCTAGGTAGATCAGATGGCCTAAATTAATCCTAAAGTCTATAAAAACACCTCTAGACTCGAACCCTAAAATCAAAACAAAATTAGATTCATGGCCTTCATGTCGTCACCTAGCAATACAGCATAGCCGCCACCAATTTAAGAGGACGAAAGCTAGTCTAAATCAATCCTTTTCAACTTTAATAACGAATCTTCTTTAAGGGAAAGCTATTACAACTTTAGAACTCAGAATTCAGAATTCAAGACCTTCTCTGAATTGTGAGTTCGATAATTTTAATAAAATAATTAGCAAATTAATTGGATTGAGTTATGATGTGGACTATTTGGATATGATGTGAATTATTGACCGCATGTTATTATTCATCTAGTAAATTGTGATGTTTATGTTGTAAATTCTATAATGCTATCTTGCAAAGTTGTGATCATCTATGTTGTAGTTTTATGATTGGCCTATGTATAATCGAATCACCATATTGTTAATATGCTAGTTTGGGTATGTTGATTCATATGATAAATCATAAGTATGTATGCAAGTTTAGATTTTTATTAAGACATGAATCATATGCAAGTTGGGGAAAATTATATGTATAACCTTATATGTTTCATGACACCTATTTTAGATCTGAAGTTAGGCTATGACATGTGTGAGTTATATGCCAAATTCTACATGCTACTTTAAATGTTTAGATATAAGCTTATACTATTGTTATGTTTCATAAATCACATATGCAAGTTTATATGAATACATGTGTTTGAATATGAATCATGTTATGCAAGTTTGTGGTTACTGCCTATGCAAGTTTACACCATTAGACGTAGATCTATGACGTACATGATTTATGCAAGTTTGTGACCATTATCTAAATAAGTTCACACCTTTAGATTTGGATTTATGACATAAGTAATTTTATGCAAGTTGTAACTTTGGCCTATGCAAGTTTTAGATGTAGAATATCCTTCACACATGCAAGTTCACCCCTTATGTTTATATCTAGTTTTAATTATATGTATTTTGTGATGTCCTCTCTTTAATCCATGAGTTACCCTATTCGAGTCTAACGTATATTTTACGTTAAACGAACGAACGTACAACGTGGGGTAAAAGGGATAATATTAAAAGATTTAATTGGCATAAACGCCTTAAAAGACATAAAATAAATTTATGATGAAAATTGGTATGATTTTACGTAACATAAATAGATGGACATAATTGAGTCAATTATGACCATTGTTAAATTCGGAATTAATTGATAATTTGAATACGGAAAGTAATTCAAATTGGGGGATGATTAATTAGGAGTAATTAATCGTCTAAGACACGAGGCTAGGATCTTTTATGGTGTAAGACTGCCCGGACCCGCCCGGCAAATCCACCTACCACAAATTCCAGTCTAATGCGGGAGGTCTTAGGCATAAATTAAATACGTAACATTTGTAAAGACACGAGGTTAGGCTATTTTGTGGTGTAAGAATGCCCGGACCCGCCCTGCAAATCCAACTGCCACAAATGCCAGTCTAATGTGAGAGGTCTTTATGAGGTTACAGTCTTAATGAATTAAGAAACACTTAACCAGATAAACATATAGTGGGACGTGAGGGGGTTAAGTTGGTGCCTTGTGTGGCATATGGAATCTAGTGGGTGCCTTGTGAGGCATTTGAAATAAGATTAGAAACACTTAACCAAAATTGAAACATGTAAGTGAACATGTGTAACACCCCGTAATTCTGTTAATATTAATATTCACAAATTAAAGAATAACTAATCTCAGACATGAGAATTGTGGGAAACAGGTTGCGCCATTGTGTTCGTCTCGGAATTCTGGTTGAATTAGAGTCCGAGTTTGCGTGAATTGGAATTCGTATGAAGAAGTTATGGCCATCGGAAGTTTCAGAAAATTCAAAACAGATTTCAGAAAATTTAAAATTCAAAATTCGAAGTCAAACAGGCTAGGCGGGAAAATTCCTGCCCAGCACCCCAGGTCGACTGGGGAGTCGACTGGGCAATCGACACCCCCCCTCCCAGATCGACTGGCAGTCGACCTGGGTGTCGACCTGGTCAAGTCGGCTAGGTTTTGGCTGAGCCTAATCTTGAGCTGCTGATGTGTCTTTAGGGCCGAGTTGGAAAATTAAACGGTCCAGGTTAGCTTTGAGTTGATCTGCGGTCTAAATAAATCCTAAACTCTATAAATACGTAGGTAGTCTCTCACTCTAATTCACATGGAAAATAGAATAGCCATCGTCATACCGCCGCCATGGAACTCAGTGTAGCCGCCGCCAACTAAGAAGGAAGAAAAGCTAATCAAAACCCTAATTCTACTCAACACTAAAGCAAATCAAGACTCTCTTTCTCTTCTAATTGTGAGTATGATGATCTTAAAAAGATTATTATTAAACTAATTAGATTAAGTTATGAATGGATTATAAGTGAATGATGTGGATTGTCATATATGTTGTTGTAAACCTTATGCTATCATGTATGTTGTAAATTCTATGTTATGAGATGATGATATCCTATATGTTGTAAATCATGCTACGATGATATTGTATAGGTTGTAACTTTCTATGCTAAGTTGTGATAAATCATACATGTTATAAAGTCATGATGTTATTATCTATGCTAATTAGTTCATGTTAAACAAGTCATAATTTTGATATTATTTGGGCTATGTTGATGACAAATCATGTATGCAAGTTTAGATTGATTAGTAAAGATTATGAACATATGCCATGATATCTATTTAGATCTAGAATTATGACATCTAGAATTATGCTATGACATGTGTGAATTCTATGTATTAGATGCTAGTTCACACCATCATTATGTTGCATAAAACCCCATATGCAAGTTTATACATGAATTTGTGTTATGATCATAACATTTAAGTTGTGACATTTTACCAAACAAGTTGACACCTTGAGATCCATGACATGTGTAGTTTTATGCAAGTTTCACCCCTATTATGATTAGATCTATTTTATATGTCTATATGTTGTGATAATTTATCTTTGTGCTATGAGTTAGACTATTCAAGTTTAACGTATACTTTGCGTTGAATAAGCGAACGTATAACGTGGGGTAGGGGTAATATTAAGGATTTAATATTAAGAAGTTGTGGTGCAATTGATATGATTTTGCATGCCATGAGTGGATGCCCATAATTGAGTCAATTATGGACATCATTAAAATTGGAGTTAATTAATAATTTGAATAGGGAATTATTAAAACTGGGGTAAAAGATTGTAAGTGTTAATCAATGCTTAGGACACGAGGTTGGACTCGTTTGTGACGTAAACCTGCCCAGACCCACCCGGCAAATCCAGTGGTCACAAATGCCAGCCCAATGTGAGAGGTCCTAGGCCCAAACTAAAGCATAACAGTTGTAAAGACACGAGGTTAGACTCTTTTATGGTGTAAGACTGTCCGGACCCGCCCGACAAATCCAGCTGCCATAAATGCCAGTCTAATGTGAGGGGTCTTTGTGAGGTTATGGCCTGAATGAATTAAGAAATACTTTACCAGATAAACATGTAAGGTGGGACATGGGGGTTAAGTAGGTGCCTTGGGTGGCATGAGGAATCTAGTGGTTGCCTTTAGTGGCATTTGAAATACGGTTAGTAAGACTTAACCAAACACACATGTAAACGAACATGACTAAGAGGGTTAAGTGGGATATAGTAGTGGTGACAAGCTTAGGTGGGTAGCTTATAGGGGCCCATTTCAACCAGTAACCCAAACCTATCTTTGTGGGCTCGACCCAAGTCGAGGACGGGACACGCATGCTGGGTTTGACTATAACAGGCTAAAACTTGGTAGTGGTGGCGACGCAGGTCCAACGGGTTTCATATGCATGAGTGGAACCGGGCTGGTAGGAAAGACGTTGTTGCATCGTGTAGGTATAAGCCGTGCATTCTCAAGTTGTATCGGGTTTCCACTTTAGGGGAGTGATACACCCAACTGTGGGGCCAGCACGGGTATCTACGAGTAGGGAGTCGATCAAAAGTGGGTAGTGGGGTACACCTAGTGGAGATAGGGGCAGACGGCACCTATGTAATCAGCTAGGGGTACGCAAGGCTATTTATATAATTTCTGTGTGAAGCAAGTGGGATCAACCTTTAGGGTGACTGGTGTGGTGCAGTGTAGTAATTATTCGTTAGTAATTAGGTGTGCCTTTAACGTTATCTTTAACGTTATCTTTATCTACTCTTCCATACCCAATAGTTCATAGACATTTCCTTGTTTTCCAGCTTATGCCTTAGTCTAGTTACTTTGATAATAGTATTGTTAGAATTATCATACTTGCCAGACTTTATGTCTGACCCCCTCTATTTCCATCCTTTTTCCCCCTCCAGGTCCTCAGGGTGGGCCCCGCTCTAGTGGAGTTTGATTGGATTGCTTTATCTGTCTTTTAGAAAGCTTGGACCGTTGAAATAAAGTCCATCTTGTTATCTTCTTTAATGGCTATTTATGTAATGGGGTTATGTATTTTGTTTTATCAAGATGGATATTGTACTTGACTCTGATTTATGGTTTTATGATGTAGCAAACATGTTTAATTTCCGCTGCAATAAAATGAAGTTTTAGATTTCCAAGTACTACTTATTATCTGTCTTGTTGTAATTTTTCTGTTCTATATTCACTTACAACCTCCATGGAAGTTAATGCATTCCTTTTTGTGAGTGACATTAATGGACGTGGGGTGTTACACGTGGTATCAGAGCTTAAGGTTACCAGAACAGATAATTTTTTTAGAAAAGCTATTTTTCTAAAGTATTTTTGGAAGAAGTGTTTTCAAAAACATGTCTTAATGAGTAATTTAAAGAGGAAAGTTTATATGAAAAACATAATCGTCAATAGCCATATATCTTTATCTTTTGAATTCTCCATTTTGAATCTTTCCTTTTTCGTTTCAGCATGGCTGAAGATCTTAACCTTCCGGACGGTGTAACGATACCAGGATGGTATAAGAGGTTATTAGAGGCTAGGACCGCAGCAGGTCCAGCCAATGTTCATCCACCACCAGTTGCACCCGCCCCTCCTCCTCCTCCTCGCGCTGATACTTTTGCAAAGACGTGCAAGGAATTTAAGGCTATGGGTGGAAAACCTTTTCAGGGGTCAGAAACGTTTGTGGAAGCTAGAATTGGCTTAAGTAGGTGGAAGAATTGCTAGAAATCTTTGAAGAAGAAGTTGGGAGGAAAGTCAAATTAGCAGCTTGGTTAATGAAGGGAGAGGCCTCGTTTTGGTGGGAGGTCACTAATGGGGAGCGTCCTGTTGATTCTTGGGCGGATTTCAGACGTAGGTTTGAGGCAAAGTTTCTCTCAAGGGCAGAAGAGAATCTATATATGGAAAGGTTCTTGACGTTAACGCAAGGAAGCTCATCAGTGAAAGAATATGTCAACAAATTTAATCAGTTAGCAAGGTTTGGCTTGGACTTAGTGAACACGCCGGAGAAGAAGGCTCTGAGGTTCGTTAATGGATTGAATGAACCGTTGCAAGGGTTGGCTATGACCCACATCCCTATGGGGGCCACCTTTGAGAAGCTAGTAGACATGGCACTCATGCACGAGGAGAAAGGCGCTAATGCTAATAAGGCACCCAAGAAGAAAGGGGATCAGAAGAAACCACAACAGCAAAACAAGAAAGGTGGTAAAGACAATAATGGCAAGGGAAAGAAGAAATGTTTTAACTGTGGGACACCAGGCCATCTCAGCAAGGATTGCCGAAAGAAAAAGAAGACTGGCTGTTTTCACTATGGCGAAGCGGGACATCTAGTGAAGGAATGCCCAAAGTAGGGGCAGATGGCAGGGTCTACCTCGGGAGGACAGGTGCAGGCTCTTATGGCACCAGGGCAGGCAAGGGGACAAGTTTAGGCTCTCGCGGTCCCACCGCTGCAAGAACGAGGTGGAACAATTTCCGTTGATAGCTTAGTTTTTCTGTTTGATCATCCTGTCCGTACTTTATTCGATTCGGGCGCATCGCATGCGTTTATCTCTACATCATTAGTTGAATCACTGCACTTAAACACCAGTTTAGTAGAGGATCCCTTAGTTGTTTCGAATCCAATTGGGGGCTCAGCTTATTTATCCATTATGTGTTTGGATTTGAAAATTTCTATACTTCGCATTGAGTTTAGATGTGATGCTTATGTGTTGGGTTTCACGGGCTACGGCCTAATTTTAGGAATGGATTGGTTATCCAGAAATGGGGCCGTTCTTGATTGTGAAAGGAGAGTAGTTAGGCTCATGACTCGCCTTGGCAACACTCTCGAAATCTTTTGTAATCCCATAAATTCCGTTATGCTAAGTTATCTAGAATCGCTTGACGTGTCTGTGGATAATCAACGATTGGTTAGAGTGGTCCGAGAATACTCGGATGTGTTTGAGGAGGTAAAGGGCTTACCTCCGAAGCGGGAGATAGATTTTCGAATATATCTTGTGGATAATGCAAAACCAGTATCTTTGCCAGTAAGCCACATGGCTCCACGTGAAAGGAGTCAACTCGATAAGCAAGTGAAGGAGTTGCTTGAGAAGGGGTTCATAAGACGAAGTATATCGGAGTGGGGTGCTCCAGTAGTATTTGCCACGAAGGCGGATGGGTCCCTTAGACTTTGTGTGGACTATAGATAACTTAATAAACTTACTAAGAAAAACAGATACTCACTGCCGAGGATTGACTATCTCTTCGATCAGTTAGTTGGCGCCTCAGTGTTTTCGCAGTTGGACTTAGCCACTAGTTTCCATCAGTTGAGAGTGGCTGAGGATAGCATAGACAAGACTGCCTTTAGGACTCCGTATGGTTTCTATGAATCGCTAGTGATGCCCTTCGGTTTGACAAACGCCCCCGCATAATTTGTTGATTTGATGACTAGGGTGTTTAGGGAGTACCTTAACAAATTCACGGTAGTCTTTGTAGACGACATCTTGATCTTTTCTAAGGATGAAGAAGAGCATGCCCTACATCTAAGGGAAGTGTTAGAGACCCTACGAGCGCATAATCTTAAAGCTAAATTTTCTAAGTGTCACTTCCGGAGGAAGGAAGTACGATTCTTAGGGCACATGGTTTCCAAAGAAGGGATAGCTATGGATCCCGCGAAGGTGGTGGCCATCCAAGATTGGAAGGTCCCTAAAAATGCTACCGAAGTGAGAAGTTTGTTGGGCTTCGCTGGCTACTATTGGAAGTTTATCAAAGACTTCGCAAAAATATCAGCTCCATTGACACGCCTGACGAAGAAGAACCTAGTCTTCGTGTGGGACGTAGATTGTGATGATGCGTTCCAACATTTAAAGAGAGCTTTGACCTCAGCTCCAGTTTTAGTGCTGTCAGACGGGAGTAAGCCATTTACTATTTATACCGTTGCTTATGGGACAGGTCTAGGCGCAGTCTTAATACAAGAGGGCAGGATAATAACCTACGGTGGAAGGCAGTTAAGAGTGCATGAAAGAAATTACCCTACACATGATCTAGAGTTGGCCGCTATAGTTTTCGCGCTTAAGTCTTGGCGTCATTATCTTCTTGGCGAGAAATTCGAATTGTTCACTGACCACAAATCTTTAAAATACTTATTCTCTCAGAAGGACTGGAATTTAAGGCAGCAAAGATGGATGGAGTTCTTAGCATCCTATGATTTCGAAATAACAAATACCGCTGGCAAGGGTAACATGGTGGCTGACGCCTTAAGTAGAAAAAGATTATCCTTAAGTCCTTTGTTTGTTGAGCGGCGAAGTTTAGAGTTCATTTCTACGTTTGACTTTACACCTTCCATTGACTTCGTACCCGGTTTGCTAGCATCCTTGGAGGTCAGACCTACACTTTTGGGATGGATTGGTGAGGCACAGCGAGACGACCCACAATTGGTTGAGTTAGTAGAAAAGCTCAAAAGAGGGGAGTCATCAAGCCATCTCCATAGGTATACCCTAGATGATAAGGGTTGGTTACATAGGGATAGTATACTTTGTGTACCTCGAGACGAAGGTTTGAGGAAGGTTATTCTTGACGAAGCACATCGTTCGAAGATGACCATTCATCCCGGCGGGGACAAGAAGTACAAAGACATGAAGTGAGTTTTCTTTTAGGCAGGTATGAAGTGGGATGTGGCCGAGTATGTCGCTAGATGCTTGGTGTGCCAACAAGTAAAAGCGGAGCAAAAGAAACCCGGTGGGTTGCTTCACCCATTGGAGGTCCCACTATGGAAGTGGGAGAATGTCTCGATGGATTTTGTGGATGGATTACCAAGATCAAGGAAGTGTAATACGGGGATTTGGGTTATAGTAGATAGACTTACTAAGAGCGCCCATTTTATTCCTGTGAAGAGTAAGACGACTGCTCCATGGTTAGCTTCTGTGTACGTCCGAGAGATAGTTCGTTTGCACGGTGTTCCTTCTAGCATAGTAAGCGACCGCGATACTATCTTCACTAGCAAATTTTGGAGAAGCTTACAAGAAGCGGTAGGGACTCAGTTATGTTTGAGCACCGCATATCATCCTCAGACGGACGGCCAGACCGAGTGGGTAAATCGCATTCTAGAGGATCTTTTGAGTCTATGTATCCTAGACTTTGGGGGTACATGGGAAGAGCATCTTCCATTGGTAGAGTTCGCATATAATAATAGCTTTCAGTCCAGCATTGGCATGGCACCTTTCGAAGCTCTTTATGGACGACCTTGTCGTTCACCTACATGTTGGTGGGAATCTATGGATAAGATCTTACTTGCGCCCGATATGATTAGAGAGACTTCAGAAAAGATCAACTTGATTCGAAGGAGGATGAAAGCAGCGCAAGATAGGCATAATTCTAATGCGGATAAGAGGAGGACAGATCTTGAGTTTGATTTTGGGGACATGGTCTTTATCAAAGTGTCTCCATTACGGAACGTTGTTCACTTTCGATCCGTTGGGAAATTAGCACCAAGGTTCGTAGGGCCGTTTCCTATTAAGGAGAAGATTGGACAGATGGTGTATAGAGTAGAGTTGCCTGAGAGACTTAGTGGTGTACACGATGTATTCCATGTATCACATTTGAGGGGGTGCCTACACGAGACCGCAAAGGTGGTAGAGCCGAGCTTCCTTAGAGAAGTGGAGATAGAGCGTGATGCAACGATTCGACGAGCTCCTACGCGCATTCTTGGGTAAGAGATTAAGAAGCTGAGAAATCGAGAGGTCAGACTAGTCAAAGTACAATGGGGAGATGATGAGAGCAACGCTACTTGGGAGACAGAAGAGAAGATGCGTTCACGATACTCTTTTCTTTTCGAGGGTATGTCTTTTAATTTCTCCTTTATCGCTTAGCTTGTACTTATCTTATCTTTAGTATGTCCTCTTGCTAGTATCCTTGGCCTTTAGTTAGGATCATCCTATGGTTGAAACATGTGTTTGAGACATGCTATGTATGATGGATGCAAAGTGGATGCAAGTGTTTGCTAGTGGTTGCTCGTGGACGCATATACACACACTGTTTGGCACTAGATCGGCTCAGTCACTTCATACTGCATATTGCATATAAATGCCTGTATTTAGTGAAATGGATGTATGAGGATTTTTTTTCATATGGATGCTGCATTCAGATGATGATTGTGCACGCATATAGAGATAATATGTAGCATTAAGGAACTCTTGCATACATAATGGACGCATGGCACTATCATGATTTGCATTAGGGAGGTCAACTGAATTAGTGGACCACCTGATTTTGCATTAGATATGGACATATACACACACTGTGCATTTAAACATGAAAGCATTAGAAGTCTAAAAGGACAATGGATGCCTGTGTTTGATGGTTGAGTAGATGGAAGATTGGATGTTAGGATATACATTCTTCTTGACTTGAAGATTTCGGGGTCGAAATCCTTTAAGGAGTGCAAAACGTAACTCCCCATATTTCTATTAATATTAATATTCACAAATTAAAGAATAACTAATCTCAAACGTGAGAATTGTGGGAAACGGGTTGCTCCATTGTGTTCGTCTCGGAATTCTGGTTTAAATAGAGTCCAAGTTTGCGTGAATTGGACTTCGTATGAAGAAGTTATGGCCATCGGAAGTTTCAGAAAATTCAAAACAGATTTCAGAAAATTTAAAATTCAAAATTTGAAGTCAAACAGGCTAGGTGGGAAAATTCCCGCCCAGCACCCTAGGTCGACTGGGGAGTCGACTGGGCAGTCGACACCCCCCCAGGTCGACTAGGCAGTCGACTGGGCAGTCGACCTTGGTGTCGACCAGGTCAAGTCGGCTAGGGTTTGGCCGAGCCCAATGTTGAGCTGCTGATGTGTCTTTAGGGATGAGTTGGTAAACTAAACGGCCCAGGTTAGTTCTAAGTTGATCTGACGGTCTAAATAAATCCTAAACTCTATAATTACCTAGGTAGTCTCTCACTCTAATTCACATGAAAAACAGAATAGCCACCGTCATACCGCCGCAATGGAACTCAGTGTAGCCGCCGCCAACTAAGAAGGAAGAAAAGCTAATCAAAACCCTAATTCTACTCAACTCTAAAGCAAATCAAGACTCTCTTTCTCTTCTAATTGTGAGTATGATGATCTTAACAAGATTATTATTAAACTAATTAGATTAAGTTATGAATGGATTATAAGTGAATGATGTGGATTGTCATATATGTTGTTGTAAACCTTATGCTATCATGTATGTTGTAAATCCTATGTTATGAGATGATGATATCCTATATGTTGTAAATCATGCTATGATGATATTGTATAGGTTGTAACTTTCTATGCTAAGTTGTGATAAATCATACATGTTATAAAGTCATGATGTTATTATCTATGCTAATTAGTTCACGTTAATCAAGTCATAATGTTGATATTATTTGGGCTATGTTGATGAAAAATCATGTATGCAAGTTTAGATTGATTAGTAAAGATTATGAACATATGCCATGACATCTATTTAGATCTAGAATTATGACATCTAGAATTATGCAATGACATATGTGAATTCTATGTATTAGATGCTAGTTCACACCATCATCATGTTGCATAAAACCCCATATGCAAGTTTATACATGCATTTGGGTTATGATCATATCATTTAAGTTGTGACATTTTACCAAACAAGTTGACACCTTGATATCCATGACATGTGTAGTTTTATGCAAGTTTCACACCTATTATGATTAGATCTATTTTATTTGTCTGTATGTTGTGATAATTTATCTTTGTGCTATGAGTTAGACTATTCGAGTCTAACGTATACTTTGCGTTGAATAAGCGAACGTATAACATGAGGTAGGGGTAATATTAAGGATTTAATATTAAGAAGTTAGGGTGCAATTGATATGATTTTGCATGCCATGAGTGGATGCCCATAATTGAGTCAATTATGTACATCATTAAAATTGGAGTTAATTAATAATTTGAATAGGGAATTATTAAAACTGGGGTAAAAGATTATAAGTGTTAATCAATGCTTAGGACACGAGGTCGTTTGTGACATAAACCTACCCGGACCCGCCCGGCAAATCCAGTGGTCACAAATGTCAGCCCAGTGTGAGAGGTCCTAGGCCCAAACTGAAGCATAACAGTTGTAAAGACACGAGGTTAGACTCTTTTGTGGTGTAAGACTGCCCGGACCCGCCCGGCAAATCCAGCTGCCATAAATGCCAGTCTAATGTGAGAGGTCTTTATGAGGTTATGGCCTGAATGAATTAAGAAATACTTAACTAGATAAACATGTAAGGTGGGACATAGGGGTTAAGTAGGTGCCTTGGGTGGCATGAGGAATCTAGTGGTTGCCTTTAGTGGCATTTGAAATACGATTAGTAAGACTTAACCAAACACACATGTAAATGAACATGACTAAGAGGGTTAAATGGGATATACTTGTGGTGAAAAGCTTAGGTGGATAGCTTGTGGGGTCCCATTTCAACCAGTAACCAAATGTATCTTTGTGGGCTCGACCCAAGTCGAGGATGGGACACGCATGCTGGGTTTGACTATAAGAGGCCAAAACGGGGGTAGCGGTGGCAACGCAAGTCCAACGGGTTTCATATGCGTGTGTAGATCCAGGCTGGTAGGTAAGACGTTGTTGCATCGTATAGGTATAAGCCGTGTATTCTCAAATTGTATCGAGTTGCCACTTTAGGGGAGTGATACACCCCACTGTGATGCCAGCACGGGTATCTACGAGTAGGGAGCCGATCGAAAGTGGGTAGTGGGGTACACCTAGTGGAGATAGGGGTAGACGACACCTATGTAGTCAGCTTGTGGTACGCAAGGCTATTTATATTATTTCTGTGTGAAGCAAGTAGGATCAACCTTTAGGGTGACTGGTGTGGTGCAGTGTAGTAATTATTCGTTAGTAATTAGGTGTGCCTTCAACGTTATCTTTATCCGCTCTTCCATTCCCAATAGTTCATAGACATTTCCTTGTTTTCCAGCTTATGCCTTAGGCTAGTTACTTTGATAATGGTATTGTTAGAATTATCATACTTGCCAGACTTTATGTCTGACCCCCTCTATTTCAATCCTTTTTCCCCCTCCAGGTCCTCAGGGTGGGCCCAGCTCTAGTGGAGTTTGATTGGATTGCTTTATCTCTCTTTTGGAAAGCTTGGACCGTTGAAGTATCTTTAATGGCTATTTATGTAATGGGGTTATGTATTTTGTTTTATCAAGATGGATATTGTACTTGACTCTGATTTATGGTTTTATGATGTAGCAAACATGTTTAATTTCCGCTGAAATAAAATGAAGTTTTAGATTTCCAAGTACTACTTATTATCTGTCTTGTTGTAATTTTTCTGTTCTATATTCACTTAAAACCTCCATGGAAGTTAATGCATTCCCTTTGTGAGTGACATTAATGGACGTGGGGTGTTACAATATGAATAAGAAGTGGGTTAACTGGGATGTACTAGAGGGGACCAAGCTTAGGTGGATAGCTTGTGTCAAGTAATGGGGGTCTGTTTCAACCAGTAACCCATGAGTATCACTATGGGCTCGACCAAAGTCGAGGACGGGACATGCGTACTGGGCTTGAATGTAAGAGGCAAAAACGGGTTTGCGGTGAAAATGCAAGTCCAATGGGTTCGTGTGCGTGTGTGGGCCCGGGCTGGTAGGTAAGATGTTGTTGCATCGCGTAGGTATAAGCCGTGCATCTATGATAGTATTGGGTTGCCACTTTGGGGAATGATACACCCCACTATGGGACCAGCACGGGTATCTATGAGTTAGGGAGCCGATCGAAGGGGAAGGTAGTGGGGAAGACTAGTGTAGATAGGAGCAGGCGGCACCTATGACAGCAGCTAGGAGTACAACTACCATATTATAAACATTTTAATTAAAATGGGGAGGGTAGTGGGTACCACTAGTGGAGATAGGAGCAGGCGGCACCTATGACAGCAGTTAGGGATACACGAAACTACCATTATTATTATCACTTATGTTCAGTAGGTAGGATGAACCTTAGGGTGACTAGTGGTGGTATAGTATAGCAATTATCTCCTAGTGTTGGTGTAGTTTAGTAATTATCTTACAATGGGTTAGGAGCGTTTTAACGATATCGTTGTTCATCCTGTTTCCTTGTTTACTCTGCCATACTCAATGGTTCATGGTCATTTCCTGATTTTTCAACTTATGCCTTAGCCTAGTTACTTTGGTGATTATATTGTTAAAGTTATCGCACTCGCCAGACTTTATGTCTGACCCCCTTTGTTTCCTCCTCTTTTCTTCCTTCCTCCCCCCCATTCAGGTGCTCAAGTTGGAACTAGCACCAGTGTAGCTTGATTTTGGACAGCTGTGCTTCTTGCTTTTAGAAGATTGCTTGGATCGCTGAAGTAAAGTTCAGCCTCTCTTTTATTTATGGCTATTTTGTCTTGGGGATTATGTCTTTCAATTTATGTACTTTGATTTAGTCAAGATGGATATTTTGTACTTGGCTCTGGTTTGGAAGATGTAATCAAACATATGTATTTTCCGCTGCAATGAAATAAAGTTTTTAATTTTTCAAGTATTGTTTATATCTGTCTTGTTGTTAAGTTTCTGTTCTATACTCACTTAAAACGCTCCATAGAAGTTAATGCATTCCCTTTGTGAGTGACATTAATGGACATGAGGTGTTACAGCTTACTCCAAGGCGGGAGATAGACTTCTGCATATACCTTGTTGATAATGCAAAACCCGTAGCTCTACCCATTAGACACATGGCTCCAAGGGAGAGAAAAGGGCTTAGTAAGCAAGTCAAAGAGTTGCTCGAAAAATGGTTTATAATGCGAAGTATTTCTGAACGGGTTGCCCCAGTAGTATTTGCAACCAAAGCGAATGGATCACTTCACCTATGCGTTGATTATAGGGAGCTAAACAAGTTGACGAAGAAAAATAGGCACTCACTTCCAAGAATAGACGACTTGTTTGATCAGCTTGTAGGTGCGTTGGTTTTCTCCCAACTAGATCTGGTTACTGGGTTTCATTAGCTAAGATTGGCTGAACACAACATTAATAAGACCACGTTCAGAACCCCGGATGGCTTCTTCGAATGGCTTGTCATGCCTTTCAGCTTGACAAACACACCCGCTTTCTTCTTTGATTTGATGAGCAGACTGTTCAGAGAGTTCCTTAATAAGTTTGGGGTGGTCTTCGTAGGCGACAATTTGATTTTCTCGAAGAATGAAGAAGAGCATGCTTTGCATTAAAGGAAAGTCATGGATACTCTTCGTGCACATCAGTTGAAAGCCAAATTCTCCAAATGCCATTTCTGGAGAGAAGAAGTGAGGTTCCTTGGACATGTGGTGTCCAAAGAGGGGTTAGCTGTGGACCTCGCAAAAGTAGTTGCGGTGCAAGATTGAAAGGTTCCACGGAATGCAACCGAAGTCCGAAGCTTCCTCGGGCTAGCGGGCTTTTACCGAAAATTCATTAAAGAATTTGCAAAAATCTCAGCCCCACTCACAAGATTGACAAACAAGAACCAAACTTTCGCTTGGGATTCAGATTGCGATATTGCTTTCCAACATTTGAAAAGGGCTCTAACAACAGCCCCAGTTCTGACATTGCCTGATGGGAGAAAAATGTTTACCGTATACACAGACGCATGCAGTACAGGGTTGGTCGCTGTCTTGATGCAAGAAGGCAAGGTAGTTTGTTATGGGGGAAGGTAATTGAATGTACGAGAGAAGAACTACCCAACGCATGATTTGGAGCTAGCTTCCATTATTTTCGCTCTAAAGTCATGGCGTCATTACCTACTAGGACAAAGGTTGGAATTGTTTAATGACCACAAATCATTAAAGTACCTTTTTTCATAGAAGGATCTTAACTTAAGGCAACAAAGTTGGAAGGAATTTCTGGCCTCATATGATTTTGAGATTTCCTACACCCCTGGCAAGGGAAATGTGGTAGCAGACGCTTTGAGTACAAAGAAGCTGACCTGGAGTCCTCTCTTTGTAGAAAGGCAAAGCTTGGAGTACATAGCAAATTTAACTTTAGACCCTCTTCTGAAATTGTGCCTGGTCTGTTAGCATCGCTAGAGGTGCGGCCTACTCGTTTGGACTCAATAGGAACCGCGCGACGAGAAGACCCTTAGCTAGTTGATGTGATGGATACGCTAGTTAGGGGTGAGACTTCTAGTCACCTCAATAGATACTCCGTCGATGATAAGGATTGGTTAAGACAGGATGCAAGGCTATGCATCCCACAAGCAAGGGATTTGGTGAAGACGGTTCTCGAAGAAGCACAACATTCTAAGCCGACCATACACCCAGGTGGAGACAAGATGTATAAAGATATAAAATGGGTTTTCTTTTGGAATGGCATGAAGAGGGATGTAGCTGAGTTAGTCGCTAAGTATTTGATATGCCAGCAAGTCAAAGCGGAGCAGAAGAAGCCTGGTGGTCTGCTCCATCCGCAGGAGGTGGCATAGTTGAAGTGGAATAGCATTTCGATGGACTTTGTTGATGGGTTTCCTAGGCCAAGAAGGGGCAATACAAGTATCTAGGTAATAGTGGATAGGCTCACTAAAAGCGCTCATTTTATACCTTTTAAAAGTAGAAGGAATGCCTCGTCCCTACATCCATTTATCTTAAAGAGATAGTTCTACTCTATAGGATACCCTCCAGCATAGTGAGTGGTCCAGATTTTATTTTTACAAGTGAGTTCTGGAAGAGTTTGCAAGAGCCTGAAGGCACACAATTATGCTTAAGCACGAGCTATCACCCCAAAATCGATGGTCCGACGGAAAGAGCGAACAGAGTATTGGAAGACCTCTTGAGATTGTGCATTCTTGACTTTGGTGGGATATGGGAGGATCATCTTCCTTTGGTGGAATTCTCTTACAACAATAGCTATCAAGCCACCATAGGCATGGCGCCCTTCGAAGCTTTATATGGAAGACCATGTCGATCATTAACTTGTTGGTGGGAGTCTACAGACAAGCTCGTACTTGAGCCAGACATGATTAGAGAAACCTCAGAAAAGGTGGACTTGATAAGAAGACGGATGAAGGCTGCACAAGATAGATAGAAGTTCTACGCAGACAAAAGAAGAACAGACCTTGAGTTTGAGGTTGGAGATAAGGTGTACCTTAAAGTATCTCCTTTGAGGAATGTCATTCACTTTGGGTCCGTAGGAAAGCTAGCACCAAGATATGTAGGACCATTTCCTATCACTGAAAGGATTGGGATGATGGCTTACAGAGTAGAGCTACCCGAAAGACTGGCTGGAGTTCATAATGTTTTTCATGTTTCTCAACTATGATAGTGCTTACATGATTATGCGTAAGTTGTGCAGCCAAGTATACTAGAGGAAGTAGAAGTGGAACGAGAAGCGATTTGAGAAGAGTTCCAACTCGTATCTTGGGTACGGAAGACAAAAAGCTATGCCACCGTGAAGTCATGCTTGTTAAAGTTCAATGGAGTGACGCTAAGGAAGATGCGACTTAGGAAACTAAGAGAAAAATACGCGCAGCCTACCCTTTTCTTTTTTAGGGTACCTTCTTGATCTCTTTTTCCATAAGTTTATTCATGCTTATATCTATCTTTTAAGTATATCTCCTTGGTCCTATCCTTTATCCTTAGGTAGAAACCAATGGATGTAAACATGTATTTGAAACATGTTATGATTGATGGTTGCGAGTGGTTGCTCGTGGATGCATGTACACACACATTAAGCACTAGATCGGCTCAATCACCTTCAAATTGCATATAAATATGTGTACATATTTAAATTATTGGATGTACAATGGTTGTGTTATCATAGGGATGTTGCACTTTGATGAATGTTTGTGAACACATATAGAAGTAATATGTATCATTAGGATTCTTCCGCATACATAATGGACGCATGGCACTATCATGATTTGCATTAAGGCGGTCACCTGAATCAATGACCGCCTGATTTTGCATTGGATAAGGAACATGTACACACACATTTTGAATATGTTCATACGGCATTAGAAATCTTGTAAGGACAATTGATGCCTGTGTTTTATGGTTGAGTAGATGGATGATTGGATGTTAGGGTATACATTCTACTTAACTTGGATATTTCGGGGGCGAAATCCTTTGAGGGGAGAATGTAACACCCTGAATTTTCTATGACTATTAAAATAACAAATTTAGGAATAATTAATTGTTAAATTGAGAATAAAGGGAAAGAGGTTATGCCATTGCATTCGTCTCAAAATTCTGCTTGGAATAGATTCCAAGTTTTCGTAAATCAGACTTCATATGAGGAAGTTATGGCCCTCGGAAGTTTCCGTAATTTAAATAAATTAATAACAGCTCAGAATTAAAATTCAAAATTCAAAAATTCAAACGGGAAGAGGGCTGGGCGGGATTTCTCCCGCCCAAGGCCAGGTCGACCAAGGGGTCGACCACCCCTATACAGGTCGACTAGGTGGTCAACCTAACCCCCGGGGGAAGATCTGAAATCAGACGATTCTGGCTTGTTGCTGAGTCTTTCCTGACCTGTTGCTGGGTCGCTAGGGCATAGGTGGTATTTCTTGATAAATCTATCTAGTCTGGACGGTTGTGATTGCTCCTATGATAATCTAACGGCTTATGTTGAATTAAACTTCCATATAAGCACGCATAGACTCAAGCCCTAATCCTAAATTAAATTGATCTCTTGGCCTCCATGCTGCTGGTAGGATAGTTCTTCTTCCTAAAGCTTAGGGATTTGCAAGTCAGAATTCTAATGCAAACGACGAACAAAATATTCTCTTTTCTAACCTATCTTTGTGAGTACAATTTCTTTCACAAAATAATTAATAAATTAATTAAGATGAGTTATAATTGGGATTATGAGAACATGTATGTTGGATCATGTAAAGTTGCTTAACTTTTTATCGTCTATTGGTGAACATATGACAGTTTGGTTTACTTATGTTGGAAGATCTATTTCATATGTCCAATCATATATGTTTAACTTGATTAATTTTATGACATCTGTTTATACGCAAGTTTGGGATGTAAATCATATGCTAGTTCGTATGTGAATCTTATGCAAGTTTGGGATGTTAAATCATGTGCTAGTTCATATGTGAATCTTAAGCAAGTTTGGGATGTTAAATCATATGCTAGTTCGTATGTGAATCTTATGCAGGTTTGGGATGTTAAATCATATGCTAATTTGTATGTGGATCTTATGCAAGTCTGTTATTACATATGCTAGTTTTTATGTGAATCTTATGCAAGTCTGTATGCGAATTATACACAAGTTTATATGTGAATCAAGTATATACATATGTTAGTTTATATTCAAAACATATGATTAATTCATATGCATGTTTGTAGGAATCCATAAGCAAGTTTAGGCGAAAACTTTATTCACATTTTTAGGTGAAAACTATATTCACATATGCAAGTTTAGGTGGAAAACCATATTCACATATGTAAGTTTAGGTGAAACCCATATTCATATATGCAAGATCACAACTTCATGTCTAGATCTATATTTAGATCCATGGTACTTTACGCAAATTTATGTTCTATATGTTCATTGCCCATGCAAGTTATTGACTATGAAAACTTATGCTATAATTCTTATTTGCAAGTTAGATCAATTTTATGTGTTATGCAAGTTGTGATGTTGCTTTTCTTTTTATGAGTTAGACTATTTGCGAGTCTAACATATTTCATGTTAAACGAACGAACGACACAGGGATAATGGAAAAATATTAATAATACATATTGTGAATTGGCATAAAATGGCTTTAAAGGCATATAATTAAATTGAGACGTTAATTGGCACAATTTATATACCTAAAAGTATGGACATAAATTTAGGCGACAAATATGGACATAGTTAATTTGGAAATTATCGACAATTTGAATAGGGATAATTAATTCATATTGGGATGAATTAATTATGTGTAATAATAAATGCCTAAGACACGAGGTTAGACTTGTTTGTGGTGTAAGACTGCCAGGGCCCGCCCGACAAATCCAGCAACCAAAACCGGTAGTCTAATGTGAGAGGTCGAAGGCATAAATTAAATGTGTAACAATTGTAAAGGCATGAGGTTAGGCTTGTTTGTGGTATAAGACTGCCCGGACCCTCCCGGCAAATCCAGCAACTGCAAACTGTAGTCTAATGTGGGAGGTCTTACAAGGTTACGGTTATAATGAATTAAGTAACACTTAACCAAGATAAACATGTGGTGGGACATGGGGGCTAAGTGGGTGACGTGGGTAACATGTGAAATAAGATTAGAAACACTTAACCAAATTGAAACATGTAAGAAGACATGAATAAGAAGGGGTTAAGTGAGAAATTCTAGGGGGGGGACCAAGAATAGGTGGAAAGCTTGTGTCAAGCCTGGGGGACCCTTTTCAAACCAGTAACCCATTAAGTATCTTCGTGAGCTCGAGTTAGATCGATAACTAGCAAACTTAGTGGGTTTGATTGTAAGAGGTCAAAACGGGTTAACGGTGGAAACGCAGGTCCAACGAGGTCATGTGTGTGCATGGGCCCGGGCTGCTAGGTTAGACGTTGTTGCATCGTGTAGATATAAGGCGTACATCTTTTGTGGTATCGGATAGCCACTTTCGGGAGTGATACACCCCAGTGTGTGACCAGCACGGGTATCTACGAGTTAGGGAGCTGATCGCATGGGGGTGTGGGTGCAACTAGTGAAGATAGGGGCAGGCGACACCTATGAAGACAGCTAGGGGTACATGAAACTACCATTATTATTATTATGTTCAATAGGCGGGATCAACTTTTAGGGTGACTAGTAATGGTGCAGTATAGTAATTATCCTATAGTGATTAGGAGCGAGATTAACGTCAGAATATTCCTCTTATTGGTTTTGTCCAGCCCACTTGTTTCACAGTCATTCCTTGTTTTACCAGTTTATGCCTTATCGTTATTAGTTTAATAATTATATTGTTAAAGTTATTGGACTCGCCAGACTTTATGGCTGACCCCCTTTGTTTTCGCCTCTTTTCTTCCCTTCCCCCTCCCCCTAAGTTCTCAGGGTGGGACTAGTTCTAGTGGAACTTGATTTGGATCTTTCTCCCTCTTTTGGAAGTGCTTGGAATGCCAAAGTAAAGTTCAGCTCATCTCTTTTATGGCTACTTTTGTTGGGGTTATGCCTTTTACTTTATGTACTCATAAAATAATTTGTCAAGATGGATATTACGTGTACTTGGTTTTATTGTTGGGTTTTGTTATTGTTGTAGCCAAACTATTTCTCCGCTGCAATCAAAGTTGTTTTTAATTTTTCAAGTACCAATATATGTATCTGTCATGTTATATTCTATTCTATACACCAATAATACTCGATGAAAGTTAATGCATTCCCCTTGAGAGTGACATTAATGGACATGGGGTGTTACACTTCTCGCAATAATACTCCATGAAAGTTAATGCATTCCCCTTGACAGTGACATTAATGGACATGAGGTGTTACAAACCTCGCAATAATACTCCATGAAAGTTAATGCATTCCCCATGAGAGTGACATTAATGGACGTGGGGTGTTACACACCTCGCAATTTTTCTAAGTAGCAAATAGGTAATACTGCATATGTATATTTTAATGTTAATGTTAATAATATGTAAACAAAAAGGGTATGAAGAGAATTAGCACATGTAATTAATTATGTGCATATGCAAGAATAAATAAATCAATCAATAAATTGAAGAATGAGTAAATTGATTGTAAAATAAGGATGTGCAATCAAAATAGAAAGAAAAAAAATGTCAAAAGAGTTAAATGCATGAAGTAAAGAGATTAATATGCAATGCATTAAAAATAGTACAATATAATTTACTAATTAGAAGTAAAAAGAAAAGAAATTGAATGAGTTAATGAGCGTACAATTCAAATTTTGTATACATAATGTAATGAGCAATTAATAAATAAATTTAATTGTGTGAAAATAAGAAAGATGTATATATACATACACATAATTGTTAAGAATTTAATCCATGAAATTAAAAATGTTTAGATGCATGAACTAAAATAAACATAAATTTAATGCATGGAAAAATATAAGAACATTAGTAGAAAATAAAATGCATGTTGGATAAAGGAAAGGGTTATATATGAATAAAGAATGATGCATTAAATAAATTTAGTTGTATGAAAAAAATGGATGTGACAATTAAGTTTCTGTAATAAATAAATTAAAAGGAAAATTTATTGGATACGAAATATGGGCATGCAATTAGAATAGAGGGAAAGCAATAATTGTAGGGATAAATTAATTAAACAAAGGAAGATAAGCAATATATCTAATTGCACAAAAGAAACGTCATAAGTGTATGAAAGGAAAAAAATGAGCAATCAATTATCCTACTCTAGAACATTCTTTTCTATAGCGAGGTGTAAGGTTCAGATGAATTCTATTTTAATCCTAAGGCCCTTGTTGTTCTAGCCTATCTATAAATAAAACTCAAAACGTAACACTAAAATTCACAATCCTAAAGCTACGCTAAAGTTGTGCTTCTTCTTCCCCAAATCTTAAATTTACTTTCTTCCCTTTCTCTTCAAAATCTACTCTTAAATTAAAAGAATTAGATTTAGAATTTCTTCTGTTTCAATAAAAAGAGAAAAACGGATTTTGGATCTACAAATCTACGCTGCAAGAAAGGGAAGAACTTTGGATGCTTATCTAAATCAGACCTAGGAAAGCAAAAATCACTACGAGTGGAATTAAACTATGACTTTTTGATAATGTTACAACTATCGTTTGGCATTCCCATATATATGTAAATTGTGAAATTGCAAGTTTAACAATAAATTGCGATTATAACAAGATAAAATGTAAAAAGTTAACAGATCTGCGAATTCATATCTTGAATATAGTAAACTATGGGAATGGTTAGCATGTCATGACATCAATAATTTGTTTATTTAACTAGTTGAACGTTTACATGATTTATAGAATAACACTGAACATGTAATCGGATTAGTGGAGTATTATACAGTTCACATGAAAAACTATCATATTTATGTGCAAGGAATGGCTTGAGTAAGTGTATGACTATATTGACCAAATTATGTTTAAAGATCTGAAATTTGATTATAAGTATAAAAATAATTTTGGTATGAAATGGGACATGTCTAAATAGTGATTTGGGACAAAAATTAGAATGTATGTGAATATGAATTTTAGGCATAAATTGGAAAATATATGTGGGTTTGGGTTGGTGCAATATATGTTTACACACACGCACACACACACACACACACACACACATATATATATATATATATATATATATATATATATATATATATGCCTTAATTTATGATATGGGGCATAATTAAAAGTGAATTAAAAAGAGGCATAAAAGTCTATAATTTTAATAGTGAATTAGGCATAATTCAAATGGGGAAAGGTTTAATTGATTAATTAATTAATTAATACTGGAATGTTTAGTAATAACATTTAGGAATTGTAATTGTACTTATGACACGAGGTTAGGTTGGTTGGAAGTCTGCCCGGACACGACCGGCATATCCAACAGCCATTAATGTTGAACCTAATGTGGGAGATCTAAGTACATAAATACGAATCGGGCTAAGACACTAGGTTAGACCCAACAGTGGAATAAGACTACCCAGACCCGACCGACATATCCAGCATCCACACATTGTAGGCCTAATGTGGGAGGTCTAGCCCATTATAACCATAATTGGACATGGTAGTGAATCAGAATACTTAACCCAATTAAATCTATAGTGGTGTTATGAACCAGTTGAATTGGGTAGGGGTTAATTAAACATGTTAAAGAAATGGGAAAGGTTAAGTTAATCTTAATTAATGCCATAACGGGGAATGATAGCAACCTATTATGAACATATAGAGGAAATATGAAAGTCATATAGTAGTTAGACTTGTCCTAGGGACATGGGAAGATAATAATAAGACTAGAGAATGGGACAACTTATATTATAAGATAAGTTGAATACAAACTACAAAGCGATAATGAGTAATCTGTGGATAAACATAACATGAGTTATGATTAGAAAACCATAGTTAAGAGAACTAAGTAAATAATTATAAAGATAACTAAGTAGTAAATCTTAGTTAAGAGAACTAAGTAATAAACCTTAGTTAAGAAAAATAAGTAATAAGCCTTAGTTAAGAAAACTAAGCAATAAGCCTTAGCTAAGAAAACTAAGCAAACAACGACGGATTGTGGGACATCAATAGATGAAATTATAACCGAATAAGAAGATAGATATGAGGAAAAAGTTATATAAGAAATAAGTTAGGATTATATAAGAAATAAGTTAGGATGGACAATGGGGTACAAATCTTATTAATGAAACTTACAAGTAATGAGTCATATATGAAACATTAATAAGCGAGGGTAACTTGGTAAACATGGAAAGGAAATCAATGTGTAGGAGAATAACCAAGTTAAGTGTGAAAAATCACGAGGTGGCGCAAGCGTGTAAATAAATGGTTAGACATAGGGCCTAATGGCATTTAAAACTGAGGCGCTTGGACCAGTCCATACGTTAGAGGAAGAATAACCATAAGGGGTACATCATCGGGATGTCAGAAGACACAAAGAGGAGCGCTAGACCATCGAGATATTCTTGTAGGCTCCAACGGAATGGGTTAAGAAGCACACGACTTCCGAGGACGTAGGGTACTCTTGGTATTCCTCTATGAGTGGTAGATGATCCGCTTGTGCTCACAGAGATTTGGTCTGCGTAGGTGAACCAATGAGTGTGCCTTGATTGGAATAATCAAGGGGTAATCAAAAGACTAAGATGGACCAGCGTGATTCGACGAGACCAGTTAGTGCGCTGTGATAGCAACTCGTCGTCTGCCTACCATCTTCAGTCATTAGGTGAAGCGGAAAGGTGGAGAATTCCAAAAGACCATACACTTTGCTATCAAGTTATGGGTGAGGTTGGCCAATAGGTGCGAAGGGCATAGAAGGCCGGGATTACAGTTCTAATTGTTGATTTTCTTGGGTGCCTTTCATTTGTTTGTTGAGGGAGGGGTCTAGTGGGACCATAGCCAGTATAAAAGCAGACCTTAGCATCTGCAATCGGCAGATATCCGAAAGCTCCCGACCGAGTTCCGTGTTTCTAGATTAGCCCTACCACAAGACTCGGGCGCACATATAGAGAACATGTGCAAAAAGGCATCGAGTATGATAGACGATACGTATGTAGGGAAAGTCTAGGTACCCTCATGTCACTGTAGGTGGTGTACCATAGACTAGAGGGCATTGTTCGATAACAAAATCTAGTAGAATCTAGAATGGAAGTCCAAAAGCTTACGTAACACAGTGATGATAGTTTTAGGCAAACGTAGCATTGATATACATACGACATGCGACATTGGATAAGGGACTACGTACATACGGTGGAGACCATGCGAGTGGAGTATAACTTAATTGGGTGTAGCTACATATACACTATATAAGGTTAATCTACTAGAGAGTAGATGTGTGCGACGTGTGTGTAAGCCTTGAGTGCTAATAACACAAGTAACCTAATAAATAAGAAAATATAATTGAATGATATATGTAGGATTATCCAAGAAGTGTAGTTTAAATTCATTCACACAGAACTTATGTCATGAACCCCACCTCTTCACATTCGCAGGTCAGGTTCATGACAAAGACTGTATAGCTTTGGATACTAGATTAGCAGTACTATTACTAAGATAAATCTATGTTTGAACCACATTATATTTTATTCCTTCCACTCTGAGATGTTTTCCGAAATCTAATAGGTTTTATGTCTCTGTCTTTTCTGCAGGATACCAGAGAAAGCCGACTCGGGTTTCGATGGATGGGGTTTTTGAAAAAAAATCGGTCCATCGGAATGCGGGTTGTTACATATAGATAGAGAGGTTCTTAGCACTTAAACAAGGAAATTTGACGGTAAAGGAGTATGTGAACAAGTTCAACCAGCTGGCTTTGTTTGGGTTAGAGTTTGTGGATACAACGCACAAAAAGGCTCTACAGTTTGCTAAACCGCTAAATGAGCCTCTGCATGGTTTAGCTATGTTCCATATTCCAATGGGGGCCACCATTGAAAAGCTTGTTGATATGGCCCTAATGCATGAGGAGGACAAGGGGAAAAAGAAGGAAACAAAAGATGACGCGACATTGCAGAATAAGAAGGTATGGAGCAAGAAGAGGCAGCAACAATAGCAGCAACAGTAGCAATAACAGAAGAAAGGAGGGAAAGATGATAAAGGCAAGGACAAGATAAAATGTTACAATTATGGAAAGGAGGGTCACTTGATCAAAGATTGTAAGAGAAGGAAGGCCAATTGCTTTAATTGCGGAGAGGTCGTACACTTCTCTAAAGAGTGCCCGAAGAAACGGGGATCCCAGGGGTAAGGTCAAAGAGCAGGGACTTCTGGAGGGTAGATACATGCTCTCGCGATCAACGCTCCTAAAAGAGGTAGAAAAAATTCCATATAAAGTTTAGTTTCTCTTTCAAACCATCCAGTTAGAACACTTTTTGATTCTGGTGCTTCACACTCGTTTATATCAAGTTCTGTAGTTGAAACTTTGCACTTAATTACTAATATGATAGTAGATCCAGTAGTTGTTTCAAACCTCGTTGGTGGGTCGGCTCATTTATCGATGATTTGTCGGGGTTTGAGAATATCTGTATTAGGCGTCGAGTTTGAATGCGACGCATATGTGCTTGGGTTTATGGGCTACGGGTTGATTCTACGAATGGATTGGCTTACCACATATGGGGCCATTCTGAATTGTTGGGGGAGGATTTTTAGACTCCTCACTTGTCATGGGAAGACCCTCGAAGTATCTTATGAAACCCAAGTGTATGTTATTCTTAGCTTCCAAGAGTCTCTAAATTCATCCATAGATGATTTACAATCTGTTCTAGTGGTTTGATAATATTCTGATGTTTTTGATGACGTACGAGGTTTACCTCCAAGGCTTGAGATTGACTTCCACATATACCTGGTAGACAATGTAAAGCCAGTTCCATTACCAGTGCGTAAGATGGCTCCAAGGGAAAGGAGGGAGCTGAGTAAGCAAGTAGGGAAGCTAGTTGAGAAAGGGTTTATTGTCGAAGCATATCCGAATGGGGTTCTCCAATAGTATTCACAACTAAAGAGGATGGTTCACTTCGTCTGTGTGTTGACTATAGAGAATTGAATAAGCTCACCAATATGAATAGGCACCTACTTCGGAGGATTAATGATTTATTTGATCATCTTTTTTGTGCCTTGGTATTTTCTCAGTTGGACTTGGATACAGGGTTCCATCAGTTGAGGGTGGCTAAGGACAGCATAGATAAGACCGCTTTCTGGACTCCAGACAGTTTCTATGAATGGTTAGTTATGCCTTTTGGGTTGACAAATGCACCCGCCTATTTTGTTGATTTGATGAGTAGGGAGTTTCGGGAGTTCCTAAACAAATTTGTCATAGTCTGTGTTGATGATATTTTGATCTTCTCCAAGAATGAAGAAGAGCATGCCCAACATTTAAGAAAAGTTCTGAAAACTCTTCGTGTTCATCAGCTTAAGGAAAAATTCTTCAGATGCCATTTTTGGAGAAAATAGGTGAGATTCTTAAGGCATGTAGTCTCCAAAGAAGGGAAAGCTATAGATCCCGCCAAGGTGTTTGCAGTGCAATATTCGAAGATTCCTAAAAATGCAACCGAGGTGAGAAGCTTTCTTGGGTTGGGAGGAAATTATAGGAAGTTCATTAAGGATTACGCAAAGATAACAGCCCCTCTCACTAGGTTGACAAAGAAGAATTTAGCATTTCCATGGGACATAGACTGTGACGTTTCTCTTCAACTACTGAAGAGGGCACTGACAACAACCCCAGTTTTCACTTTGCCTAATGGAAGTAAAGTGTTTGCTGTTTGCACTGATGTGTGCGGAACAGGGCTTGGTGCGGTCCTGATGCAAGAAGGGAAAGTAATATATTATGGGGTTAGACAATTGAGAGTTCATGAAAAGAATTACCCCATCCATAATCTAGAACTAGCGGCTATAGTATTCGCGTTAAAGACGCGGCGTCATTATTTACTTGGGGAAAGTTCGAGTTATATACTAATCATAAATCTATCAAGTATCTATTCTCACAGAAGGATCTAAACTTAAGGCAACAACGGTGGATGGAGATCTTAGCTTCATATGATTTTGAGATTGCTTATACCCCTGGCAAGGGTATTGTGGTGGCAGACACACTAAACAGGCAGAGGGTGGCCCTGAGTCCTCTGCTTGTGGAGAGAAAGAGCTTGGAGTTCATATCAGGTTTTGATTTTAGACACTCCATCGAGGTTTTGCATCATTTGCTTGCATCCTTGGAGTTACAACCTACCCTTATGGACAAGATAGGAGCTTCAAAACAAGGTGTCATATAGATTTTAGACATCATGATGTGCTCAGAACAGGGGACACTTCTAGTCTCCTTAGTAGATATGCCATAGATGAAAAGGGGTGGTTGCGACGAGATGGAAGGCTTTGAGTTCCTCGAACTGGAGGCTTGATAAAGGCAGTCCTAGAAGAAGCCCACCATTCTAAGATGACTATTCATCCGGGTGGCGAAAAGATGTATAAAGACATGAAGATGGTTTACTTTTGGGCTGGTATGAAGAAAGATTTGGCCGAATTCGTTTCTCAACGTTTAGTCTTCCAGCAAGTCAAAGATGAGCAAAAGAAGCCTGGTGGATTACTTCATCCGTTGAAGGTTCCGCAGTGGAAATAGGAGAGCGTCTCTATGGATTTCGTAGACGGGTTGCCTAGATCAAAGAAATGTAATACCAGTATTTGGGTGGTAGTGGATAGACTCACCAAGAGCGCACACAATATTCTGGTTAAGAATAAGAGGATGACATCATGGTTGGCAATAATTTTTGTTCGTGAGATAGTTCGTCTTCATGGAGTACCTTCCAACATCGTGAGAGATCATGACATGTAATACCCCACGTCCATTAATGTCACTCACTAAGGGAATGCATTAACTTTCATGGAGCGTTATAAGAGTATAGAACAGAACATCACAAGACAGATTTGTAAAATGTACTTAAAAATTCAAAATTTATTCATTACTGCAGAAAAGCAAAACATGTCTGGTTACAACATCAAAACCTTATACTAAAACCAAGCATACAAATTTCCATATTGAAAAAAATTATGATCAGAGCACATAAAAGAAAACCATAATCCCACTCCAAATAGCCATAATGAAAAAGAGATAAGGCTGAGCATTATTTTCAACACTTCCGAGCACTTCTAGAAGAAAGAAGTCCAAGTAAAGCTTCACTAATCCCACCCTGAGGACCTAGGCCGGGGGGTGTGGGGGAAGAAGGAAAAAAGTCAAAACAAAAAGGGTCAGACATAAAGTCTGGTGAGTCTAGTGACATTAACAATGTAATCAGTAAAGTAACAAGATAAGAACATATACTTGATATAAGAGATGAGTGTAACATAAGCAGATATGACAAGGTAAACAAGATAAGCAAG
The DNA here is from genome assembly GCA_030737875.1 of Allium sativum. Taxonomy (NCBI): domain Eukaryota; kingdom Viridiplantae; phylum Streptophyta; class Magnoliopsida; order Asparagales; family Amaryllidaceae; genus Allium; species Allium sativum. The sequence goes on from JASFAX010000020.1 coordinate 27,831,230, forward strand.
ACAGAACATCGACTACACTCCTAACCGTTATTAGAGATGCTCTGCACCGTACCAACATACTAGTTACATACTAAAAGATGATCCCTCTTAAACAAATATAATGATGATAGTTTCGTGTACTTCTAGTTACAATCATAGGTGCCAACTTGCTCCTATACCCCTAGTTATACCCACTACCCTTCCCATTCGATCGGCTCCTTAATCTCGTAGATACCTATGTTGGTCCCACAATATGGTGTATCACTCCCTAAGGTGGAAACTCCGATGCTACTGAGATGCACAGCTTATACCTACACGATGCAATGGTGTCTTACCTACCAGCCTAGACCCACGCACGCACATGACTCCGTTGGACTTGTACTGCCATCGCTAACTCTTTATTGACCTCTTACAATCAACCCCAGAAAGCTTGTCCCTGTCCTCGACCTAGTTCGAGCTCATATAGATACTAAAATAGGTTACTGGTCGAAAAGGGTCCACACACTTGAAACAAGCTTCCCTCCTAAGCTTAGTCCCCACTAGGAATTCTCACTTAAACCCTTTTTATCCCGTTGTCTTATCACTTGTATGATCTTGATTAAGTGCTTTTATTATGTTTCACATGCTACCCATGTTACCCACTTAACCCATTATTATTCCCATGTCTTACCAAATGTCTTATCTTGGTTAAGTGTTCATTAATTCATTATAACCGTAATCTTGCAAGACCTCCAACATAAGATTACTGTTTGCGGTTGTCGGTTATGCCGGGCGGTTCCATGCAGGCTTATATCGCAATCCGAATCTAACCTTGTATCTTTGCATTATTACGCATCTAATTTCTTCCTTTGATCTCTCACATTAGATTAACATTTGCGGTTGCTGGATATTGCGGGCGTTTCCGGGCAGACTTATACTGCAATCTGAATCTAACCTCGTGTCTTAGGCGTTCATTATCACTTTCTTGATTCAAGTCCCAATTTCAAATCTTTGATTACAATATTTTCTAATTACACATAATTTTCAATCTAAATTATGTTTATAATTTTAATCCAAATTATGTCTATTATCTCATGTGTAAAAGTTATGCCAAATTATGCCCAAACCAATTTTCATAGTTATCAATAATTTATGCCACATCTCATTTTATTACATATTTCCCAAACTTTCCCAATCATCCTGACGTTCTTCGTACGTAGATCTCAACGTAATATGCTTAGGCTCGAAGTTAGCCTAATCTCAAAAGGAAAAAGGAAAAAAAGAAGGAAAGAGAATCAAGCATCAAAATTAGCATAAACATGTAAATAGGCATGTGAAATGAATAACGATAAAATAGATCAGACAGGCGTTTGATAATAGCAATTGGGTATGAATCTGACGGATAACAAATTACAAAACTTGATATGATTCATCTTAATTACATGCATATACATTAGATCCAATTTACACTCCTATCATAATGAATTTTTGATTTAATTATATGTGAAAGTGACATAAAATCACAATGATAGGATTCTTAGAAAAGAGAATTAGGCGTTGCAGTGGCAAATCTGATCTTGAGTAACCTGTTATTTGATTGTTGAAGAAGAAAATCTAAATTAATTTAAGTAAGAGCAGTAGCATGGAGACGCCATGGATTAGGGTTGTAGTGATTAGGGTTAGGTTTATGTGTTTATTTATAGATTTATCAGGTGAATTAGGACCTTTAGATTAGATCGGAGACCATCAAAACAACTTGTAACACCCCGTGATTTTAAATAATAAAATTAACGAATTATAGAATACTTAATTTCAAGTTTGAGAATAAAGGGAAACGGGTTATGCCATTGTGTTCGTCTTGGAATTCTACTTGAGATAGTTTCCGAGTTTGCATTAATTGGACTCAGTATGAAGAAGTTATGGCCTTCCGAAGTTTCAGAATTTAAATAAATTAAAAACAGCTCAGGTTCAGAAATTCGAAATTCAAAATTCAAAATTCAAACAGGGAAGCGGGCTGGGCGGGAATTCTCCCGCCCAAGGCCAGGTCGACCAAGAGGTCGACCTGGGGGTCGACCTCCCCCTAGACAGGTCGAACAGGGGGTCGACCTACCCACCGGGCGGATATGAAAACGGTGGATCCTGGCTTGTTGCTGAGTCTTACCTGACCTGTTGCTGGTTGATTTGGGCTGATGTGGCTGTTTTGGATAATTCTATCTTGTCTGGATGGTCCGAATTAATTATTTCTTGATCTAATGGCTTAGGTTGATTTAAGACTTCTATAAAAGAATGCCTAGACTCAAACACTAAATCAAAACAAAATTTGTCTCATGGACACCATGTTATTGCTATGATAGTTCTCCTTCCTAAAGCTTAGGATTTAGCAAGTCAGAATACTAACTCAAAAGATGAACAAATCATTCTCTTCTCTAACCTATCTTTGTGAGTAATATTTATTTCACAATACAATTAATAAATTAATTATGATAGGTTGTAATTGGATTATAAGAACATGTCTGTTAAATCACATGTTAATTCGTATGTGAAATTTATGAAATTTTGGGACGTTAAATCATACGTTAATTCATATTTGAATCTTATGCAAGTTTGGATATTAAATCATGCTCGTATGTGAATTTTATGCATGTTTGGGATGTTAAATCTTATGTTAATTCATATGTGAATCTTATGCAAGTTTGGATATTAAATCATATTCGTATGTGAATTTAATGCAAGTTTGGGATGTTAAATCATATGTAAATTCATATGTGAATCTTACGCAAGTTTGGATATTAAATCATATTCGTATGTGAATTTTATGCAAGTTTGGGATGTCGAATTGTCTGTTAGTTTGAATTTGAATCTTATGCAAGTCTATATGTGAATTGTACACAAGTTTATATATGAATCAAGTATATACATATGCTAGTTTATATGCAAAACCATGTGATAAATTCATATGAAGTTGTAGAAATCCATATGCAAGTTTAGGTGAAAAACTATATTCGCATTTTTGGGTGAAAATTAAATTCACATATGCAAGTTAGGTGAGACCCATAATTTATATATTCATGTTCACAATTTCATGTTTAGATCTATATTTAGATCCATGGTAGTTTATGCAAATATATGATTCTATATAACCATTGTCTATGCAAATTATTGGCTATGCAATTTTATGTTATAATTCCTATTTGCTAGTTAGATTTATTTTTATGTGTTATGCAAGTAGTGATGTTTCTCTTTTATAATTAGACTATTTATGAGTCTAACATATTATATATTTGAACGTACGAATAGCATGGGGACAATGGGAGAATAGTAATTTGGTAAATTGCGAATTGGCATAAAATGGCTTTAAAAGCATATAATTAAATTGAGACATTAATTGGTATAATTTTTATACATAAAAGGTATGGACACAATTTAGGTGACAATTATGGACATAATTAATTTGGGAATTATTGACAATTTGAATAGGGATAATTAACTCAGATTAGGGTGAAATAATTTGTAATAATAAACGTCTAAGACATGAGGTTAGACTCGTTTGTGGTGTAAGACTGCCCGGACCCACCCGGCAAATCCGGCAACCAAAAACGGTAGTCTAATATGACAGGTCGAAGGCATAATTTAAATGCGTAATAGTTGAAAAGACACGAGGTTAGACACATTTGTGGTACAAGACTACCCGAACCCGCCCAACAAGTCCAGCAACCGCAAACGGGAGTCTAACGTGGGAGGTCTTACAAGGTTACGGTTATAATGAATTAAGTAACACTTAACCAAGATAAACATGTGGTGGAACATGGGGGTTGGGTGGGTGGCATGTGAAATACGATTAGAAACACTTAACCAAATTTAAACATGTAAGAAGACATGAATAAGAGGGGGTTAAGTGGAAAATTCTAGTGGGGACCAGGCATAGGTGGAAAGCTTGTGTCAAGCATGGGGAAGCATTTCAAACCAGTAACCCATTAACTATCCTTGTGAGAACGAGTATGATCGAGGACAGGACATGCTTACTATGTTTAATTGTAAGAGTTCAAAACCATTTAACGGTGGCAACACAAGTCCAACGGGGTCATGTGCATGTGTGGGTCCGGGCTGGTAGGTAAGACGCTGTTGCATCTTGTAGATATAAGATCTGCATCTTTAGTAGTATCGGGTTGCCACTTTGGAGAGTGATACACCCCACTATGGGACTAGCATAGGTATCTACGAATTAGGGAGCAGATCGCATGGGGGTATTTGGTACAACTAGTAGAGATAGGGGCAGGTGGCACCTATGAAGACAGCTAGGGGTACACATGACTACCATTATGATTATAGGGTTCAGTAGGCAGGATCAACTTTTAAGGTGACTAGTAGTGTGCAGTATAGTAATTATCCTATAGTAATTAGGAGCGATATTAGCACTAGAATATTCCTCCTGTTTGTTTTGTGTTGGCCACTTGTTTCACAGTCATTCCTTGTTTTACCAGTTTATGCCTTATCCTAATTACTTTAATAATTATATCGTTAAAGTTATAGTACTCGCCAGAATTTAGGTCTGAACCCCTTTGTTTTCGCCTCCTTTCTTCCTCCCCCAAGGTTCTCAGGGTGGGACTAGTACTAGTGGAGCTTGATCTGGGTCTTTCTCTCTCTTTTGGAAGTGCTTGGATTGCTGAAAGTAATGTTCAGCTCATCTCTTTTAGGGCTACTTGTGTTGGGGTTATGCTTTCTACTTATGTACTCAGAAAACAAATTTTAAAGATGGATACAAAGTGTTCTTGGTTTTTCTATTGGTTTATGATGTTGTTGTAATCAAACTATTTCTCCACTGCAATAAATGTTGTTTTGAAAATTTTCAAATACAAATATATGTATCTGTCTTGTTATATTTTGTTCTATTCACCAATAATACTCCATGAAAGTTAATGCATCCCCTTTGAGAGTGACATTAATGGATGTAGGGTGTTACATGTGGTATCATAACTGAAGGTTAACAGAACTGATAAGAGAATTTGAAAAACTATTTTTCAAAAGCGCTTTATAAAGAAATACTTTCAAAAGTATGTTTTAAGGAGAGTATTTTCAAGGGAAGAGTTTGTTTTAAAAACATAATCCCCAAGAGCCATATATCTTTCTTTTGAATTCTCCGTATTGAATCCCTCCATTTTCTTTTCAGCATGTCTGGGTTACCCGAGATACCCGAGGGAATACCGATACCAACTTGGTTCAGAATTTATGCAGAGGCTAGGGCCACCGCCACAGGCCCAGTAGGCATCCCTCCTTCCCCAACTGCAGCTTCTCCTCCCCTTCCCCGCGTTGATACCTTTTCAAAGATATGCAAAGACTTCCGGGCAATGGGCAGGAAACTTTTTCACGGTTCAGAGACGTTTGTTGAAGCTCGAAATTGGCTTAAGGCGGTGGAAGATTTATTTGGTATCTTCAAGGTGGAATATGGAAGGAAGGTCCAATTAGCTGCTTGGTTAATGAAGGACAAAGCCTCATTTTGGTGGGAGGTCACGAATGGAGAGCGTTCAGTAGAGACATGGATGGACTTCAGGCATAGGTTTGAGATGAAATTTCTCTCACGAGCAGAAGAGAACTTATACATGCAAATGTTCTTTGCATTGAAGCAAGGGAATTTATCAGTAAAGGTGTACATCAACGAGTTCAATCAACTGGCGAGATTTGGCATAGACTTAGTGAAAACACCTAAGAAGAAGGCCCTGAGGTTTGTTAAAGGTTTGAATGAGCCACTACATTGGTTAGCTATGACCCACATTCCTATGGGGTCTACCTTTGAGAAACTAGTTGACATGGCGCTTGTGCATGAGGAAGAGAAAGGTGTTAATGCTAATAAGGCACCGGAGAAGAAAATGGATCAAAAGAAATCACAATAGCAAAACAAGAAAGGTGGTAAGAACAACAATAGCAAAGGAAAGAAAAGGTGCTTTAATCGTGGAACACCCGGCCATCTGAGCAAGGAGTGTAGGAAAAAGAAGAAGACTGGCTGTTTCCACTGTGGAGAAGCAGGACATCTAATTAAAGACTGCCCGAGGAAACAGGGGCAAGGGAAAAGTACGGGGTCCACTTCTGGAGGGCAGATTCATGCTCTCATGGCACTAGGATAGGAGAGAGGTAGAAACATTTCTGTTGAAAGTTTGGTGTTTCTATTTGATCATCCTGTTCGTACTTTGTTTGATTTTGGCGCTTCGGACTCCTTTGTATCTGCTTCGTTAGTTGAAACACTGCACCTAAATACTAGCCTAGTTACGGATCCCACAGTAGTCTCAAATCCTATTGGTCGTTCGGCTCATCTTTCAATGATTTGTTAGGATTTGAAAGTGTCTATCTTGAGCTTTGGGTTTGAATGCAACGCCTTTATTTTGGCTTCACGGGCTATGGATTGATTCTAGGCATGGATTGGTTACCTAATAATGGTTCCATCCTCAATTGTGAAAAGAGAGTGTTTAGACTTATGACTCGCCTCGGCAACACTCTCGAAATCTCTTGTAATCCCATACATTTTGTTATGCTTAGCTACCTAGAATCTTTTGATGCGTCTGTTGGAATCATGAAGTCGGTTAAGGTAGTCCGTGAATACTCAGATGTATTTGAAGAGGTGAAGCGCTTACTTCTGAAGCGAGGGATAGACTTCCGCATACACCTAGTTGATAGTGCAAAACCCGTAGCTCTACCGGTTATACACATGGCCCCAAGGGAGAGAAAAGAGCTCAGCAAGCAAGTCAAAGAGTTGTTCGAAAAGGGTTTTATAAGGCGGAGTATTTTTGAATGGGGTGCTCCAGTAGTATTCGCAACCAAAGCGGATTGATAACTTCGCCTATGCATTGATTATAGGGAGCTAAACAAGCCGACCAAGAAAAATAGGTACCCACTTCCAAAAATAGAAGACTTGCTTGATCAGCATGTAGGTGCGTCGGTTTTCTCCCAATTAGATCTGGCCACCGGGTTTCATCAGGTAAGAGTGGCTGAAGACAACATCGATAAGACCGCGTTCAGAACCCCGGATGGTTTCTTCGAATGGATTGTTATGCACTTTGGCTTGACAAATGCACCTTACTTCATTGACTTGATGAGTAGGGTGTTCAGGGAAGTCATGGATACTCTTCGTGCACATCAGCTAAAAGAAAAATTCTCCGAATGCCATTTCTGGAGAGAAGAAGTGAGATTTCTTGGACATGTGGTGTCCAAAGAGGGGTTAGCCGTGGACCCCACAAAAGTAGTTGCGGTGCAAGATTGGAAGGTTCCACGGAATGCAACCGAAGTGTAACACCCCACCTCCGTTAAGGCCACTCGCAAAGGGAATGCCTTAACTTTAATGGAGCGTTTTAGTAGATAGAACAGAAATTTACAAGACAGATAAAACAATACTTGAAAAATTTATAACTTTATTATAACAAAAACCGAAATAAGTTTGGTTACATCTTTTCAAATAACAATTTCAGAATTCAAGTACAAAATATCGGTCTTGTCCAAAAGCCTTCAGAATGTATAGTTTTAAAAGTCATAATCCCCAACATAAACTGCCATCTAAAGATAGAGCCAAGGCCAAGAGATACTTCAAGCAGAGAAAAATCCGAATCAAGCTCCTATATTTCACCCTAAAAACCTAGGGCGGGGGGACGAAAGAAAAGGGGCGAAAACAAGCAAGGTCAGACATAAAGTCTAGCAAATCCAGTGACTTTCAGCATATGAAAAGATAATAATATCATGACATGAAAATAAAGCAGGGTAGGATACAATGGCAACAAGAGTAACAGGTATACTTATGCTAAACAGAAGAAACAGAATGATGTAGCCCAAGTTATGATTCTTACTTCTCCGCACTAATATTAGTATAACAAGATTAGGTGTTACCCTATTATCTAAACTGAAACAGAAGTGGAACAGAATAATCTATACGGAAACAGAATACCAGTAATGGGCCTTTACCACCCCAACAGATAGAAGGTACATAAACGGAATCAGAGACGGAAACAGAATAATCCCTACAGAAACAGAATGTTAGAATTAGGTGTACACTAGTAAATGAGCCTTTACCACCCCAACAGACGATACCACACAGAAACAGACAGGTGTTACCACCCAATAGAAACAGATGTCACCCAAACGGAAACAGATAGAACTAAGTGTACCATGAGTCTACCCCAAGCGATCGGCTCCCTAATACATAATTACCCTGTGCCAGCCCCACAGAAGGGTGTATCTCTCCTTAAAATGGAAAACTTTGAGTGACACAGACCTATTTACAGATGTCACGGCGTCCTACACCACCAGAGGCAGACCGGGATCCATGCACGCACATGACCCGTTTGGAACGCACCAGCAACACCCCTCGCCATTATTAGAATGAACCGCTTATAATTAGTTCAGTAAGCTTGCCCGTACCCTAGCTACTGTTGGGTCATAGTTTTGACACCAGAAAGGGTTACTGGCTAATATGGGTCCCAAACAACAGAAGACACAAGTATTTTCCCTCCTAACCTTGTGTCTCCAAACTAATGGATTTCAGATTAACTTGTTTACAAATTTTCAGAGCTACAAAGTTCAGATTAACTAGTTCACAGATCGGAAAATCAAGTCAACGGGTTTTCAGACTGACGGATCAGATGTACAGTTTTAACAGACTTACAAATTGTCTAACTTTGTATTAGGCCTACCCATTCACGAAACAGGTTTATTAATTCATCAGTCCATTTGGTTTAGCCCTATCCACCCAACATGTTTTAGACATCATATTTATCTCAGATTTGCATTAATTAAATATTAATGCACAGATCTCTCACATTAGGTCGGTAGCTTGTGGCCGTTGGAAGCCAGACCTTGTGTCTAAGCATATTTTAGTTATGCCTACGATCTCTCACATTAGACTAGCAGTTTGCTGTTGCTGGTTAAGCCGGTTGGGTCCGGGCAGGCTTCTACCGCAAACATGACTCTAACCTCATGTCTCAGCATTTTTAATATAACCATTTTATTCCATTACAAAATATACAAATATCAGACTAATTATGCCAATTTAACAGATTTGACTTCTTTTCGAGTCGCAGCAGATTAATCAAATTAACATGTTTTACTCAATCTTAGATCGAGCCTACAGATTTTCATACACAAATTACAATTATTCAGCTTTTCAACAGATTTGACAGATTTAGCAGCTCAGGCGGTTCAACAGATTTAGCAAATTAGGAAACTCAACAGATTTAGCAGATTACGCATAATTAGCAGATTAGGCGATTCGACCTATTTAACAGTTTAGGCAATTCAACAGATTAAACAGTAACATATTTAGCAGACTAGGCAAATTTAACATATTAAGCAGATAACAGTTTTATCCGATTTAAACATTCCTTAAAGTCCTATTCACATATCTTGCCTAATTCATAAAGTAAGCCTAAACTTATATACCCAAATTATGGTTATAATCCAACATATGACATATGTCCTAAATTTTAGTTAAACTTGCATAGTTCGTAATATTCTCCAAAAACCCTAATCGTGATTCACATATAAATTATGCCAAATATAGCCATTGATTACAATGCATGTCACGTATCCAAAAACCCCCCTTACTTAGGTGTATTCACAATTAATAGTCATCAAATCTTAATATAGGTTTTTACAACTAAGTAATATGTAAATTAATTCTCCTACTTCCAAATGACAAACTATCAGATCTAATATGCCCAGATCCAGATCTTAAATTATGAAAAATGTTCTTATGTTCTAAGTCACTATAATCCTCTTCTTCAAAGCCATAGATCATCTTATGCAATATGTCTCAAATTTATGTCCAAAATTACAACATGCGTTGTGTCTTCAAATTAGTTACAAATCGATTTTGCCCAAGTATGCCTCATTCAATATTCTTCCCAAATTTAGCGCTTATGTGTTCATCTCTTATGAGACTTGGCTCAGGCTCGTGGTAGCCTGGCTAATAAACAAAAAGAAAGAAAGGAGGAAGAAATACAGAACAAACAAAATAATAAAACAAAGGAACATATCTGATAAATAGAAAAAGGGCCTAGTCTCATATCTAGATTTATAATTATGTCAAGATCATGATTAAATTTCGTATTGGAAAATAACTGCACTTGCCTCTGTTGGATTATATAAGAAGATTTGCAATTGTTCTCTTTTAATCTTATTCAGATTTGGAAGAAGATGCACTAGTTCTATTTTTGATCCCACCAGAGTAGCGATGCCATTATTTTATTTATTTCTATTATTTCAGATGCAGCATAAGGAGAGAAGAAGGGTGTAAAGAGAATAGGGCTAGGGGGCTATTTATATAGGATTAGGCGGGCGAATCTAGACTGAAAACGAGACCATATACATCAGAATGAACCCAAGCTCAAAACTTGTTTTTGGCACCAGGTCGACCCCCAGGTCGACCATAGGTTCAACCTGGCACCTGGGAGGTCAACCATAGTGTCGACCCCAGGTCGACCTGGCCCTGGGCGGGAAAATTCCCGCCCAGTCTGCGCTGGGATTTGAATTCGAATTTCGAATTCGAATTCAAGCTGTTTTTTGGTTCTGAAAATCCTTGAAACTTCGGAGGGTCATATCTCCCTTATACAGACTCCGTTTCTCGAAAACTCGAACTCGTTTCCAAGCAGAATTTCGAGACAAACGCAATGGCACAACCCGTTTTCCTAGATTCTTATTTTAAAAATTAATTCTGCCTAGATTTATGGTTTTAACATGTTATTAAAATTCGGGTTGTTACATTCTCCCCTCCTTAAAGGATTTCGTCCCCGAAATCATCAAGTTAAGAAGAATGCATCCTATCATCCAATCATCCATTTACTCAACCATCATCCACAAGAACCCGTTGCCCTTAAAAGATTTCTAATGTTGTATGAACTTATGCAAGAGTGTGTGTATATGTACTTATCTAATGCAAAGATCAGGCGGTCCACTGATTCCGTTGACCTCCTTAATGCGAATTACGTCAGTGCCATGAGTCCAACATGTATGCAATTTTCCTATTTTATACATATATTTTTTATATGAGTGCACAACCATTCATTCATATGCATCATCCATGTGCTGAGTCAACCATTTTGCATACATAAAATTAAAAAAAAAATGCACACACATCCATATGCAGTATGACAGTGTTTTTGAGTCGATCTAGTGCCTAGTGTGTGTATATGCGTCCACGAGCAATCACTAGCAACCACTTGCATACACTTGCAACCATCAAACATAATATGTCTCAAACACATGTTTACACCCATTAGTTTCTACCTAAAGGTCGAAGGATAAAGTCGAGTGATAGAAGCAAGTATAATTAAAACTAAAGCAAGGTTCCCATTAGACAACGGTTTAAGAGAATAACTCCCTAAGTATCAACCCCGAAGACCGAAATCAACATCAGAATAATACTCAGAGAATCACCCCCATTAAACAAATGCCCAATCGGAAATTTATTTCACACTTTGAGTAAAAACTCCTATCCTTTTCAGAAACCAACAAACAACTGATACAGATCAGATTACCAAATGATTCTTAGGAAACTAAGTATGATAAAAACTCAGAATCTACGCGTCATGGTCAATTTAACACCCAACACAGATGCCCTCAAACCTCAATTTATCACAAACAGATGAGTTGTAACCCTCATGCGGTCTGAGACTATAATGGAACCAGAAATAAGACTAGTTTTAAAGTGCAGAGTTTTAATTACAGAATCAAAATGCCAGAATCAGAAAGAGTTTTAACTCTTCAATCAAATAACGAAATTAAACCTTCTACATAAATTTTCTTATTTCTACCTTTTCTACCAGTCACTTGAGCATTTGCCCGTTTCTTTGGGAAGTCCGTTGTGAACTGCCCCATTTCTCCACAGTTGAAGAAAGTGCCCTTCCTTTTTCTGCAATCCTTGTTCAGATGGGTCGAGCTTCCACAAGTAAAACACTTCTTCTCCTTCTTATCTTCAATCTTCTTATCCTTCTTTTGTGTTTCCTTTTTGGGACCTGCCTTCTTGTTCTGTGGTCCCTCAGGCTTTTCCTCTTTCTTTTTACTTTCGGCTTCCTCTTCATGCATTAACGACATGTCCACCAATTTTTCGAAGGTTGCCCTATAGGAATATGGGACATCGCCAAACCGTGCAGTGGCTCATTCAAACCTTTAGCAAACCTTAGTTCCTTCTTATGCGGTGTATTTACCAATTCTAAGCCGAATCTTGCCAATTGATTAAAATTGTTGACGTACTCTCTCACTGATCAATTCCTCTCCTTCAACGCCAAGTACCTTTCTACATATAGACTCTCTTCCGCTCCTGAGGGAAATTTCATCTTGAACCTATGCCTTGAATCCATCCATCTCTCTACCGGACGCTCTCCATTTGTGAACTCCCACCAAAAAGAAGCTTCATCCTTAAGCAACCATACCGCCAACTGTATCTTATGCTTATCGTCCACCTCGAAGATAACGAACAAATCCTCGGTTTCTTTAAGACAGTTCCCTACTTCCACGAAGGATTTAGTTCCTTTAAAGTTCTTCCCACCCATGACTCGAAAGTCTATACATATCTTTGGGAAAGTATTCATGCGCGAAGGAGGAGGAGGAACCGCTGTAGCTGGGGGAGGAGTGATGTTTGTTGGGCTCGCATCAATAGCCCTAGCTTCTAGTTACCTCCTGAACCTGCCAGATATCGGTATGCCCTCTGGAAGGTTAAGATCCCCAGACATGCTAAAATGAAAGAAAAAGGAAAGATTTAAAACAAAGGATAGAAAGATAGGCTATGACTTTTGGGATTATGTTTTTCAAAATGAACTCTACTTTTGAAAATACTTCCTTTTTTAAAAACCTTTTTGAAAATAGTTTTCCAAAACTTTTTAATCAAATCTGGTAACCTTCAGCTCTGATACCAAGTGTAATACCCCACCTTCGTTAAGCTCACTCATAAAGGGAATGCCTAAACTTTGATGGAGCATTTTAGTAGATAGAACAGAAATTTACAAGACAGATAAAACAGTACTTGAAAAATTTATAATTTTATTACAACAGAAACCGAAATAAGTTTGGTTACATCTTTTCAAATCGCAATATCAGAATTCAAGTACAAAATATCGGCCTTGTATAAAAGCCTTCAAAACGCATAGTTTTTAAAGTCATAATCCCCAACATAAACTGCCATGGAAAGATAGAGCCAAGGCCAAGCGATACTTCAGGCGGAGAAAATACGAATCAAGCTCCTATATTTCCACCCTAAAAACCTGGGGGGAACGAAAGAAAAGGGGCAAAAACAAGCAAGGTCAGACATAAAGTTTGGCAAGTATAGTGACTTTCAGCATATGAACAGATAACAATATCATGACATGAAAATAAAGTTGGGTAGGAGAGAACAGCTACAGGAGTAACTAGTATACTAAAGCTGAACAGAAGAAACAGAATTATATAGCCCAAGTTATGCTTCTTTCTTATATCTTACTTCTATGCACTAATACTAGTATAACAGGATTAGGTGTTACCCAAATATCTAAACTAAAACAGAAACGGAACAGAATAATCCATACAGAAACAGAATGCCAGTAATGGGCCTTTACCACCACAATAGACAGAAGGTACATAAACAGAATCAGAGACGGAAACAGAATAATCCCTACGGAAACACAATGTTAGAATTAGGTGTACACTAGTAAATAGGCCTTTAACACCCCAACAGACGGTACCACGCAGAAACAGACAGGTGTTACCACCCAACAGAAACAGACGGTATCCCAACAGAAACAGGCAGAACAAAGTGTACCCTAAATCTACCCCAAGCGATCGGCTCCCTAGTACATAAATACCCTGTTCCAGCCCCACAGAAGGGTGTATCACTCCTAAAGTGGCAACCTTTGAATGACAAAGATCTATTTACAGATGTCACGGCGTCTTACATACTTAGAGGCAGACCGAGATCCATGCACGCACATGACCCGGTTGGAACGCACCATCAACACCCCTCGCCATTTTCAGAACGAACAACTTATAATTAGTTCAGTAAGCGTACCCGGACCCTACCTACTGTTGGGTCATAGTTTTGATACCAGAAAGGGTTACTGACTAAAATGGGTCCCAAACAACATATGACACAAGTATTTTCCCTCCTAACCTTATGTCCCCAGACTAATGGATTTCAGATTAACTTGTTTACAAGTTTTCAGACCTACAGAGTTTAGATTAACTAGTTCACAGATCAGAAAATCAAGTCAACAGGTTTTCTGACTAATGGATCAGATGTACATTTTTAACAGACTTACAAATTGTCTAAATTTGTATTGGGCCTACAGATTCACGAAACAGGTTTATTAATTCATCAGTCTAGTTGATTTAGCCCTATCCACCCAACAAATTTTAGACGTCATATTTATCTCAGATTTGCATTAATTAAATATTAATGTGCAGACCTCTCACATTAGGTTGGTAGCTTGTGGCCGCTGGATAAGCCGAGCAGTTCCGGGCAGACTTCTGCCACAAGCCAGACCTAACCTCGTGTCTAAGCCTATTTTAGTTATGCCTACGACCTCACACACTAGACTAGCAGTTTGCGGTTGCTGGTTAAGCCGGTTGGGTCTGGGCAGGCTTCTACCGCAAACATGAGTCTAACCTCTTGTCTCAGCATTTTTTTTATAACCAATTTATTCCATTACAAATTATACAAATATCAGACTGATTATGCCAATTTAACAGATTTGAATTCTTTTCGAGTCGTTGCGGATTAATCAAATTAACATGTTTTACTCAATCTTGGATCGAGCCTACGGATTTTCATATACAAATTACAATCATTCAGCTTTTCAACAGATTTAACAGATTTAGCAACTCAGGCGGTTCAACAGATTTAGCAGATTACGCATAATTAGCAGATTAGGCAAATCAACCTATTTAACAGTTTAAGCAATTCAAAAGATTAATAGGTAACAGATTTAGCAGATTAGGCAAATCAACCTATTTAACAGTTTAAGCAATTCAAAAGATTAACAGGTAACAGATTTAGCAGATTAGGCGAATTTAACATATTAAGCAGATAACAGTTTGAGCCGATTTGAACATTCCTTAAAGTCCTATTCAAATATCTTGCCTAATTCATAAAGTAAGCCTAAACTTATATGCCCAAATTATGGTCATAATCCACCATATAACATATGTCCCAAATTTTAGTTAAACTTGCATAGTTCGAAATATTCTCCAAAAACCCTAATCATGATTCACTTATAAATTATCCCTAATATAGCCATTGATTACAATGCTTGTCGCATATCCAAAAACCCACCTTACTTAGGTGTATTCACACTTAATAGTCATCATATCTTAATACAGGTTTTTACACCTAAGTCATATGCAAATTAATTCTCCTACTTCCAAATGACAAATTATCAGATTTAATATGCCCAGATCCAGATCTTAAATTATGAAATATGTTCTTTATGTTCTAAGTCACTATAATCCTCTTCTTCCAAGTCATAGATCATCTTATGCAATATGTCTCAAATTTATGTCTAGAATTACAACATGCGTTGTGCCCTCAAATTAGTTACAAATCGATTTTGCTCAAATATGCCTCATTCGATATTCTTCACAAATTTAGCTTTTGTGCGTTCATCTCTTATGGGACTCGGCTCAGGCTCGTGGTAGCCTGGCTATCAAACAAAAAGAAAGAAAGGAGGAAGAAATATAGAACAAACAGAATAATAAAACAGAGGAACATATCTGATAAATAGAAAAAAGGGCCTAGTTTCAGATTCATATTTACAATTATGTCAAGATCATGATTAAGTTTCATATCGGAAAACAACTTCTCTTGCCTTGGTTGGATTATAGAAGAAGAGTTGTAGTTGTTCTCTTTTAATCTTATTCAGATTTGGAAGAGGATGCATTGGTTCTAGTTTTGATCCCAACAGAGTAACGACGCCATTATTTTATTTATTTCCATTATTTCAGAGGCAGCATAAGGAGAGAAGAATGGTGTAAAGAGAATGGGGCTAGGGGGCTGTTTATATAGGATTAGGCGGGCGAATCTAGACTGAAAACGAGACCAGATACATCAGAATGAACCCAGGCTCAAAACTGGGTTTTGGCACCAGGTCGACCCCCAGGTCAACCATAGGGTCGACCTGGCCCCTTGGAGGTCGACCATAGTGTCGACCCCTAGGTCGACCTGGTCCTCGACAGGAAAATTCCAGCCCAGTCTGCACTGGGGTTCGAATTCGAATTTCGAATTCGAATTCGAGCTGTTTTTCGGTTCTGAAAATCCTTGAAACTTTGGAGGGTCATATCTCCCTCATACGGACTCCGTTTCTCGAAAACTCAGACTCGTTTCCAAGCAATGGCACAACCCGTTTCACTTGATTCTTATTTTAAAAATTAATTCTTCCTAGATTTATGGTTTTAACATGTTATTAAAATTCGGGCTGTTACACGAAGTCCGGAGCTTTCTCGGGCTAGCGGGCTTTTATCGAAAGTTCATAAAAGTCTTTGCAAAAATCTCAAACTCTTTCGCAAGATTGACGAAGAAGAACCTAACTTTCGCTTGGGATTTGGATTGCGATATTGCTTTCCAATGTTTGAAAAGGGCTCTAACAACAACCCCAGTTCTGACATTACCTTATGGGAGAAAAATGTTTACCGTACACAGAGGCGTGCGGTACAGGGTTGGGCGCTGTCTTAATGGATAAAGGCAAGGTAGTTTGTTATGGGGGAAGGAAATTAAAAGTATATGAGAAAAACTACACAACCCACATTCTAGAGTTGGCTGCCATCGTTTATGCACTTAAGTCTTGGCACCATTATCTCCTAGGTAAGAAGTTTGAATTATAAACTGACCATCAATCTTTGAAGTATCTTTTCTCGCAAAAAGATCTTAACATAAGGCAACAGAGGTGGATAGGATTCTTAGCATCCTAAGATTTTAAGATTTCCTATACCCCTTGCAAGGGTAATGTGGTGGAAGATGCCTTAAGTAGGAAGATGCTAACCTTGAGTCCTCTTTTTGTGGAAAGGCAAAGCTTGGAGTATATAGCAAACTTTAACATTAGACCCTCATTTAAAATTGTGCCTGGTCTAGTAGCATCACTAGAGGTGTGGCCTACTCTTTTGGACTCAATGGGAACCGCACAACGAGAAGACCCTCAGCTAGTTGATGTGATGGACAAGCTAGTTAGGGGTGAGACTTCTAGTCATCCCAATAGATACTCCATCGATGATAAAGGTTAGTTGATACGGGATGGAATACTATGCATCCCACAAGTAAGGGATTTAGTAAACACAGTTCTAGAAGAAGCACGCCATTCTAAGTTGTCCATACACCTAGGCGGAGACAAGATGTATAAGGATAAAAAAGAGTTTTCTTTTGGAATGGCATGAAGAGTGACGTAGATTAGTTCGTTGCTAAGTGTTTGATATGCCAGCAAGTCAAATCAGAGCAGAAGAAGCCCGGTGGTCAGCTTCAACCTCTAGAGGTCCCACAGTGGAAGTGGGATAGCATTTCGATGGAATGGCTCACTAAAAGCGCCCAATTTATACCTTTTAAGATTAGAAGGACTACCTCTTCCCTAGCATTCGTTTATCTTAAAGAGACAGTTCGACTCCTTGGGATAACCTCCAGCATAGTGAGTGATCGGGATCCTATCTTTATGAGCGAGTTTTTGAAAAGTTTGCAAGAGGCTGTAGGCACACAATTATGATTAAGCACGGCCTATCACCCTTAAGCTGATGGTCAAATAGAAAGGGTGAACAGAGTATTGGAAGACCTCTTGAGATTGTGCATTCTTGACTTTGGAGGGACATGGGAGGATCATCTTCCTTTGGTGGAGTTCGCTTGCAACAATAGCTACCAAGCCACCGTAGGCATGGCGCCCTTCGAAGCTTTATATTGAAGACCATGTCGATCACCAACTTGTTGGTGGGAGTCTGCAGACAAGCTCGTACTTGGGCCAGATATGGTTAGAGAAACCTCAGAAAAGGTGGACTTGATAAGAAGATGGATGAAGGCTGCACAAGATAGATAGAAGTCCTACGCAGACAAAAGAAGGACCAACCTTGAGTTTAAGGTTGGAGAAATGGTGTTCCTTAAAGTATCTCCTTTGAGGAATGTCATTCACTTTGGGTTCGTAGGAAATCTAGCACCAAGATTTGTAGGACTATTTCCTATCATTGAAAGGATTGGTACGATGGCTTACAGAGTAGAGCTACTCGAGAGACTGGCTGAAGTTCATAGTGTTTTTCATGCTTCTCAAATACGAAAGTGCTTACATGAATCTGCAGAATTGGTGGAGCCAAGTATATTAGAGGAAGTAGAAGTGGAACGAAAAGCGATTATGAGAAGAGTTCCAACTCGTATCTTGGGTACGGAAGTCAAAAAGCTAGGCAACCATGACGTCAAGCTTGTTAAAGCACAAAGGAGTGATCCTGAGGAAGATGCGACTTGGGAAACTGAGAGGAAAATATGTGCATACAACCCTTTTCTCTTTGAGGGTACCACCTTGATCTCTTTTTCCATAAATTTATTCATTCTTATATCTATCTTTTAAGTACATCTCCTCTGTCCTATTCTTTGTCCTTACGTAGAAACTGATGGATGTAAACATGCATTTGAAACATTTTATGATTGATGGTTGCGAGTGGTTACTAGTGGTTGCTAGTGATTGCTCGTGGATGCATGTACACACACTTTAGGCACTAGATCGGCTCAATCACTTTCATATTGCATATAAATGTGTGTGCATATTTAAATTAATGGATGCATAATGGTTGTGTTATCATATGGATGCTTCATTCTGATAAATGGTTGTGCACACATGTAGATGCAATATGTATCGTTAGGATTCTTTGCTCTATGCTAGTATTAAAGTCTATATTGTGTCATGATAGATCTATTTCCCTAGATCTAATATAATTATGGTTATTCTATTGTTTGTTTATGTGGACCTTGACTTGTAACTTTATTGTGGTGAATGTACCTCTATTAAATTGGACAGTTGTAACATTGGCTAGATCTAATTCCTTATGAAATCCCCTTTTCACTTGTCATATTTTGATCAATCTAGATATGTTGTAACTTTACATGCGAAGCCATTTTTAGATCTAAATATGTTTCCATAACACCCTAATTATGCTAGATCTAAATAGTTAGATACCTACATGGTTAATTTAGATCTCATTATGCTTTCTTTGACATCATAGTAATTGCCACAAGTTTCAGTTTTATGTCCATCTTGTGATGATGTCAATTACATATACATTCACTTTGTTATCAGGCTTGTTTATGCCAAGATATGGTGAAACTAACACTTTTGTCATATTCCCTTTTCAATTTTATGGCTAGGCTGGTTTATAGCCTAGATGCCGCCAAAATACGTGTGAATACATTAGTTAGAAAATGGGAAAAAGGGATATATAATTGGCATACTTTATGTAATATTTATGTAAATTGGACATATAATTCAAATGGGGAAGCATAAAAATAATTACCTGTAATGACATACGTAGGTTTTGATTAAAATGGAATATTTAGTAATTACAATTAGGAATTGTAATTGCACTAATGACACGAGGTTAAGTTGCATAAGTGGTGGAAGTCTGCTCGGACTTGACCGGCATATCCAGCAGCCAATAATGCTGAACCTAATGTGAGAGGTCTAAGTGCACAAATACGAATCAGGCTAAGACACAAGGTTAGCCCCAAGTGTGGAATAAGACTTCCCGGACCCGACCGGCGTATCCAACATTCACGCATTGTAGGCCTAGTGTGGGAGGTCTAGCCCACTATAACCTTAATTGTACATGGTATTGAATTGGACTACTTAAACAATTTAATTCATAAGGATCGTATGATTATGAACTTACATTAGGGTTAAGTAAAATAGGATGGGTAGCGGGTGGGTTAAGTAAATTAGAGGGGATGGGTAATATTTACATATAGGCCCACGAACTTAACCCAACAAGGTTATGTAATTAAAGACACCTAATGGTATACATAACTAGTGGATAATGTAATAAAGCTATGTAATTAAAGACACCCTTTAGGGTAAGCATAGCAGGTATAGGTCTATGTAATAAAAGACACCTTAGGGTATACATAGTCAGTGTAAATCTTAGTGGGGATACGAGACAAGGGGAGAGATTGTATCATATTGATTGGGACACATTTCAGTCAGTTACACGGAGTTGGTATCAAATAAAGAACTCCGTACTAGGAGGAGAACGGGCACGCTTACCGATTGATTATAAGAGATCCAAACGAGACAGATGGTGTGGTCAGTGCAAACCGACCGGGCCATGTGTGTGCATGTGCCGGGCAAAAGGGGATAAGACGACTGCTACACCAGTACGTATGGTTGTGCACAGCTTATTGGTTGTCACTTAAGGAAGTGATATCTCCTACTGTGGGGCCAACACAAGATATCTACGTGGTAGGGAGCTGATCGATTAGGGTAGTGGTTAGGGTACACTCGGACGTATGCCCTAAGTCTACCAACTTATAGTGGAAGGGATCATCTCATTTTTAGTTGTACTAGTGATAGTGCAGAGTAATCATTAGTGGGGCACAAGCACCTCATCTTACTTACCTTTTCACACATGCCATTTATGTAGTGTAACACCCCGTAATTTTATAACATTAAAATTCACAAATTAAAGTATACTTAATTTTTAGAAGAAGAAATAAGTGAAATGGGTTGCCCTATTATGTTCATTTCAAAATTTTTGGTCAAGATAGACATTTGATTTGCACAAAACGGGTACGTTATGACAATGTTATTAAGCCTTGAAGTTTGTATGCATAAGAGAAATATATATATATATATAAATTAAATAAATAAATTAATATGCAAAAAAGTTCGAAATAGTGAATCGGGAGGGGGAATAACCAAACCGACCCATTTTTGAAGTCGACCCGAGCCACTCTGGGTCGACTAGGGATTGATTCAGGGTGTTTGGCTGTCAACCCGTGGGCCGATTCACTCTAAGGAAGATGTGGCATCTGATTGGTTCTCATGGTTCAGAGCTAATCTAATGGTCCTTAAACACTCTCTACAACTATATAAGGACCCTAAACCCTAATTCATTAACAAAGAGGAAAGGTGCCTCCATGCTCAAAAAACATAAAGTGACCTAGCCTCCACCTTAATCAATCAATTCAAAAGAGAAGATAAAGATAACAAATTAACTCCTACATCAACGGAAAGCTAAATCAACTTCTGAAAATCAGATCCCAGAATCTTTCTTCTCTTTCTTAAACCACGATTTGTGTGTATAGTTACTTTCAGATATGAAATTTAATTATGATCTTGACATGGGTATAAATCTGAATTGGAGATCTATCTTATTCTTTTTTATCAGATCTGTTTTTCTATGTAGATCCATCTTATTCTTGTTTATCATATCTGTTTTTCTATGTAGATCTTTCTTATTGTAACTATTCTGTATCTCTTCCTCCCTTCTGTTCTATAGCCAGGCTACCATGAGCCTGAGCCAAATCTCATAAGAGATTGACATGCGAACGCTAAATGTGCGGAAAATATTGAATGATGCATAATTGGACATAACTGATTTATGACTAAATTGAGAACAAGACATAAGTTGTAATTTAAGAACTAGATCTAGTCATACTACATATGACGGTACATGATTTGGAAGAAGGAGAATTAATGTATGACAACATATGACTTGTATTTTGGGGACATAATGCATGTTATAATTCAGGATCTGATTTTAAGGACATAATACATGTTGTAGTTTAAGAGCTGGATTTGGGGCATATTTTATATGATGATCTATGACATGGAAGAAAAAGGATATATGACTTAGGCCTGAAAAACCTATATTATAATAGGGATAACTATTAATGTGAATACGCCTAATTTGGATTTTTGGATATTCGACATATGCGGTAATCAACGGCTATAAATTGGCATAATTCATATTGTATATCATGATTTGGGGCTTATAGAGAATATTCTCTATTGTGAAAAATCTAACTAAATTTGGGCATATGTTATGTTGAGAATTATGACCATAATTTGGGCATACAAAATGAGGCTTAATTTATGATTAGGAAAGATATGTTAATAGAACTTTAGGATATGTTTAAATCAAATAAATTTCCCAATCCGCTAGATCTGTTGGAATTTAATACTGTGATTTGGGTATGTAATCTGTAGGCTCGGTCTAAAATTGAGCAAAACATGTTAATGGAACTTTGAATAATCTGCTGTAACCTGCAAACAGGTTAATTTGTTGAATTGGCATAATTAATCTGATAGTGGCATAATCTGTAAATGAAAACTTTAGCTACAAATAAGAATCCTGGGGCACGAGGTTAGACTTAGTTTGCGGTGGAAGCCTGTCCGGACCCAACCGGCTTAACAAGCAACTGCAAACTGTCATTCCAGTGTGAGAGGTCGTAGGCAAAAGGAAGCTTAGACACGAGGTTGGGTCTGGCTTGTGGCAGAAGTCTGCCCGGGACTGCCCGGCACATCCAGCGGCCTCAAGCTACCGACCTAATGTGAGAGGTCCATGCATTAATATTTATTTAGTGCAAATTTAAGATAAATATGATGCCTAAAATGTGTTGGGTGGATAAGGTTAAAACAACTGGACTGATGAATCTAATAAACCCGTTTCGTGAATCGGTAGGCCAAATACAAAGTTGGGTAAAATAATCTATAAGTCCGTTAATCTATATATTTGATCTGTTAGCCTAAGAACTTGTTAATCTATACATCTGATCCGTTAGTCTGAAAATCTGTTAAATTGTATGTCTGATCTGAAAATTAGTTAACATGAACTACGTACGTCTGAAATATGTAAACAAGTTAATCTGAAACCTGTTAGTCTGGGGACACAAGGTTAGGAGGGATAATTACTTGTGTCATCTGATGTTTGGGACCCATATTAGTTAGTTACCCTTTCTGGTATCAAAACTACGAACCAACACTAAGAGGGGTCCGGGCACGCTTACTGAACTAATTGTAAGAGGTTCACTCTGATAATGACGAGGGGTGTTGATGGCGCATTCCAACCGAGTCATGTGCGTGCATGGATCCAGTCTGCTCTGGGGATGTAAGACAACGTGACATCTGTAAATAGGTCTGTGTCTGTAGGTTGCCACTTTTGGGAGTGATACACCCTTCTGTAGGGCCGTCACAGGGTATTTATGTGTTAAGGAGCTGATCGATTGGGGTAGAATTTAGGGTAAATTTAGTTCTGTCTGCTTCTGTTGGGGTACCGTCTATTTCTGTTGGGGTGGTAACACCTGCCTGTTTCTATGTGGTACCGTCTGTTGGGGTGGTAAAGGCCCATTACTACTGTACGCCTACCTGTAATATTCTGTTTTCGTAGGGATTATTCTGTTTCGGTCTCTAATTTCATTCCTGATTCTATTTCTGTACCATCTATCTCTATTCGGGTGGTAAAGGCCCATTTATAGCATCGTGTTTCTGAGGAGATCATTCTGTTTTCTGTTTAGACAATAGGACAACACCTAATTTTGTTATACTAGTATTAGTGTAGAGAAGTGAAAACTAAGTAAGGAGCTTAGCTTAGCCTATATCATTATGTTTCTTCTGTTAACCTGCTACTCCTATTACGGCTATCTCTTATCCAGTTTTATTTACATGTCATGATACTATTATCTGTTTATATGCTGAAAGTCACTGGACTCACCAAACGTATGTCTGACCTAGTTTGTTTTGCCTCTTTTCTTTCGTTTACCCCAAAGGTACTCGATTGGGAACGTAAGAGCTTGGCTTAGATTTCTCTCTGCTTGAAGTGCTAGAGTACTTGAAGTATTGCTTGGTTTTGATTCTACCTATTTACTGCATTTTCTATTGGGGATTATGGCTTTAAAATTACGTACTCTGAAGGATTTTTTACAAGAATGATATTTATGTACTTGAATTCCGATAGTGTGGTTTTGAAAGATGTAACCAAATTTCTATTTTCTGCTGAAATAATGTTATAAAATTTTCAAGTACTACTTTATGTATCTGTCTTGTAATATTCTATCATGTTTACTTATAATGCTTCATGGAAGTTAATGCACTCCCTTTGTGAGTGACATTAACGGACATGAGGTGTTACACTTGGTAGCAGAGCTGAAGGCTACAAGATTTGATAAAAAGTTTTTGAAAACCATTTTCAAAAAGGTTTTAAAAAGGAAGTATTTTCAAAAGGAATGTTATTTTGAAAAACATAGTCCCCAAAGGCATATATCTATCTTTTGATATTCTGTTTAATTCTTGTTTCCTTCTTTTCTGAGTCTCCGGGGCTCTTGGCTTTCTGGGAGGTAACCTCATCGCGACATGATTTCGTAGGCATGATGAGACTACGGTGCCTCTCAAAGGGCAAAGAAGTGCCTAACTTCCATCTGTAGCCGCAATAATTTCACCTACGTCTAATCCTCTTTCGAGCTTCATAGGGTTTTTCGCACAATGGAGGCAACTTTAGAGAAAGACTTGTTAACATGTAAGAAGACTGGTTGTTTTCAGTGCGGTGAGATAGGACATCCGATCAAGGATTGCCCTAGAAGGCAAGGGCAAAGGGCAGAATCTTCTAGAAGCTAGGCGAATGCTCTTGCAGTTGGTGGACAGGATAGAGGAGGAAAAATTTTCGTAGAAAGTTTAATTTCCTTATCTGATCATTCTGGCATTTTTATTCTATAGTTGAGTCTCTTCATTTTAATACTAGCCTAGTTTCTGATCCTGCTATAGTCTCAAACACCATAAGGGTTACGACTCATCGGTTTTTGATAGGTTGGGGTTTGAGGGTATCTATGTTAAGCGTTAAGTTGACTATGACGCATACATTCTGGTTTTTGTGGGATATGGTAGGGTTTTTTCATTCTTAGTTTCCTAAGAATCATTTGATAATCTGATCTGTACCAGTAGTCTGTAAGTATCTGAATATTTCTGAAAAGGATAGGGGTTTTTACTCGAACCATGAAATATATTTCCAGTTTAGACATTGTTTAATGGGAGTAATTCTCAGGTGTCAATCTGATGTTGATTTCGGTCTTCGGGGTTGATACTTAGGGATTTATTCTCTTAACCGATGTCGAATGGGAACAGAACTTTTGTTTTAGTTATACTTGCTTCTATCACTTGGCTGAATCCTATCGATCGAGTCTTCGACCTTTAGTTAGAAACTAATGGTTGTAAACATGTGTTAGAGACATGTTATATTTGATGGTTGCAAGTAGATGCAATTTGTTGCTAGCGGTTGTTCGCGGTTGCATATACACACACTAGGCACTAGATCGGCTCAAAAATACTCTCATACTGCATAGGGATGTGTGTGCATTTTTCAATTTTTGTAGATGCAAATTGATTGACTCGTCACATGGATGTTGCATTTGGATGAATGGTTATGCACTCATATAGAAATGATGTGTATCAAATAGGATTTCTTGCATACGTAATTGGACTCATAGCACTAACATAATTCGCATTAAGGAGGTTAACTGGATGAATAGACAGCCTGATTTTGCACTAGATAAGAAACATATACACACACTTTGCATATGTTCATACGGCATTAGAAAACCTTTTAAGGACAATGGATGCTTGTGGATGATGGTCGAGTAAATGGATGATTGGATAGTAGGATACATTCTTCTTAACTTGGGGATTTCGGGGATGAAATCCTTTAAGGAGGGAGAATGTAACACCCCGTAATTTTATAACATTAAAATTCACAAATTAAAATATACTTAAATTTTAGAAGAAGAATTAAGTGAAATGGGTTGCGCCACTATGTTCGTTTCAAAATTTTGGGTCAAGATAGACATTTGGTTTGCACAAATCGGATACCTTACGAAGATGTTATTAAGCCTTGGAGTTTGTATGCATATGAGAAAAATATATGCATAGATATATATAAATAAATAAATAAATAAATGTGCAAAAAGGTTCGAAACAGCGAATCAGGAGGGGGAATAACCAAACCGACACATTTTTGAGGTCGACCCGAGCCTCAGTGGATCGACTAGGGATTGATTCAAGGTGTTTGGCTGTCAACCCATGGGTCGATTCGCTCTAAGGCAGATGTGGCATCTGATTGGTTCTTATGGTTCCGGGTTAATCTAATGGTCCTAAAACACTCTCTGCAGCTATATAAGGACCCTAAACCTAAACACTAATTCATTAACAAAGAGGAATGGTGCCTTCATGCTCCTAAAACCTAAAGTAACCTAGACTCCACCCTAATCAATCAATTCAAAAGAGAAGATAAAGATAACAAATAACGCCTACATCAACGGAAAGCTAAATCAACTCCAGAAAATCAGATCCCAGAATCGTTCTTCTTTTTCTTAAACCACGATTTGTGAGTACAGTTATTTTCAGGTATGAAATTTAATTATGATCTTGACATGGGTATAAATTTGAATTGGAGATCTATCTTATTCTTGTCTATTAGATCTTTTTTTTGTGTAGATCCATCTTATTCTTGTTTATCAGATCTGATTTTCTGTGTAGATCTATCTTATTGCAATTATTTTGTATCTCTTCCTTCCTTCTGTTCTATAGCCAGGCTACAACGAGCCTGAGCAAAATCTCATAAGAGATTGACACACAAACGCTAAAATTGGGGAAATATTGAACGATGAACAATTGGACATAATTGATTTATGACTAAATTGAGAACACAACATAAGTTGTAATTTAAGATCTAGATCTAGGCATACTATATATGACAGTTTGTGATTTGGAAGAAGGAGAACTAATGTATGACAACATATGACTTGTAATTTGGGGACATAACTCATGTTAAATCAAGATCTGATTTTTAGGACATAATACATGTTGTAATTTAAAAGCTAGATTTGGAGCATATTTTATATGACAATCTATGACTTGGTAGAAAAAGCATATTTGACTTAGGCATGAAAAACCTATATTAAAATAGGGATAATTATTAATGTGAATACGCCTAATTTGGGTTTTTGGATATTTGACATACGCGGTAATCAACGGCTATAAATTGGCATAATTCATATTGTATATCATGATTTGGGGCTTTTAAAGAATATTCTGTATTGTGGAAAATCTAACTAAATTTGGGCATATGTTATGTTGAGAATTATAACCATAATTTAGGCATGTAAAATAAGGCTTAATTTATGATTAGGCAAGATATGTTAATAGAACTTTAGGATATGTTTAAATCTATTAAATTGCCCAATCCGCTCGCTCTGTTGGAATTGAATACTGTGATTTGGGTATGCAATCTGTAGGCTCGATTTAAAATTAAGAAAAACATGTTAATGGAACTTTGAATAATCTGCTGTAACTTTTTAAGAAGTTAATTTGTTGAATTGGCTTAATTAATCTGATATTGGCATAATCTGTGATTGAAAACTTTAGCTACAAATAAGAATGTTGAGACACGAGGTTAGACTCAGTTTGTAGTGGAAGCCTGCCCGGACCCAACCGGCTTAACCAACAACAGCAAACTGTCAGTCTAATGTGAGAGGTCGTAGGCACAAGGATGCTTAGACATGAGGTTAGGTCTGGCATATGGCAGAAGTCTTCCCGGAAGCGCCCGACACATCCAGCGGCCACAAGCTTCCGACCTAATGTGAGAGGTCTGTGCATTAATACTTATTTAGTGCAAATCTAAGATAAATATGATGCCTAAAACGTGTTGGGTGGATTGGGTTAAAACAACTGGACCGATGAATCTAATAAACCTGTTTCGTGAATCTGTAGACCCAATACAAAGTCAGGTAAAACAATCTGTAAGTTTATTAATCTGTATATCTGATCCATTAGTCTGAGAACTTGTTAATTTTTACATCTGATCCGTTAGTCTGAAAACCTATTAACTTGTGTGTCTGATCTGAAAACTAGTTAATCAGAACTTTGTACATCTGAAATCTGTAAACAAGTTAATCTGAAATCTGTTAGTCTAGGGAAACAAGGTTAGGAGGGATAATTACTTGTGTCATCTGTTGTTTGGAACCCATATTAGTCAGTAACCCTTTCTGGTATCAAAACTATGACCCAACACTAAGAGGGGTCCGGGCATGCTTACTGAACTAATTGTAAGAGGTTCACTCCGATAATGGCGAGGGGTGTTGTTGGCGCATTCCAACCGGGTCATGTGCGTGCATGGATCCGGTTTGCTCTAAGGATGTAAGACACCGTGACATCTGTATATAGGTCTGTGTCTACAGGTTGCCACTTTAGGGAGTGATACACCCTACCGTGGAGCTGGCACAGGGTATTTATTTATTAGGGAGCCGATCGCTTGGGGCAGAATTTAGGGTACACTTGGTTTTGTATGGTTCTGTTGGGGTACCGTCTGTTTCTGTTGCGGTGGTAACACCTGGTACCGTCTGTTGGGGTGGTAAAGGACCATTACTAATTTACACCTAACTCTAATATTCTGTTTCCGTAGGGATCATTCTGTTTCTGTCTCTGATTTCGTTGATGATTCTATTTCTGTATCGTCTGTCTCTATTCGGGTGGTAAAGGCCCATTTCTAGCATCATGTTTCTGAAGAAATCATTCTGTTTTCTGTTTAGACAATAGGACAACATCTAATTCTATTATACTAGTATTGGTGCAGAGAAGTGAAAACTAAGTTAGGAGCAACTTAGCCTGTATCATTTTATTTCTTTTGTTAACCTGCTACTCCTGTTACGGCTATCTCTCATCCAGTTATATTTACATGTCATGATACTGTTATCTGTTTATATGCTGAAATTCACTTACCAGACATATGTCTGACCTAGTTTGTTTCGCCTCTTTTCTTCCGTTCCCCCCAGGTACTCAGGTTGGGAACGTAAGAGCTTGACTTAGATTTCTCTCTGCTTGAAGTGCTAGAGTTCTTAAAGTATTGCTTGGCTTTGATTCTACCTATTTATGGCATTTTCTGTTGGGGATTATGGCTTTAAAATTACGTACTCTGAAGGCTTTTGTACAACACTGATATTTGTGTACTTGAATTCCGATATTGTGGGTTTGAAAGATGTAAATAAACTTATTTCTGTTTTCTACTGAAATAAAGTTATAAAATTTTCATGTACTACTTTATGTATCTGTCTTTTAATATTCTATTCTGTTTACTTATAATGCTTCATGGATGTTAATGCATTCCCTTTGTGAGTGACATTAACAGACATGGGGTCATACATGTAGTGATCTCTCTTTTATCCACTTTATATGCCTATCATGTTTCTTTTATTTATTCGCTTGCTAAAAGTAACTAGACTCGCTAGACTTTATGTCTGACCCTTTCGTTTTTCTTTCTTTCTTCTGTTCCCCTTGGTTCTTAGGGAGGAAACACTCAGGCTTAGTCAGGACTCAGATATCATCTTGCTAGGAGCTACTTCTGAAGTATGGCTCAAGTTCTTGTCACTAATATGGCTTAACTCTTTTAGATTGGGGAATTATGTTTTTCATATTCTTATATACTCTGATGATGCAAGACAAAAGTTGTTTTATTGTAATGGTTTTTGTGACTTCTGGTATTATGGACCATGACAATTTGATTTATGTTTGAAATAAAAATTTAAAAATTTTCCACTGCTATCTTATTTATATCTGTCTTGTAATTTTTGTTTTTGTTGACCTATAATGCTTCACAAAACTTAATGCGTTCCCTTAGTGAGTGACATTAACGGACATGGGATATCAAAATAGACAAAACAAGAGAATTTGAAAGATGGATAAAGATAAAGCAGCTGACTACGCTTAACAAGTACTATAAGAAAGCAGATGAGTACATTTGTGTGGATAACTATCATATACCTCTTTAGATAATTCATGGTTACCAACCTCTTGAAGATCTAAAAAGTGCGATTATTCAATCTAATCAGAAGAATGCTTAGGGGAAGAAACGAGCCAATGACGGGAATGACTATAAAGCTAATAAGAAGTTTTGTCCACTTGACTCATTTGAATTGACCCCTCTGATTGACACTCCTGAGAACATTTATCTTGACACAAAGGACACAAAAGATTACCCGTAACCTCGGTCAATAAAGATAATTGACCGTCTAACCAAATCTTGGAAGTATTGCCGATTTCATAATTAGCCAGGCCACAATACTAATGAATGTAGGCATCTAAGATCGTTAATTGAAGAGCTGATTAGGAAGAACCGCTGCCAATAGTATGTGCAGAATCCCCAAGAGGCTAATCCTTCTACAACTCCCCAGGGGCAAGGGGCATCAAATGACCGATCCGGTCCTAGAAATAGGGCTCCTGCTCAACTTGATCCAAGGCCGGTAATCAACTGACGACCGCTGATGATGATCTAATATCATTGGCTCAAAACATGTGACTTTATTCGCCATTGCTCCACTTCTAGCATTACTTTACTACTTGCTACGTTCAACTTTCTTGTAAACAGTCTGTAATGATTTACAGGCATTGTACCAAACAATATCTTTACGAATGAAGTTTTACCAGTCTGTATAAATCTCTAACTTGCCGAATTTACATGAAAATTTGCTAACAAATGATTTTTATTTATAGTCTATCCAATGAGCATTTTCTCTCTCAAGACCCAACAAAGTGTGGCGATCCCAACGAACACCAATTCAAATGTCAAGTGCTGTTACCATCGATTTGCATAATGCAAGGATGAAGAGCATCACTTTGAAAAGTGAATAGGAAAAGTACCAATGAGTCAAATGGAAAAGAGGGAAATGAACAGCCATGGATCTAAGATCCAAATGGTCGCCGGAATTCGTAAGCGCGAAACGAAACACGGGAGTTCACTATAAGTGAAACGAAGCGTGGGAGTTCGTAGCGCGGGGCTATGCAACCCACCAAAGGTCGCGAGAATTCGTAAGCGTGAAATGGAATGCGGGAGTTCACTACAAGTGAAACGAAGTGTAGGAGTTCGTAGAACGGAGCGATGCAACCCACCAAAGGTCGAGGGAATTTGTAAGCACGAAACGAAGCAAGGGAGTTCTCTATATGCGAAACGAAGCATGGGAGTTTATAACGTGGAGTGATGCAACCCACGAAATGTCGAGGGAATTCCTAAGCATGAAACGAAACACAGGATTTCACTATAAGTGAAATGAAGCGTGAGAGTTCATAGTGTGAAGCAATGCAACCCTCCAATGTTATTGGAACTTGCACTGCGAAATGTTACAATAACAAAAAATCCATTCCATAGAGAAAGCAACTTCTAAGTTCTCCACGAGAGAGATCAACAAATCTCAATGAACATTAAAATGTTGAGTCAATAGACAGAAGCGGAGGAACATTGGATTTTAATGTCCTCTCTAAAACACGGGGCATCCGATGAAGTCTCCAATGATAGAACTGATCGACAAGATAAACGTTGAGCTATAAAGATTCTTCCCATAATGAAGACTAATAATGACCTGGTAAACAAAAAGTAATGAGTAGATCAAAACACAAGTTTCACATCAACATAAAGCATTCATTTCTAAGCCTGCATTCCTCACGAAGAAAATACAAGCTTCGAAGGGGCAAATGTTAACCGCTTGGTTAATGCGGTTCAGAGAAATATGGTTCGGGCGCACCTCAGAGCATACATTCACACGCCAGGGGTCACACGTCTAGGGTCGCATGGCAGGGGTCACATATCTGAGGTCGCACGCCCAGGGTCACACATCTATGGTCACACACCTTGGTTCACACGTTTGGGGTCGCACGCCGAGGACTACATGCCCAGGGTTGCAAGTCAGGGGTCACACGTTCGGGGCCGTGCGCCCGGGACCACACGCTCAAGGTCGTATGCCCAGGGATCACACTCCAAGGACCACACAGCAGGGGTCACACGCCTAAGGTCACACGCCAGGGGCCACACGCCCAGGGTCACACGCCAGGGGTCATGTGCCAGCTGTTGTCAGTTGTATATAGTTGGCTCCCGCTGTCCAGTGGAAGTTTCATAAATACACAAACGTGCGACCCAAAACCTAAACATCATAATTACGACTTTGCCACTTGGTCCAAACTTCTCCTATAATACCCCATATCACCACATTTGAAGGGACCGATTCACGACCACCAAATGCTATTCAAAGGTTTCCACAACCATCCTAAAGCTCTATTAATGGCTTCCAAAGCTTTCTCTTCCTTTTGCCATGGCCAATTCAACCAGGTCACCTTCTCTAATCTAAATTAGAGGCCATTCAAGCTTCATTCTACTTCTCTCCTACCGCCATCAACTCTCTTTAAAGCCTAGATCTACCACAAATTCATGATGGAACCAAGGAAGCTCACCTAAATCTCTAAGTGATTGAAGATCTACACTTCAACAGTCACCCATCAAGAGATCTCCTCCGTTCCTCAACGAATTAAAGCGCAATCCAGATCATAAAAAGAGTGAAAAGAGAGAGTGATGAACATTATCAATGAATCCATGTATTTTGTTTTCTCCAAAATGATAATGATAATCGCCTCCAAAACGGACGTAGATCTATTTTAGATCGAACCACTATAAAACTCTTGTGTCTTTATTTACTTTTTGCAGCTTACTTCGCACTTGTGACCCCATTTTCTATTGCATACCGAATTGGTGAAGTACGATCTATGTACCTTTGGTGTTGAATCATTTTTTGTGAAAACACCATTGATGATAACAACTGATATACACATAGTAATTAGTATTTATTAATTAACATTAAACAATCCTAATTGAAAAATATTCCATGGTGTATGACATCAGCTACTCATTTCACCACCTCTCATTTTCATTTCCCGCACCCATTTTCATTCCCCGTGGATGCCTTATTCCAAAAAACCTTATAAGTTCCAGATCCGACCTCCTTTCCATCTTTTCAATTCCCCTTTTAACTTTTCCCCTCTCCACCTTTATCTTATCCTTTCCAAGCTTCATGTTGCTCGTTTGAATCCCTTTGTTCTTCGTAGAGTCGTATATTAAGGTAAATTCCAAACCTTATTGCAGAATCAGAGAAATGGGTCTCTAAATTAACCCTTTGGATAGTATCAGGAAGAAACGCTAGCTTTGTTTAATCGGCAAAGTATCGAGACATCAGTGAACTGGGTGATTCAGTGAGCTCATTGTGAATATTCGTTCTCTAAATCAGTCCTTCGAGCGGATATGTGAATCATGTTAGTTCTACCCGATTCATAAGGGGTAAGACCTTTAATTGTTTCCAATTACAAGAATTTGGTGTTTTTTTTTCTTTTTGAGGAAAGTTTCAAAGATCTAATTTTTTTGGCTTGTTTGAATCCAATGGTGAAACCGCTTTCACTACTACTAACACGCCAAAATTTGAAAAATGTTATCTAGATAAACCAATTTGCATCTAAACTTAAGATTCAATTTCAGGCGATTCTCAATATTAGTTTTATGAGTTCTACAAATTAGTGCGCAATCTTTTGTTCCGTATATGGTATATTCATGCTCGTATAGTTCTTTCACTACCTAAAATTTATGCTTATGTAGAATTAGTCTGAAGGTTTCAATACTATCATGGATTAAGTGAATATATTTTGGTATTTGTATTCAAAGTTTCCACCTGAAATTCATTAATGAGCTTCATAATTTGATAGGGTTGTGGTATTATATGGTCTGTTTGTCTCTAATTGAAGATGATCAATGATTGTTAGTTGTTTGGTTGTACTTTACATTTTGAAGATTTAATATTTGATCTACAAGTTCCTGTGTTATTCAAGAGGCCATGAAAAAGAGAGAGGCAACAATTTTCAAAGCTTCTGGTTACTTTATGAACTGATTCAGTCATATAACTGTTTGGAGAAAAAAATTCAAATACTGTCTCCTGCAAACTTTAGATGCTGACCAAATTCATGTGTTCATCCCTAATTGGTACATCAAATCTTCATAAGATATGCATAACGATCACTACAGAGCTTAGACATGCATCCAAGAAGCTCGAATCGCTGTGAATAGATCGACAAAGAGGGACCCACAACATCAAAACTAATAAGTCGCACACCGGTTATACAGCTTGATTCGACTACACAAAAAGGTAGTACGACCCAAGCAAGCTTAGGAGATTTGTACTCGAAGCAAGGGTCGCCCGCTCTAATATCCGAGGGTCGTTTGCACATAACCAAGAGTGCAACAAACGAGCACAGCTTAGAGGACCGACCGTTTATGACCAAAGAAAGCAGTCACTCCTGTCAGGAAACACAAGAATACTAAAGAAGTTCACACATGTACCCCATGCACCGCTCAGGGATTGCGACCTCAGAATATCGCCCATCAATCATTAATGTTAGAATAATACGTTATCTACTAACCTGACAGATATCAACTTTAGAACACTCGCACATATGGCAGCCCTACAAGCTTCGATTGGTCGCCCATCAACCATCAAATACACATACACCAACCAAAAAATTACAAAAGGCTTAGTATGATCCGGTCAGTCGTTCCTGCACTAAACAGAAAGCTTTGACAAGACACACCTGTGCACTCATTGCCCATCCTCCCGTTCAATATGCCAAGAACTATTCAATCACTCGTTCTTATACAAACACTCGCTCCTATAAAGTTACTCACACAGGACAGTTGGAAACAACCGTCACCAGTTGGCTATGACTAAAGGGGGACATCATTTATCTCTAAAAAGCCACACTTATATTGGTCTATTAAGTGTGCATTAGCTTTATGGATTGAGCATCATTAGGCTCGGTCATACAAAGAACTATCCAATACACTCAAATAGTATGTGAAAAGTCATGTTTGACCACATATGACACAATAGCAGAAATACTCGCACATCCTGGAAGGGTTGCTACGATCACCCCCATTTCAGAGAGTTCGGTCGTAAATCCCACTCCCGACTAGTCAGCCAAGGATCTCAGATATCAGGGAACGCACACACGCTCAATGTCTGCCGATAGATTACAGCCTTAGTCGCTCACTCAATCTGTCATAACTATTTGAACTAGGCGCTTCTCACTGATTATAGAGATTGGTCGCCCATTCATCTGCAATCAAACATGACCACACCAACCAGCCCGCTCGTATGCCTGGAATCGCTCGTCTAAACTGTTCGGATCGAAAGCAGTCGCTCATTCTCAGGATGTCATTTGCTCCTGTAAAGTTACTTATGGTGGACAGCCAGAAACAATTACTGATAGCTGGCTACAACAAGGCAGTGGCATTTCAGTAATTAATGGGATAACCAACTCGTATGAATTCTGGTTCAAACTTTCATGAGAACTCAACTATAAATTGGCCATGGATCCACTGGGATGGGGGAGTTCCGACCACTACAAAGTGCTGCTAAATTCCATCCATCGCCATTCCTCAAACATTTTAACCATGACCATCATTATCACACGAAGATCTTTCATCCATTTGGCCATGACATCTGTTATAATCCTATAAGTGCAAACAATCGGAGACATCCTCCTACTCCGTTGCTTATTCGTCCTCCTTCATCATAGATCCTGCCGTTCCTCCATTGAATCTTGTAAATCCAAGCAATATTTGTATGTAAAAGTGTGAATATGTTGAGAGAATAAGAAGATATACAAAGAACAAGAGTGGATATGTCTTGTAATCATCATCATGATAATAAAATATCCATTCATAGTGGATGTAGGCCTAACACAAGGATGAACCACTCTAAAACCTCGTCTCCATTTTGTTTCCATCGTATGTTTACCTTCAATTTTTGTTGAGTGCATCTCCATTTATTTTCTAACCATTTTGCTGAAGTACAATCCTTGTACCCTTGGTGTTTGAACCATTTTCAATGAAAATATTTGGCGCCCACCGTGGGGCACAAATTTACATCTTTTCTATTGAAGTCCAATGTGATTCCTTGAGAGAAACTTTGCTTGAATTGTGATCATGGCGAAGGAAGCTATTGGTAAAACCGACGACCCCACCAGCAGTGTCAATATTATTGAGTCACCCACCATCCGATTTGAAGTCGGAGAATCATCAGAAATTGAGGAAGCTATAACCAAAAGAGAATTAGAAGAAGTAGTGGTAGGACTTACAACTTGATTACCATTGCAAATGATGTAATAATGAAACAACTCGAATCAGTGTTTGTTATTCAAGCTGCTACCGCAAAAAAACACAGTAAGTGCAACTTGTTTTCTACCCGCTCGAACAAGCCAAATATACATTACAAAATCCCTTGCTTTAGTCCTAAAACAACAAAATTTCGTTCGGAAAGTCACATATCATGTTGGTCTGGACAATGGAATAGCTAAAGTGCCCATGCACAACCACCCTGGTGACACGACTTCTCAAAGGGTAAGTGATCTTACAAAAGCGGCGTCTCTCTTAAAAGAGAGCCCATATTACCCATCTCCAGATTGTAATTACACACTTGGACAAGGAGTTGGCAAGGAAGAAGGTGCTTGTTCTAGGTGTCGGAACAAAGAGTACGAACATATTTTAGAAATGCCATGTGAAATTGTGAAGGAGAGCATGAAACAGGAGGATAATCGAAAGGAGTGGGAATTTTTTCCTACTAAGACCCAACTCACCAAAAGAATCAAAATGGCTATATATCCACAGGAATTTAAGCCTCTAACATTGCAATCCTATAAAGGAACAAATGACCCCAATGTATTCCTATGCAAATATAATTAGCATATGGACGGGGCGCGTGCCACCGACGATATCAAATGCCTATAATTTCCAACTTATTTAGAGGGGGTGGCCTACCTTTGGTTCACAAAGCTACCACCGAAGTCTGTGGACGAATTCTCGACCTTAGGCAAATTATTCAGTATGCAATTTAGATTCCAAGCAGCCAGAATCCTGAATGTCATGGAGCTAAGTGAAATACAACAAAGACCAGTAGAGTCCGTCAAAGTCTTTCTCACCCGCTTTAATATGGCAGTGGCTGAGGTCGAAAATTATGAACCCCGACTAGTGCTGATGGCCTTGAAGGGTGCCAAACGTAAAAAGACCATGTTAGGATGGTGGATTAAGAAGAAGAAACCAAGCACACTCGAGAAACTCCTTAGTAAAGCCAAGGAATATATGAATATTGAAGAGAATCCAATATGTGAACCACAAAAAGGGAAAGGTGGTGCGCAAAGTTACTTTAGCAGTCAGAAGAGGAATAACGAAAGAAAAGATAACCAGGCTAAGAAGAAGCTACGCTTCTTTAAGAATTCTGAGCTCACACCACTCAGTGACACCATGAGGAATATTTTATTGCAACTAAGGATATGGTGAAATATCCAGTCCCAAAACTAATGTAAGTCAGAGATGCCGCTATGTGATCAGGAAAGTTTTGTCAATTTCATAACCAGCCAGGGCACGATACCATTGACTGTAGGCACTTAAAATCACTAATAGAGGGACTGATCAAGAGGAATCGTTTACAGCAATACATTTGAGTTCATGAGAACTACCCCAACTCTCCACATGCAAGGAGCAACAAGTAATGAGTAAATTGTTCAAACCAATCCAAAGCCTGTACTTACCTAAGGAACAGAAGACAGCCTTCTGGTGTCAGTGACCCCGAATAGGAGACTCCCATCGCTTTACCGTGCTCTATTATTTTTGTTTTGCCTCACAACTTGAGAACCAGTAGTTACTCGATTCTACTTTGTAACCTGTTATATTCATGAAAGTAATCAATAGTAATTTACCTACAAATGCCTCACAAACCAAGAATTTTGTGCTTACCTGAGTAACATACTTCCAAGCTCATACAAATAGTTGGTTTCTTAAAATGTAGGAAAAATAGATGTGGTCACTCATTGACAACTAAACCATGCCGGAAGGCTTCCAGAAGCATGTTTCAAGCAAAACAACTTGGGAGCCAAAAAAATTATGCGAATTAAGTCAAATAAATAAGAACTTCGCTTAAAAAGAATAAATTTTTTGGAAAGGTGTAGTAAGAAAGCTACAAGTCAAAAGGCTATACTATTCATTATGGAACACACCAAACTCTTAGCAAGCATCCGCTGGAAGGGTTAGCGTCAAGCTTTTAGTAAACTATAAAGATTGCATCAAATTTGTCCCATTGATGGAAATTGTTAGTCCTAAAAGAGGCACCTTGTTAGGTGCAGGATACGAATTCTTTAAATCGAACAACAACTCGATGAGAAGAGTTAGTGTCCACCTCCCGAGATGAAGCATGAAGAAACAAAAATCAAAAATCATAGCCGAATGGGGGTAACAAAATTAGAAATCCTAGCCAAAAGGGGGTAACAAAAATCAGAAATTCTATCCGAAAAGGGGGTAACAAAATTAGAAATCCTAGCCAAAAGGGGGTAACAAAAATCAGAAATTCTATCCGAAAGGGGGAAACAAAATCAGAAATCCTAGCCAAAAGGGAGTATCCATTCAAGGTCTTTCTTGAACTCCAAATAACAAGTTCAAGCAGAACCTAAAATGGATCGAAAACTAGAAACCTAAGTCCTCCCCTGAGGGCACGTATTCAAGACCAGTCTCCAAAGGGCTTGGGTCACAGAGTCAGTGAGATGAGGGATTGAATACATTTAAAAAAAACAGACACGTGTGTGTGTATATATATATATATATATGTATATATATGGGAACACGTACTTAATTGAGTCTCTGAAAGTTTTGAGACATCAACTTAGCAAGAAACAAAAATTAACGTTTTCAGGTTCTAACTCCGAGGGATTCAAATTAACAAGTTACTAAAACATAGGTAAATGCGTGAAAGTCTAATATTATAATGAACTTTGGTGCGGGGGTTTAACCTTAACGTTAAAATGAACTACTGATGTTAACATCGCACGCCATAAGTCGGGCGTAGTCGTATGATTAACAAAAATGGCCAACCATACAAGTGAACAATGATAAAGGTGTAACGTGTGGCGCATCAACGAGAAGGTAGCTAAATTATGTATATAAAGAAAAGCTACACTACATTGAACCAAGGCATAAATCACCAACATAAGTGTGTGATTAAAAGCAGGACTGCCACCCGTATAAACAAGCCAGTCTAAGAGCAAGCACATTAAAATAAACAGCGGAAATAACAGAAGATAAAGCTAACTAATTATGATTTTCAGGTTGGAAAAGTAGTGGCCCTTTCAAAGGATTCAAGGGCCCTGATAAGCTCAAACTTGTCTTTTCCAAAGCATGGATTCAGTCGATGTTCTCTTTGTTCAACCTCCAAAGATCACCAGCAAGAGTATGCTAAGCACCCAACTGCCTCGCAATGTAATCCCTGACATGACCTCCAACCAAACTTGGATGCGCCTCGAGCTGGTCAAATTCATCCAGTATGCAGTCTTTCATAGCATCCATTCTACCAGCAAAAATCCATTTGTTAAACGGATATATGTCCAAGTCATAGCACATTCCTTCCACACACCAACCTTCGAATCGTTCAGCAAGTGCTGGATGACACGAATTAGGAACATAAAGAGGCCTATGTACCATTTTTGGAAGATCAGCAGAATTTGAGGTTAAGGATGGAAAAGCAACGGGTGGTTAGTCAGAACCAATGTGAGTATTTGGGATGAGAGGTTAATCTAGTGTACGACCTCTTCGAGGGACACATTTGCCTAACTTCTTTTGACTCTTCGCCTTCTATTCCTACCAACCTTCTTCATTATCTTCTTCCTTGATCTTCTTAACATAAAAGATTTCATCCTTGAGCCTAAAGAAAAGATCCAAAGTGTAACAACCCTGAATTTTGGGGTAAATTTAAAAAATTTATTTGAAGTAATTTTAACGAGTTTTTGATAAGAAAAATTTATTTCAAATAATCACGATTAAAATTATTATTATTATTTTATTTGAAGTAGGACTTTAAAAATTTATGTTAATTCCATTCCGAGCCTGAAATGGCGCGGTAATTTCAAAATTCGTTTTTCAACTTTGGGAAAATATATAAAATTCATTATAGGTCAAAATTAGACGAAACAAGAAACGCTAGGACCGCATCGATGATATCTTTATAATGAATTTAATAAATTTAGATTTTAGTTTGTATGTTGTAAGTTATGTCGAAATCAAAATTTATAAAGGTCGCTATGAAATTTATATTTATATTTATATATAAAGGTCAAAAATACTACTTTTTGCATATGAAGGAATTTGGACACAAAACCACTTCCATTGAGTTCAGAATGATATTTCTGCATTTATAAAGTGTAAACACTTATATATTTCGAGTTTCGGGAATTATTTGTTTAAAAATGTATTTTTATTATTTAATATATACGCCTTGAAAATAGCCATTTTTCAAACGGCCTCTGTTTTCGACGAAATAACTTTTGTTGGAACCGGAATGTCAAATTATTGATAGGTTTCAATTTTTAGAATTTTCTGAGTTGATATGTGAGCGTGGCAGAGGAAAATGTGTTTTGTTCAATTTAGTCAAATTTAATCGACTGAAAAATAGCCATTTTCCAGACAGTCTCAGAATTCGATGAAATTAATTTTGTTAGGACCATATCGTCATCACAAAGCAAAAAGTATTTTTTCTGGATTTTTCTGAGATCATATGTATCCCCGGTAAATTAGAAAGTACGTTTGAATTTAAAATAAATGATTTATATTTTTAAAACTAAGAAACGGGAGCCAAGACGATCATTTGGGCCTGTGGGACATAGTCAGATGAGTCCGGAATATGGGTAAATAGGTAGGAATGATAGTCGTTGGGCTGAAAAAGAAGAAGGTTGCAAAATGGCCTTTATTGGGCTAATTAATTAATTAAATAACCCTAATTTTATATTAATATAAATACCCGTACACTATTCCTCCTTCTTCCCGATCGTTCAAACCCATAGCCGCCTACCCTTTCTAAACTTCTCTCTTCTTTTTCTCCCAATCCAGGGAGAATTAACATATGCCCCTTTGGACTTTTTTGAAGTTCTCATCAATCTCTTCGATCTCATATAAGTTGCGAGATCTATAATAGCCTGTAGCTCCTTCATCGAAACCGCCACCGTTCGGCCTCCCCCAGCCCCTCCACGGCGAACCGCCCCTCCCCCCTTTCCAGGCGTCGATCCCCCTCTCCAAGCCCTACAACCTTCAACAAACCGTTCTGCAAACCGTTGCCTATATCTCCTGAAAATCCAAATCAAAGTTTTGAACAAAAACTAAAAACAAAGGTATGAAATTCATTTCAGATTTTGCCACGCTTTTGTCTATGGCAACTGCAGTTGTTAAAAAGTAATTACTATTCAAAATTTGATAATTAATTCATACGAACTTCAAACTGGAAATTTTCAGATCCGTGTGAATCGTGACTGCAAATACATTAACTTAGAACTGATTGGAACAATTTCTGGACCTTTTTAATTTTAGATCTAGATCTGAAATCGAGGTGAGTATTCTGATTTAAATAATTAATTTTAATCTAGTTATTTCGTTTGCTTATGTATCATGTTGTGTTTGTCACTGGTTCTGATCTGTGATGTTGCGATTGATTATGGACTAATTTTGAGATGTTATATGGTTACCTCTTTAGTCATTGATTTATTTAGATCTGCAATTGTATATGCAATAGAAAGGCATGAAATTTATACCGTATATAAAATGACAACTTATATGTAATTATAGAACAAAAAAATTTGACGATGTGAGTAGATTCAGAATTTTATTGAAAATTAAAAGTAAGAATATGACGATGTGAATAGATTCAATATTTTATTGAAAATTAAAGGAAAGAAATTGAAGATGTGAATAAATTCAAATTTATATTTTTACATGTAAAATAAAAAGGTGATATTTTTTTCATTGTAAATAAAAAGATGATATTTTTTCATTGTAAAGTAAAAGATGTTATTTTTACATGTAAACTAAAAACATGATATTTTTTCATTGCAAATAAAAATATGATATTTTTTCATTATTAATAAAAAATGATATTTTTACATGTAAAATAAAAAGATGATATTTTTTCATTGTAAATATAAAGAAATATTTTTACATTGTAAATATAAAGATGATATTTTTACATCGTAAATATAAGGATGATATTTTTACATTGTGAAATAAAAAAACGAGATATTTTTACATTGTACAATATAAAATGATATTTTTACATTGTAAATATAAAGATGATATTTTTACACAGTAAAAAAAGAAAGAGATATTTTTAAATTGTTAATATAAATATGATATTTTTACATTGTAAAGTAAAAGATGAAATTTTTACCATGTAAATAAAAAGTAGAATTTACATTGTATTTAAATATACATTTTTGTAATCAAAAAGTAGAAATTTGCATTGTAATGAAATTTACATTTTGTACATGCAAATAAAGAGTAGGAATTTGCATTGTAATTAAATTTACATATTTATATGTAAATTTAGAATAGGATTTACACTGCAAATATAAGTTACATTTTAATTATGTAATTAAGGTGAGGATTTACATTGAAATTAAAAACACATTTTATATGTAGATTAAGAAAGAAGATTTGCATTGCAAATGTAAATTACATTTTTTATGAAATTAAAGAGAAGAATTTACATGGTAGATTAAATGTACACTTTTATTTGTAAACTAATAATGAGAATTTTTATGGAAAATAAAATTTCATTTTTAATGTAATCAAAGGCAGGATTTTACCTTGGAAATTAAAGACAAAATTTGACATGTAAAATAAAATTACATTTGTAATGTAATTAAAAGGGTAGAACTTTATAGTGAAAATAAAAAGGCAAATTAAAAGATAGAAGTTAAACTATTAGGAAAATTACATTTTTAATGTAATTTGAAAAGAAAGGCTTACATTATATTGGAAATTACATTTTAATGTAATAAAGAAAAAGAATTGGACAATAGAATCGAGATTACATTTTTAATGTTATAAGTTTGAATTTTTCACTGTAATGTTAATTGCATTTATAATGTAATTAAAAAGGGAAATTCTACAATGCAATTGAAAGAGAGGAATTTTACATTATAATGTTAATTATATTTTTAATGCAATTAAAGAGGAGATTTTACAGTGTAATTTAAGGATTAGGAAGGAAAAATAAAATTTTACATTGGAATAGAATTTACCTTCTTAATAAAAGAGTAAAAGGTAAAAGGAAATGTTGTATTATAATTTACATTTTTCATGTAAACAGAGGAATGGAAGAATGAAAAAAAATGATGGTGAAAGTAGACGTTGTAATAGAATTTACATTCTTATGTAAAATAAAAGTTAAAAGATATATATATATATATATATATATATATGTATATATATTGTTTAAGGAATTGAGAGTCGTAGTTCACGTTTTGAAATCGTACATTTAAACGATTATACAAAAAGATCCGACAGTCGGAATTTCCCAAAACTGAAATCTTAGGACCGTCTTGGGAAGATCTTTCCAACGATATAAACTACGTTAAGATCCAACGGTTAGATTTTTAGAAATGTGAAAATCAAAATTTGTTGAAAGCAGCGCCAGCGTCGCCATTGACCCAAAGCATCGCTAAATAAAGATTTAACTATTTTAAATAATTGAAATAGGAATTAATCATTATAAAATAATATGGATGATAAAGAAGGATTTTCATTATATATATACGAGGATTATTTGGAAAGTCCGAGTTATTCTCATTCCAAATAATCAAAACGACATAAAGAATCGAAGTATGAAGACGGCGTATGAAGACCGTAAATCTTCCATCGAGAGGACAACGATCGATGCCCTGATTTGACTTGCTCCCAATTCAAGGGTCATGGTCGTTGTCCAAACGAACAAGTTGATTGCACGGATTTGGTTTTTGCTCAGACCCAGAGCATAAGCTTACAAATGGAATGTGTGTCCGACATTGTACTCCTTTACATTGTATTTATTAATTTTCTGTCGAATGTACGAATGATCGGTGGTGGAAAATTTATTCTCTTGCTTAACACCCTTTTTTTTATTTCGGCAAAGGATTGGTAGTGTGATATGGAGTGATAGTGTGGCATACAAAGATGCAATGATCAAGGTTTCTTGTTGAAAAGAAGAACCTTGTGATGACGATCAAAGCACAGCTTGAATAAGCATAGCTTTGTGTATTACGTAGCTTCACGAGCCTTACAACCCGGTGGAGTCAAAAACGGGAGAAGGGAACGCGGGGAGAGCAGCAAGTTTCTTTCTAGTTAGAAGTAGTGTAAGTGCTTAAACTGGCTGATGTTTTACTTATGTGGATGATGGAATGAGGCGCCTTGGATGATAGGTCCTATAGGATCGGGAAACGTGTGTTCAGGAATTGCCAATCCACGAAGTTGTATGAGTGGATCGGCCCTGCAGGATCCAAGGGTTCACTGCGGGGGATCCTGAGACATTAGCTAGAGTGTCTCGAATTGGTAAGGAGCTCCTCCCTAGCCTTGACTCATGTCGGAAACCAAATTCCAAATACGATCCTATGAATTTGATTGTATTACTTGTACGGAGGCATAGTATATGGTAGCTATGCTTCCTAGGATTGATACATTTATTTTGAAATGTTTTTATATACACTAATAATATTAGATCTGTATTTATCGTATTTAGCATGTTTAATCACCATAAGGTAAAACCCTATCCTTTGGTTTGTGTTACATTGTGTGATGGGACTTGGGTCTTATGGTGATTACATATTTCTCAAAAGAATAGCGTTGTTTTACGATTCACTTATTGTTTGTTCTGTCACTTCAAATTATGCACAGCAATCCATTGGGGTAAACCCGTTCCGCGTTAGCGGCGTGGTCTTTGGATTTGCCTTATTACTTG
Source organism: Allium sativum (assembly GCA_030737875.1). Lineage (NCBI taxonomy): Eukaryota > Viridiplantae > Streptophyta > Magnoliopsida > Asparagales > Amaryllidaceae > Allium > Allium sativum. Next base: position 27,875,784 of record JASFAX010000020.1, read on the forward strand.
TAGTTAAACTAGTTAGGAATTCTCACACCAGTCCCATGATTGACTCGTAGTTGTTTTTCACCTTTTGCAAACTCGGGTGCCATCTTTTCCACACGGGCAGCCAAGTAACGGGTTCGACTTTCTTTGGAGTTGCTGTTATTGGAGCTTTCTTGGTGTTGCTTATTTGGAGGTGCTTATGTTGGACCTCGAAGACTATCTATCATTTATCTTTTGTTTACATTTTATCTTTAGACTTCGAGACATCCAGACTTATTTTGTTTCCAGTTGTTCTAATTTAGAAGTTGAAGCTTATTTCTTTTTTTTCTTGAAAACTTGAAGTAATAAGTTTGTACTCTATGACTGTGGGATTCTGTATTTGATGACATTCATATTCCGCTGCTATGATGTTGTTATTCTATGGTTTTCCTTTGCTATGTAGTATGTGTGATCTGTATTGTTATATGTATGTTGTATTCCAAATGATTATTCCTTACTTTCATTCCGTGGAAGTTTGGGGTCATCACAGTTGGTATCAGAGCTTTGGTTAAACTTAGCTTTGGAATATAACATATTTATAATGATTCATTTACATAGAATCACAATATTCTATGGCGAACATTTCATGAGAATACATAATAGTCAGACATTTTATCGCCATCCTTTTATCCATTCTTCTGTCCTATCATTTCTTCAAATCACCATTACAGTTGTTCTGACTCTTTCCTTGATCGTACAGAACTAACTAAAAATGAGTAACAGTGCCGCTAGAACTACTAGAGTTAGAGCAATGGGGAAAAATGATGCTGAAACTGAGGAGGCCACGGTTCAACAGCCACCACCACCACCACAGCCCTTTGAATTGGTGAGGGTAGTGAAGGATTTTAAGAATTTAGATGGAGTTCCGTTCACAGGTACGGAGACCGTGATACAGGCTCAGGCATGACTTAAGAATTGTGAAAAGATATTTAGAGAACTAGAAGATCAAAAGAAGAGATTTGTGGCTTCATGGATGCTCCAAGACGAAACACAGTTTTGGTGGGAAGAGGTCAATATAGGAGGTGTTGAAGAAACTATGACTTGGACCAAATTTAAAGAGCTGTTTAATGAAGAGTATACTGCAAGGCAAGAGGTGCAAAGGCTTCACGATGAATTTGCCTGCCACTATGAAGAGAAGGTCAGGAAGAGTTCACAGCAAGATAGAGAAAGGGGTTTGGCCAATAATAAAGGGAAGCAACCTGAGAAGAAGACTGAAGGAAGTGGTTCTGCAGCCGCTAAGACTCATGATAAGACTAAGCTGCAATGCTACCACTGCCAGAAGTTTGGACACTATTGCAAGGACTACGGGAATCCAAAGAAGGCCAGGAGAGAGGACACTAGAAAATGCTATAACTGCCATAAAAAGGGTCACATCAAACTTAATTGTCCACTATTGAGGAGTTCCCAAGTTACCCATGTGTATGAGGGAGCAAGTGCACCACCTTCTTCCGCACCTACTTCTTCTGAAGGAGAAGGTAAGCCTGATGTATTAGGTGGTACTATTTCTGTTAAAAACATTCTTTGTGTTGGTTCCTACTCTACTATTTTTTTTCATTTCCTTTTCGAGGACAAAAAGTTCTTAAGGAGGGGAGACTGTAACAACCCTGAATTTTGGGGTAAATTTAAAATTTTTATTTGAAGTAATTTTAACGAGTTTTTGATAAGAAAATTTTATTTTAAATAATCACGATTAAAAATTATTATTATTTTAATTGAAGAAGGACTTTAAAAAATTAAATTAATTCCATTCCGAGCCCGAAATGCGTGGTAATTTCAAAATTCGTTTTTCAACTTTGGGAAAATATATAAAATTCATTATAGGTCAAAATTAGACGAAACAAGAAACACTAGGACCGCATCGATGATATCTTTATAATGAATTTAAGAAATTTATATTTCGGTTTGTAAGTTGTAAGTTATGTCAGAATCAAAATTTAGAAAGGTCGCTATGAAATTTATATTTATATTTATATATAAAGGTCAAAAATACTACTTTTTGCATATGAAGGAATTTGGACTCAAAACCACTTCCATTGAGTTCAGAATGATGTTTCTGCATTTAAAAAGTATAAACACACATATATTTCGAGTTTCGGGAATTATTTGTTTAAAAATGTATTTTTATTATTTAATATATAGGCCTTGAAAATAGCCATTTTTCAAACAACCTCTGTTTTCGACGAAACAACTTTTGTGGGAACTGAAATGTCAAATAATTGCTAGGTTTCAATTTTTAGAATTTTCCGAGTTGATATGTTAGCGTGGCAGAGGAAAATGTGTTTTGTTCGATTCAATCAAATTTAATCCACTGAAAAATAGCCATTTTTCAGACAGTCTCAGAATTCGATGAAATTAGTTTTTTTAGGACCGTATCGTCATCACAAAGCCAAAAATATTTTTTTCTGGATTATTCTGAGATCATATGTATCCCTGGTACATGAGAAAGTACGTTTGAATTTAAAATAAATGATTTATATTTTTAAAACTAAGAAACAGGAGCCAAGACCATCATTTGGGCCTGCATGACATAGTCAGATGAGTCCGGAATATGGGTAAATAGGTAGGAATGACAGTCGTTGGGCTGAAAAGGAAGAAGGTTGCAAAATGGCCTTTATTGGGCTAATTAATTAATTAAATAACCCTAATTTTATATTAATATAAATACCCGTACACTATTACTCCTTCTTCCTGATCGTTCAAACCCATAGCCGCCTACCCTTTCTAAACTTCTCTCTTATTTTTCTCCAAATCCATGGAGAATTAACATATGCCCCTTTGGACTTTTTGAAGTTCTCATCAATCTCTTTGATCTCATATAAGTTGCAAGATCTATAATAGCCTGTAGCTCCTTCACCGAACCCCCGAAACCGCCGCCATTCGGCCTCCCCCAGCCCCTCCATGGCGAACCGAACCTCCCCCTTTCCAGGCCTGATCCCCCTCTCCAAGCCCTACAACCTCCAACAAACCGTTCTTTAAACCGTTGCCTATATCTCCTGAAAATCCAAATCAAAGTTTTGAACCAAACCTGAAAACAAAGGTATGAAATTCATTTCAGATTTTGCCACGCTTTTGTTTGTGGCAACTGTAGTTGTTAAAAAGTAATTATTATTCAAAAATTGACAATTAATTCATACGAACTTCAAATTGTAAATTTTAAGATCCGTGTGAATCGTGACAGCAAATACATCAACTTAGAACTAATTGGAACAATTTCTGGACCTTTTTAATTTTAGATCTAGATATGAAATCGAGGTGAGTATTCTGATTTAAATAATTAATTTAAATCTAGTTATTTTGTTTGCTTATGTATCATGCTGTGTTTGTCATTGGTTCTGATCTGGGATGTTGCGATTGATTATGAACTAGTTTTAAGATGTTATATGGTTACCTCTTTAATCATTGATTTATTTAGATCTGCAATTATATATGCAATAGAAAGGCATGAAATTTATACCGTATATAAAATGACATCTTATACGTAATTATAGAACAAAAAAATTTGACGATGTGAATAGATTCAGTATTTTATTGAAAATTAAAAGTGAGAATATGACGATGTGAATAGATTCAATATTTTATTGAAAATTAAAGGTAAGAATTTGACGATGTGTATAGATTCAAATTTATATTTTTACATGTAAAATAAAAAGATGAAATTTTTTTCAATGTAAATATAGAGATGATATTTTTTTCATTATAAAGTAAAAGATGATATTTTTACATGTAAAATAAAAAGATGATATTTTTTCATTGTAAATAAAAAGATGATATTTTTTTCATTGTAAAATAAAAAGATGATAATTTTACATGTAAAATAAAAACATGATATTTCTTCATTGTAAATATAAAGAAATATTTTTACATCGTAAATATAAAGATGACATTTTTACATTATAAATATAAAGATGATATTTTCACATTGTGAAATAAAAAAAAGAGATATTTTTACATAAGATGATATTTTTTCATTGTAAACATAAAGAAATATTTTTACATCGTAAATGTAAAGATGACATTTTTACATTGTAAATATAAAGATGATATTTCCACATTGTGAAATAAAAAAAGAAGATATTTTTACATTGTAAAATATAAAATGATATTTTTACATTGTAAATATAAAGATGATATTTTTACATTATAAAAAAAAGAAATATTTTTACATTGTAAATATAAAGATGATATTTTTACATTGTAAAGTAAAAGACGAGATTTTTGCCATGTAAATAAAAAGTAGAATTTGCACTATATTTAAATTTACATTTTTTAATAAAAAAGTAGAAATTAGCATTGTAATGAAATTTACATTTTTACATGTAAATAAAGAGTAGGAATTTGCATTGTAATTAAATTTCCATTTTTATATGCAAATTTAGAATAGGATTTACACTGCAAATATAAGTTACATTTTTATTATGTAATTGAGGTGGGGTTTTACATTGAAATTAAAAACACATTTTATATGTAGATTAAGAAAGAAGATTTGCATTGCAAATGTAAATTACATTTTTTATGAAATTAAAGAGAAGAATTTACATGGTAGATTAAATGTTCACTTTTATTTGTAAACTAAGAATGAGAATTTGTATGGAAAATAAAATTTCATTTTTAATGTAATTAAAGGTAGGATTTTACCTTGGAAATTAAAGACAAAATTTGACATGTAAAATAAAATTACATTTGTAATGTAATTAAAAGGGTAGGACTTTATAGTGAAAATAAAAAGGCAAATTAAAAGACAGAAGTTACACTGTTAGGAAAATTACATTTTTAATGTAATTTAAAAAGAAATGCTTACATTATATTGGAAATTACATTTTAATGTAATTAAGAAAAAGAATTGGACATTAGAATCGAGATTACATTTTTAATGTAATAAGTTAGAATTTTTCACTGTAATGTTAATTGCATTTATAATGTAATTAAAAAGGGAAATTCAGCAATGCAATTGAAAGATAGGAATTTTACATTATAATGTTAATTATATTTTTAATGTAATTAAAGAGGAGATTTTACAGTGTAATTTAAGGATTAGGAAGGAAAAATAAAATTTTACATTGGAATAGAATTTAACTTTTTAATAAAAGAATAAAAGGTAAGAGGGAATGTTGAATTATAATTTACAATTTCCATGTAAACAGAGGAATGGAAGAATGAAAAAAATGATGATGAAAGTAGACGTTGTAATAGAATTTACATTATTATGTAAAATAAAAGTTAAAAGACTTACATATATATAAATATAATTAATATTTAACGAATCAAGCGCGGTAGTTCGCGTTTTGAAATTGTACATTTAAACGATTATACCAAAAGATCCGACTGTCGGAATTTCCCAAAACTGAAATCGTTAGGACCGTCTTGGGAAGATCTTTCCAACGATATAAACTACATTAAGATCCAATGGTAAGATTTTGAGAAATGTGAAAATCAAAATTTGTTGAAAGCAGCGCCAGGGTCGCCATTGACCCAAAGCGTCGTTAAATAAAGATTTAACTATTTTAAATAATTGAAATAGGAATTAATCGTTATAAAATAATATGGACGATAAATAAGGATTTTCATTATATATATACGAGGATTATTTGGAAAGTCCGAGTTACTCTCATTCCAAATAATCAAAACGACGTAAAGAATCGAAGTATGAAGACGGCGTATGAAGACCGTAAATCTTCCATCGAGAGGACAACGTTCGAGGCCCTGATTTGACTTGCTCCCTATTCAAGGGTCATGGTCATTATCCAAATGAACATGTTGATTGCACGGATTTGGTTTTCGCTCGGACCCAGAGCATAAGCTTACAAATGGAATGTGTGTCCGACATTGTACTCCTTTATATTGTATTTATTAATTTCCTGTCGAATGTATGAATGATTGGTGGCGGAGAATTTATTCTTTTGCTTAACGCCCTTTTGTATATTTCAGCAAAGGATCGGTAGTGTGATATGGAGTGACAGTGTGGCATACTAAGATGCAATGATTAAGGTTTCTTGTTGAAAAGCAGAACCTTGTGATAACGATCAAAGCACAGCCTGAATAAGCATAGCTTTGTGTACTACGAAGCTTCACAAGCCTCACAACCCGGTGGAGTCAAAAACAGGAGAAGGGAATGCAGGGAGAGCAGCGTGTTTCTTTCTAGTTAGAAGTAGTGTCAGTGCTTAAACTGGCTGATGTTTTACCTATCTGGATGATGGAATGAGGCATTTCGGATGATAGGTCCTATAGGATCGGGAAACGTGTGTTCAGGAATTGCCAATCCACGAAGCTGTATGTGTGGACCAGCCCTGCAGGATCCAAGGGTTCACTGCGGGGGATCCTGAGACATTACCTAGAGTGTCTCAAATAGGTAAGCAGCTCCTCCCTAGCCTTGACTCATGTTGGAAACCAAATTCCAAATACGACCCTACAAATTTGATTGTATTACTAGTACGGAGGCATAGTATATGGTAGTTATGCTTCCTAGGATTGGTACATTTATTTTGAAATGTTTTTATAAACACTAATAATATTAGATTTGTATTTATCATATTTAGCATGTTTAATCACCATAAGGTAAAACCCTATCCTCCGGTTTGCGTTGCATTGTGTGATGGGACATGGGTCTTATGGTATCCCATTTTTCTCAAAAGCATAGCGTTGTTTTACGATTCACTTATTGTTTGTTCTATCACTTCAAATTATGCACGGCAATCCATTGGGGTAAACCCGTTCTGCGTTAGCGGCGTTGTCTTTGGATTTGCCTTATTACTAGTAGTTAAATTAGTTAAGAATTCTCATACCAGTCCCGTGACTGACTCGTAGTTGGTTTTCACCTTTTGCAAACTCGGGCGCCATCTTTTCCACACGGGCAGCCAAGTAACAGGTTCGGCTTTCTTTGGAGTTGCTATCTTTGGAGCTTTCATGGTGTTGCTTATTTGGAGGTGCTTATGTTGGACCTCGAAGACTATCTATAATTTATCTTTTGTTTACATTTTATCTTTAGACTCTGAGACATCCAGACTTATTTTGTTTCCAGTTGTTCTAATTTTGAAGTTGAAGCTTATTTCCTTTTTTTCCTGAAAACTTGAAGTAATAAGTTAGTGCTCTATGACTGTGGGATTCTGTGTTTGATGACATTCATATTCCGCTGCTATGATGTTGTTATTCTATGGTTTTCCTTTACTATATTATATCTGTGATCTATATTGTTATATTTATGCTGTATTCCAAATGATTATTCCTTACTTTCATTCCGTGGAAGTTTTGGGTCATCACAGTTGGTATCAGAGCTTTGGTTAAACTTTGCTTTGGAATATAACATATTTATAATGATTCGTTTACATAGAATCAAAATATTCTATGGCGAACATTTCATGAGAATACATAATAACCAGTCATTTTATCGCTATACTTTTATCCATCTTTTTGTCCTATCATTTCTTCAAATCACCATTACAGTTGTTCTGACTCTTTCCTTGATCGTACAGAACTAACTAAAAATGAGTACCAGTGCCGCTAGAACTACTAGAGTTAGAGCAATAGGGAAAAATGATGTTGAAATTGAGGAGGCCACAGTTCAACAGCCGCCACCACCACCGCGGCCCTTTGACTTGGTGAGGGTAGTGAAGGATTTTAAGAATTCAGATGGAGTTCCGTTCACAGGTACGGAGACCGTGATACAGGCTCAAGCATGGCATAAGAATTGTGAAAAGATATTTAGAGAACTGGAAGATCAAAAGATGAGATTTGTGGCTTCATGGATGCTCCAAGACGAAACGCAGCTTTGGTGGGAAGAGGTCAATATAGGAGGTGTTGAAGAAAATATGACTTTGACCAAATTTAAAGAGCTGTTTATTGAAGAGTATACTACAAGGCAAGAGGTGGAAAGGCTTCACGATGAATTTGCCTATCACTATGAAGAGAAGGTCAAGAAGAGTTCACAACAAGATAGAGAAAGGGGCTTGGCGAAATATAAAGGGAAGCAACCTGAGAAGAAGACTGAAGGAAGTGGTTCTGCAGCCGCTAAGACTCATGATAAGACTAAGCTGCAATGCTACCACTGCCAGAAGTTTGGACACTATTGCAAGGACTGTGGGAATCCAAAGAAGGCCAGGAGAGAGGACACTAGAAAATGCTATAACTGCCATAAAAAGGGTCACATCAAACTTAATTGTCCACTATTGAGGAGTTCCCAAGTTGCCCATGTGTACGAGGGAGCAATTGCACCACCTTCTTTCGCACCTACTTCTTCTGAAGGAGCAGGTAAGCCTGATGTTTTAGGTGGTACTATTTCTGTTAAAAACATTCTTTGTGTTGGTTCCTACTTTCCTATTTTTTTTCATTTCCTTTTCGAGGACAAAAAGTTCTTAAGGAGGGGAGACTGTAACAAACCTGAATTTTGGCGTAAATTTAAAAATTTTATGTGAAGTAATTTTAATGAGTTTTTGATAAGAAAATTTATTTTATATAATCACGATTAAAAATTATTATAATTTTTTTATTTGAAGTAGGACTTAAAAATTTATATTAATTCCATTCCGAGTCCAAAATGGCGCGGTAATTTCGAAATTCTTTTTTCAACTTTGGTAAAATATATAAAATTCATTATAGGTCAAAATTAGACGAAACAAGAAACACTTGGACCGCATCGATGATATCTTTATAATGAATTTAAGAAATTTATATTTCAGTTTGTAAGTTGTAAGTTATGTCAAAACCAAAATTTAGAAAGGTCGCAATGAAATTTATATTTTTATTTATATATAAAGGTCAAAAATACTACTTTTTGCATATGAAGGAATCTTGACTCAAAACTGCTTCCACTGAGTTCAGAATGATGTTTCTGCATTTAAAAAGTATACACACTTATATATTTTGAGTTTCGGGAATTATTTGTTTAAAAATGTATTTTTATTATTTACTATATACGCCTTGAAAATAGCCATTTTTCAAACGATCTCTATTTTCGACGAAACCACTTTTGTTGGAACCGGAATGTCAAATTATTGCTAGGTTTCAATTTTTAGAATTTTCCGAGTTGATATGTGAGCGTGGAAGAGGAAAATATGTTTTGTTCAACTCAGTCAAATTTAATCGACTGAAAAACAGCCATTTTTCGGACAATCTCAAAATTCGATGAAATTAATTTTGTTAGGACCGTATCGTCATCACGAAGCCAAAAAAAAATTTATGGATTTTTCTGAGATCATATGTATCCCCAGTAAATTAGAAAGTACGTTTGAATTTAAAATAAATGATTTATATTTTTAAAACTAAGAAACTGGGGCCAAGACAATCATTTGGGCCTGCGGACATAGTCCGATGAGTCCGGAATATGGGTAAATAGGTAGGATTGATAGTCGTTGGGCTGAAAAAGAAGAAGGTTGCAGAATGGGCTTTATTGGGCTAATTAATTAATTAAATAACCCTAATTTTATATTAATATAAATACCCTTGCACTATTCCTCCTCCTTCCCGATCGTTCAAACCCATAGCCGCCTACCCTTTCTAAACTTCTCTCTTCTTTTCCTCTAAATCCATGGAGAATTAACGTATGCACCTTTGGACTTTTTTGAAGTTCTCATCAATCTCTTCGATCTCATATAAGTTGCAAGATTTAAAATAGCCTATAGCTCCTTCCACGAACCCCCGAAACCGCCGGTATTCGGCCTCCCCCAGCCCCTCTACGGCGAACCGCACCTCACCCCTTTCCAGGCGCCGATCCCCCTCTCCAAGCCCTACAACCTTCAACAAACACATCTGCAAACCGTTGCCTATATCTCCTAAAAATCCAAATCAAAGTTTTGATCAAAAACTGAAAATAAAGGTCTGAAATTCATTTCAGATTTTTCCAGGCTTTTGTCTGTGGCAACTGTAGTTGTTAAAAAGTGAATATTATTCAAAAATTGATATTTAATTCATACGAACTTCAAATTGGAAATTTTCAGATCTGTGTGAATCATGACAGCAAATACATCAACTTAGAATTGATTGGAACAATTTCTAGACCTTTTTAAATTTAGATCTAGATCTGAAATCGAGGTGAGTATTCTGCTTTAAATAATTAATTTTAATCTAGTTATTTTGTTTTCTTATGTATCATATTGTGTTTGTCAGTGGTTCTGATCTGTGATGTTGCGATTGATTATGGACTAGTTTTGAGATGTTATATGGTTACCACTTTAGTCATTGATTTATTTAGATCTGCAATTGTATATGCAATAGAAAGGCATGAAATTTATACCGCATATAAAATGACGTCTTATATGAAATTATAGAACAAAAAAAAATTGACGATGTGAATAGATTCAATATTTTATTGAAAATTAAAAGTGAGAATATGACGATGTGAATAGATTCAATATTTTATTGAAAATTAAAGGTAAGAATTTGACGATGTGAATAGATTCAAATTTATATTTTTACATGTCAAATAAAAAGATGATATTTATTCCATTGTAAATAAAAAGATGATATTTTTTCATTGTAAAGTAAAAGATGATATTTTTACATGTAAAATAAAAAGATGATATTTTTTCATTGGAAATATAAAGATGATATTTTTTTCATTGTAAATAAAAAGATGATATTTTTACATGTAAAATAAAAAGATGATATTTTTTTCATTGTAAATATAAAGAAATATTTTTACATTGTAAATATAAAGATGATATTTTTACATTGTAAATATAAATAAGATATTTTTACATTGTGAAATAAAAAAAAAGAGATATTTTTACATTGTAAAATATAAAATGATATTTTTACATTGTAAATATAAAGATGATATTTTTACGTTGTAAAGTAAAAGATGAGATTTTTGCCAAGTAAATAAAAAGTAGAATTTGCATTGCATTTAAATTTACAATTTTGTAATCAAAAAGTAGAAATTTGCATTGTAATGAAATTTACATTTTTACATGTAAATAAAGAGTAGGAATTTGCATTGTAATTAAATTTACATTTTTATATGTAAATTTAGAATAGGATTTACACTACAAATATAAGTTACATTTTTATTATGTAATTAAGGTGAGGATTTACATTGAAATTAAAAACACATTTTATATGTAGATTAAGAAAGAAGATTTGCATTGCAAATGTAAATTACATTTTTTATGAAATTAAAGAGAAGAATTTACATGGTAGATTAAATGTACACTTTTATTTGTAAACTAAGAATGAGAATTTGTATGGAAAATAAAATTTCATTTTTAATGTAATTAAAGGTAGGATTTTACATTGGAAATTAAAGACAAAATTTGACATGTAAAATAAAATTACATTTGTAAAGTAATTAAAAGGGTAGGACTTTATAGTGAAAATAAAAAGGCAAATTAAAAGATAGAAGTTACACTATTAGGAAAATTACATTTTTAATGTAATTTAAATAGAAAGGCTTACATTATATTGGAAATTACATTTTAATGTAATTAAGAAAAAGAATTGGACATTAGAATCGAGATTACATTTTTAATGTAATAAGTTAGAATTTTTCACTGTAATGTTAATTACATTTATAATGTAATTAAAAAGGGAAATTCTACAATTCAATTGAAAAATAGGAATTTTACATTATAATGTTAATTATTTTTTTAATGTAATTAAAGAGGAGATTTTACAGTGTAATTTAAGGATTAGGCAGCAGAAATAAAATTTTACATTGGAATAGAATTTACCATTTTAATAAACGAATAAAAGGAAAGATGAAATGTTGAATTATAATTTACATTTTTCATGTAAACAAAGGAATGGAAGAATGAAAAAAATGATGGTGAAAGTAGACGTTGTAATAGAATTTACATTCTTATGTAAAATAAAAGTTAAAATATTTATATATATATATATAAATATAATTAATATTTAGCGAATCGAGCGCGGTAGTTCGCGTTTTGAAATCGTACATTTAAACGATTATACCAAAAGATCCGACCATCGGAATTTCCCAAAACTGAAATCGTACACTGTTAGGACCGTCTTGGGAAGACCTTTCCAACGATATAAACTACGTTAAGATCCGACAGTTAGATTTTGAGAAATGTGAAAATCAAAATTTGTTGAAAGCAGCGCCAGGGACGCCATTGACCCAAAGCGTCGTTAAATAAAGATTTAACTATTTTAAATAATTGAAATAGGAATTAATCATTATAAAATAATATGGACGATAAAGAAGGATTTTCATTATAAATGTACGAGGATTATTTGGAAAGTTCGAGATACTATCATTCCAAATAATCAAAACGACGTAAAAAATCGAAGTATGAAGACGGCGTATGAAGACCGTAAATCTTCCATCGAGAGGACAACGATCGAGGCCCTAATTTGACTTGCTCCCAATTCAAGGGTCATGGTCATTGTCCAAACAAACATGTTGATTGCACGGATTTGGTTTTCGCTCAGACCCAGAGCATAAGCTTACAAATGGAATATGTGTCCGACATTGTACTCCTTTATATTGTATTTATTAATTTTCTGTCGAATGTATGAATGATTGGTGGCGGAGAATTTATTCTCTTGCTTAACACCCTTTTGTATATTTCGACAAAGGATTGGTAGTGTGATATGGAGTGACAGTGTGGCATACTAAGATGCAATGATCAAGGTTTCTTGTTGAAAAGCAGAACCTTGTGGTGACGTTCAAAGCACAGCTTGAATAAGCATAGCTTTGTATATTACGTAGCTTCACGAGCCTCACAACCCGGTGGCTTCAAAAATGGGAGAAGGGAACGCAGGGAGAGCAGCACGTTTCTTTCTAGTTAGAAGTAGTGTCAGTGCTCAAACAAGCTGATGTTTTACTTATGTGGATGATGGAATGAGGTGCCTCGGATGATAGGTCCTATAGGATCGGGAAACGTGTGTTCAGGAATTGCCAATCCACGAAGCTGTATGTGTGGACCGGCCCTGCAGGATCCAAGGGTTCACTACGGGAGGTCCTGAGACATTAGCTAGAGTGTCTCGAATCGGTAAGGATCTCCTCCCTAGCCTTGACTCATATTGGAAACCAAATTCCAAATACGACCCTACGAATTTGATTGTATTAATAGTACGGAGGCATAGTATATGGTAGCTATGCTTCCCAGGATTGATACAATTATTTTGAAATGTTTTTATATACACTAATATTATTTGATCCGTATTTATCGTATTTAGCATGTTTAATCACCATAAGGTAAAACCCTATCCTCTGGTTTGCGTTGCATTGTGTGATGGGACTTGGGACTTATGATGATTCCATTTTTCTCAAAAGCGTAGTGTTTTTTTACGATTCACTTATTGTTTGTTCTGTCACTTTAAATTATGCACAGCAATCCATTGGGTTAAACCCGTTCCGTGTTAGCGACGTGGTCTTTGGATTTTCCTTATTACTAGTAGTTAAATTAGTTAAGAATTCTCACACCAGTCCCATGACTAACTCGTAGCTGGTTTTCACCTTTTGCAAACTCGGATGCCCTCTTTTCAACACGGGTAGCCAAGTAACAGGTTCAGCTATCTTTGGAGTTGCTGTCTTTGGAGCTTTCTTGGTGTTGCTTATTTGGAGGTGCTTATGTTGGACCACGAAGACTATCTATCACTTATCTTTTGTTTTCATTTTTTTCTTTAGACTCTGAGACATCCAGACTTATTTTGTTTCCAGTTGTTCTAATTTAGAAGTTGAAGCTTATTTCCTTTTTTTTCCTGAAAACTTGATGTGTTAAGTTAGTACTCTGTGACTGTGGGATTATGTGTTTAATGACATTCATATTCCGCTGCTATGATGTTGTTATTCTATGGTTTTCCTTTGCTATGTTGTATTTGTGATCTGTATTGTTATATTTATGTTGTATTCCAAATGATTATTCCTTACTTTCATTCCGTGGAATTTTGGGGTCATCACTAAAAGATATTTCAGTGTGTGTCAAACATCAAAGGGCCATTTTAGTTTGAAGATTGGATATTAATCAAAATAGCCCAACCACGTTAAGAAATGGGTAGAAGCCACGTTTGGTTTAGGCCAATAATGTTTGAGGCATTCCGGCAAATGGATAGAGGCAAAATCAAAGTTTTGATAAATTATCATGCTGTTTAGGTTCTGTAACAACCAGCATTCTACGCATCGGAGGATCGTAGAATACTAATTTCTTTCTTATATGAAGACGTATGGTCATGTATCTTTGGGAAAGGACTATTGCGGTCATTTCCCATGTTCATGATTTTTGCCGATTTTTAAGTGACCATTTTGCCCCTAGCTAATCTTGTTTCGTTCATAACTTTTGACTGAGAGGAGTTTTGACATGAAACAACTTCCATTAGATCCGAATGATGGTTTACTTTTCCGTAGAGTGGTCATAATAGTCAAACGGATTTACCGTTTGGGAGATATGGCTGAATTAAGGTTTAGAAGGCTAAAAACAACTTAATTGGGCTTAACCGGGTGATTAACAGCTAGGCCCAATAGGGGATTTCGGGTTTAGAGGTATTTAAGGGCTGCAAGGGTTTAGAAAAAAAAATTACTTCATTTTCCAGCCGCCACAATCATGTCTATCACTCTAGCCATGGCCTCCACCTTCTAATTTCATCCCAAATCGCCTCTAATCACTTTCTAATCAAAGATTAAGCAAAACTACATCAAATCAAGGGGGATTAGCACCATATCAGAGCGAGTGCTGCTGGAACACATTAGAATTCGACCCAAACAGAGAATCATTTCAGATCTATAGTTTACTTTGTGGCAAAGGTGAGTGATTTGCATTGTTTTTCACTAATTACGGCTAATTAGGCTAATTAGCGAAATTATAACTCAAAAAAATCTAGAAAATTTTATAAAATTCCAGAATATTATTTTATGCCTATGATATGAATTTGGGTTGATTTGACTAATTTTGCTAATCCCGGAATTTAGGAGATTAAGGGGTGATTAGTGATTATTAGCGAAATTATGCGTCATAAAATTATGAAAAAATATTCAAAAATTCTAAAATATTGTTTTAGACCTCTGTTAGAAAATTTGGCTAATTTGGTTAAGTTTTACTAATCCTATCATTAGTTGTTGTTGAACATGTTTATGGGGAAAATATAGGGTTTTGGCTATGTTTGATCCATTTTAACCTATCATATTGATGTTTTGGTGTTTGATGTCACTTTTACTTGCTGCTATGATTGCGTGGTATGCTTTGTGATTGATGAGAATAGATAGAATGGTCGAAAATGTCATCGAATGGCATAAAATGCTCGCTGGAAAAGTTGAAGAAAAATAGTACAGGTTTTCGGATCAGATCGGAGGAATGGACTCGGACCGAATATAGGACTGGGAAAGGGATCACCGAACCGAACCGAGGCTTGGCACAAGGGGAAAGTGTGGCAAAAAGGAAGGCCAAAATGGTTGAACTAGGATCGGATCAAGCTAGAGAAGGGGGAATCAGATCGGAGCGGATGGGAATAGGAATGGGGATCAGATCGGACCAGAAGATCAAGTAAGGGACGGAAGGAAGACAGTTGGCGAACCGACCCGATGTGACATGGAGGACCCGAAGCGACCTGATGTGACATGAAGGACTTGAACCGAACCGACGTACTGCTAAGGACTTGGAGACCCCCGACCCGAACCAAAGCAATTGGAGGATACCGATCCGAACCGACAGAGAAGAAGGACAAATAACCGAACCGATCCAGTGATGACAAATAACCCGAGATGCAAAGGTAGTCCATATGGAAGTTAGAGCTCAGGATCTAGTTGGGAACCAATGAGTCGACTTCATGAGTTGGGCTTTGCTGCGGGACGTGTGCAAAGGGGTTGTTGGTATTCATAACTTTGGTTCACCACTGAGAGGCGGACAGTGGGCTCGTAGTGATAGTTGTACGGGATTGGATTCCGTCATGGCTTAATTGATAGGTGACCAAGGTAGTTGATATCGTATGCTTTACGCACTGGGTGAGAGATGTGAGGATGGTTGCTATGTTTGATTTGTTTGCCATCATTATGACATGCACAACCCCACCCCGTATTCTTTACACCATCTGTTTAGTGGCACCTTGGAGTATTGTACAGTATGTAGTGCTAATTCTTTGGTTGCAGGTCCAGGTTCAGGTATGATTGGATTATACCAGTTATTGTTCTATTTTGTTGCTTATCGCTCATACCAAACTTTTTGCCTGACCTAGAGTTTTATGTCTCTTTTTATTACTCTGGGTGCTCTCACGAGCAGACTAGAGACAGGTTAGCTGGTGATGCATAAGTAGCAGATTCGGAGGCGAGCAGGAGGCTTCCACGTATGATACATATAGATATTCTCCCTGTGTCGTTGCTGGTCACTACTTTGGGCATTAGTAGTGTACCTTACTTGTTTAGCTTTTTGAGACAGTTTTTAAAAGTTGTAATAATGTTGGCTTTGGATCATAAGCTGTACTTTGAATTTTCCGCTGCCATGATAGTATGTTTTCAGCTTATGCATTGTCTCGCCTGTTTTATGTCAAGTATGTTGTTATTATATTTTGTTCTATGCGCTGTGAGACATTCTACAGGTTCCTTGTTGATTCTTTGTCTTCTTTCTTTCCTTTTCTGACTTTCTTCCTGTGCTAACTGGACATGTGTACAGCGCACTTGTGGAGTAAATGTCGGTTGGTGCAGGGCGGGTTGTCACATTTGGTATCAAAGCTATAAGTTGCGTAGTTAACCTAGGGAAAGACACTAAGGAGAGATAGTACGTAAATGAGAGTGCGTATTTGTGATTACTTTGGTTTTCAAAAGCTATATATATACTATTAGTATAGCTAAGGATAAAGTTACACTGCACTAGCACCACTATGGAGATGGTTAGTCGTTTTCTCTTTACGGATTGAACGATGAGCCGATACGTAAGGGTACCGGTAGAGGAGCCAATAATGGGAATGCTCCTGACATGAGGACGATGTTAACTGACCTCATGAGAGAGATGCTTAGAGATGTTCAGAGGGCAGCTCCCAATGCTAGTAATGGTGGTGGTCCAGTAGTGCAGGCGCCTAGGGACGATTTTGCCAAGCTGAATAAGGATTATACTAGTCTTGGTGGGAAGCTGTTCCACAGAACGGAGTCGGCCATGAATGTTCAGGATTGGTTGGATAGCTGTGATCGTATCTTCGATGACTTGGATATCGAGGATGCGATGAAGAGAAGGCTAGCGTCTCGTCAGCTGCAAGGACGAGCGATGAATTGGTGGAATGCTATTAAGACAACCACTCCAGAGGATCAGGTTACTTGGGATCAGTTTAAGGATCGCTTTAGCGACAAGTTTATCCCAGCTGCTCAGAAGTCGGAATTGTTTTGGAAGTTCTTAGAGCTTAAGCAGAATAGTAGGGCAGTCTCGGACTATATTGTTGAGTTTGACACCTTGTCGAAGTATGGGTTATCTCTTATAGATATTCCTGAGAAGAAGAATGACAAGTTCATTACTAGTTTGGATGGATACTTGGGGGAAAATCTTATTAACCACATCGATGAGACGTTTGAATCGATTGTGGGGAAAGCATTAAGGTCAGAGAGTCTTTACCCTAAGCCAAAGACTGAGGTTGTTATTTCATCTACAAAGGAGCCAAAGCCGCAAGCAGGCGGTGGAGGCAAGAATAATTCCCAGAATAAGAGGAAACAAGACCAAACCATGGATGGTCAGAATAAGAAAAATAAGAAAGATGGCGAGTGCTTTAGCTGTTGTAAGAAGGGCCACTATGCCAGAGATTGTCGGGAAAAACCTGGAGAAAGGAAGTGCTTTAACTGTGGCCAAGCGGGACATCACAAGAATGAATGTCCACAACCTCATAGGGACAAGCAAATCGTGAAAGCACATGCTATCAACGTTGTTCCTTCTTCGTAGAATGCCCCAACTGCAGCGCAGAAGGAAAAAGGTGTTGTTATTCGAGGTATGCTTCCTATTTAAGATGTTTTTGATCGAGCTTTGTTTGACAAACCTGAATTAGTCGATAGACCTTTAGTAGCGACAAACCCGATAGGTGGTTTGACTAGCCTTTATAGGATTTGTCGTAATTTGGTCTTATTGAGTCATGAATGTATGTTTGTTGTGATTGCTTTATTTTGTGCTTTACTAGGTCTAGCTTGATTTTTGGGAGCTGATTGACTTCAAAGGCATAGAGTGATAGTAGATTGTGAAGAGTCTTTGACGACCATTATTATGGATGATGGACAAAAGGTGGTATTGGATCGCTTACCTTATGATGAAGATGATAAAGGGAGTTAGAGAAGCGAATTGTAACAACCCGAATTTTTATAACATGTTAAAACAAGTAATCAGGGCAGAATTAAATCATAAGTTAAGAATCAATGGGAACGGGTTGCGCCATTGCGTTCGTCTCGAAATTCTTCTTGAAAACGAGTCCGAAATTTCGTAAATCGGAGTCCGTATGACCAAGTTATGGCCCATAGAAGATTTCAGAAAATTCAAAATTCAGCCCGAAGTTCAAATTCAGCCAGAAGAAGATTGGGCGGGAAAATTTCCCGCCCTAACCCAGGTCGACAGGGGGGTCGACTGGAGTGTCGACCTGCCCCCCCCCCCCACCCCACCCCGGCGACTGGGGTGTCGACCTCCCCTGGTCGGAACCTGTTGGTGTGGTGCACCAGTTTGCTCCTTTGGTCTGGTCAGTTAGCCTGTGACGGGATTTGATGGTTCAGATCTAAACGAAGGTTAATCCTATGGCCTAAACTAGTCTCTACACCTATAAAAACACCCTATTACCTAGCATAAACCATCACAAATCATCCTAACAACTAAATTCTGCCAAAATGCTCCCTAATCATGGCCTCCATCTTCATCTTGAGAGCGTCTAAGGCAAAAAGGAGCCATCTTTCTTCATCAAATCAAAGGAGATACCTATTTTCAAGGCTTCTAGTGTTGCTACATCATTCCTAGAGCTTCTACAACGTCTCTATCTTGATCTATTTGGTTTCTAGTTCTTATAGACACGCTTTGTAAGCCCCACTCTACTCTTAGATTTAAACAATGAAGTTAATATGAATATGTAGCAAGTTGAAATGAGATTTTTGGTGTAATATTTGTCTTGGGGCCATATTTTTATGCATAGATCCATTTATGACACTTTTGATCTATGATTGTGGCACTATCATGAACCTAGTACCATTTACCTTGATTTTTGGGTAGAAAACTATGAGCTTTATTTGGGGATTATGCATAATGCAACATAGAACCCCTCATAACCTTGATGTAAACTTGCCTATGATGTTGAACTACATGCTACCCATAAGTTTATCACTCTATGTCAACTATTATCATGTTATCACCTTGCCTATGATGTTGAACTACATGCTACCCATAAGTTTATCACTCTATGTCAACTATTATCATGTTATCACCTTGCCTATGATGTTGAACTAAATGCTACCCACAAGATTTTTGCTATGTTTGATGTCATGCATATTTTTGAGGCCAATAATCCTATATGCTAGTTGTGATGAACACCTTTGCCTCAAATATCATCATGTTTAACTTATGACCAAATTTACCAACTTTATGCCCCTCTTGGTCATATTTTTTTGTTCCTTGATTCACTTGTGTTGATGCGAATTTATGTGCGATGGGGATACGTTATGGGTAGTTAAGCAAACTTGAAATGACATGAAAAACATAACTTGAAATGTGAAATGAAACTTTATTATGCTTAAAACTTGAATATGGTCATGACATGTAGAAAACCATAAAGTGGCCAACTCAAGGTTGGGTTGAGTTTGTAGCGTAAATCTGCCAGGAACCGCCCGGCAAATCCAGTGGCTACAAATAATAGGACCCAATGTGAGAAGTTGGTCACATCGCGCTTGAAACCCGAGGTTAGACTAGGTTGTGGTGTAAAGCTGCCCGGACTCGCCCGGCATATCCAGTAACCACAACAAAGTCTAATGTGAGAGGTTGGGTGCATTAAATTAATTAATGCCACATGATAGGGTTAAGTCATGAACCACTTGGATACACTTAACCAACTTGAAACATGATTGGATAGGGTTAACCACACTTAACCCGTTAGAAACCCTAGTTACGCGGTCCTTTTCAGCAGTAACCCTCTTGGATGTATCACGATACCCTAGGGACTAGGCTAAGGTGGGGCACGATTACTGGGCTGATTGTAAGCGACCACAACGACGGCTGATTTGGTGCGCCGGTGTAGGTTCAGACGGACTATGGTCATGCACATAGTCCGAAGTTGAAAAAGCAGGCACGGGCACCAGTAGGTTTAGACTGTGCGTGCTTGATTCGTGTCAGTGGTTGGCACCCTAGGGCTTGATACACCCTAGGGTGGACCTAGCACAGTCTGACAACATTTAGTGATTGGACCGTATGACACCGACACTCGACGAGTTAGGCTTATAGGGAGCCGATCGACTAGACCGTGTAATTGGACCCCGACTTGGGTCATCTCATGATATTGGGCCAAGGGATCATTTCTTGTTTATACTTGACATGGGTTGGATTACTAGTACTATTGGTGCAAAACTAAACTTGTATATGTGATACCACACTTGATCTACCTTGTTATCTATTTATCATGCCAGTTAGTTACCATCTTTATGTTTCATCTCAGATTCTCATGTTTTAGTTAACTTTACTAGTTTTTATACTAATAGTAGGTAGGACTTACCAGTCTTTATGACTGACCCTTTTTCTTTCGCCTCTTTTCTTCCATCCCTCAAGGTTCTCAGGGAGGGAACACTAGCGCTTAGCTTGGACATTTGGTTTGCTTTCTTGACAGCTCATGTACGGTTTGGACTTGAGCTTGCTATGGCTTCATCACATCTATCTTGGGGATTGTTTACTTTATGTTATTTTTAGTTTATGTTTTCTAGACTTGTGGTAGTTGGAAAATAATGACTAAGTACTTTGATGTAAGTTAACTATTTGGTTTTGAAATAGTTAAGTATGGTTTTTAAATTTCTACCGCTGCTTTACTTATTTATTTATCTATGTTCTGTCTTGTGATATCTCTGTGCATGTTTGCCTAGACAACATCCCTCCAAAGCTAGTGCCAGCACTCGTGAGTGTGGCCCTGGCGGAGGTGGGGTGTTTCATTTGGTATCCGAGCATGAGGTTTACTAAACCGGAAAAAAGTTTTAAAAACCCTTTTGAAAAACTATTTTCAAAACCAATTAAGTATTTTTCCAAGAAAAGTCTAGTTTATTTTAAAAGGGTATTCCCTAAAAGCCATTAGCACTATCCTTTGTTTCCTTATTCTAAATCTATCTTTTCCTTTTTCAGCATGACCGATCTTAACCTTCTCGAGGGAGTACCCATATCCGGATGGTTCCGAAGGTACTTGGAAGCTAGGGCCAACGATGCGGGCCCAGCAAACACTCCCACTCCTCCTCCCATACCTGAGGATCCTCCTCCTCCTCCTCAGCGTCCACAAGCGGATTTCACGAAGATTTGCAAAGACTTTAAGGCGATGGGTGGCAAGAATTTTGTAGGGACAGAGACTTATGTTGAGGCAAGAAACTGGTTAAAGGAAACTGAAGATCTTTTTGCTATCTTTGATGTAGAAGACCGTAGGAAAGTTCTATTGGCAGTATGGCTATTGAAAGAGGAAGCTTCTTATTGGTGGGAAGTCACCAACGCCACTAGGCCTATAGAGACTTAGGCCGATTTTAGGATGAGTTTTGGGCTTAAGTTTCTATCGTCTGCTGAGGAGAATCTGCAAATGGAGAAGTTTATATCACTGAAGAAAGGGGACATGACCATGAGGGAGTATGTGAATAAGTTTAACCAGCTTGCTCGATTCGGTTTAGACATGGTTAACACACCTCAGAGGAAGGCTCTACACTTTGCTCCGGGATTGAATGAGCCATTACAAAGTTTGGCCATGTCTCATATACCCATGGGGGCCACTTTTGAGAGCTTAGTGGATATGGCCTTGCTCCAAGGAGATGATAAGAATGGCAAGAAAGAAGTCAAGCCCAATGAGACTCAAACCAAGAAGGTGGACTCCAAGTGGGGAGGCAACCAGAGCAACCAGAACAACAAGAATAACAAGAACAACAAGGGTAACAAGGCCAACAACAACAAGGCAAGGGAGACAAGGAAGTACAACTTCTGTGGGATCACTGGACACATAGCCAATGATTGTAGGAAGAAGAAAAGGAAGTTGGGAGAATGCTTTCATTGCGAAGAGTCCGGACACTTCAGTAAGGATTGCCCAAAGAAGCAAGGACAGAGGCAAGGACAGACTCATCGGGTAGGACCTTCTAGAGGGCAGATGCATGCTCTCAACACTACTCCAACTCCGGACTGAGGTAGTATTTCTGTAGAAAGCCTTGTTTACATTTCTGGTTTTCCTGTTCAAACTTTATTTGATTCTGGCGCATCGCACACATTTATTTCTTCTGACATTGTTGAAAGATTGCACCTAAGTACTTGTCTAGTTGAGGGTCCCGTTAGTGTTTTAAATCCAATTGGGGGTTCCGCCCATCTATCTATGATTTGTATTGATTTGAGGATTTCTATCTTGACCGTAGAATTCACAAGTAAAGCTTATGTTCTCGGGTTCATGGGATACGAGTTGATTTTGGGCATGGATTGGTTGTCCAGTTATGGAGCCATTCTCGATTGTGAGCATAGGGTAGTGAGGCTTGTGACTCGCCTTGTCAGTACCCTAGAGATTTCTTGTAACCCTCTGGATCCCGTCATGTTATGTTATCTTGAATCCCTCGACTCGTCTATTGACAATCTTCAATCTGTGAGGGTGGTCCGAGAATATCCTGATGTTTTTGATGAGGTGAAGGGGTTACTCCCTAAACGTGAGACAGACTTCCGTATTTATCTTGTTGATAATGCCAAGCTAGTTTCATTGCCTTTTAGGAACATGGCCCCGCGAGAAAGAAGAGAGCTTAGCAAGCAAATCAAGGAGTTGCTTGAGAAAAATTTCATTAGGCGAAGCATTTCTAAATGGGGTGCTCCTGTGGTATTCGCTACTAAGGCGAATGGTTCGCTTCATCTATGTGTTGATTATCGTGAGTTAAACAAGCTGACAAAGAAGAATAGGCACCCGTTACCGAGGATTGATGATCTCTTTGACCATCTTATAGGTGCTTTTGTTTTCTCTCAACACGATCTAGCCACCGGATTCCATCAGCTTAGAGTGGCTGAGGATAGTATTGATAAGACTGCGTTTAGGACTCCAGATGGATTCTTTGAATGGCTAGTCATGCCGTTCGGTTTGACTAATGCACCCTCATACATCGTTGATTTGATGAGTAGGGAGTTCCTTAACAAGTTTGTTGTTGTCTTCGTGGATGATATTCTGATCTTCTCTAAGGACGAGTAAGAGCATGCTACACATCTCAAGGAGGTTATGGATATGCTTAGAGCTCATCAGTTAAAAGCCAAGTTCTCCAAATGCCATTTCTGGAGAAGGGAAGTTCGGTTCCTTGGGCATATAGTTTCTAAGTAGGGCATAGCTGTGGATCCCGCTAAAGTAGTGGCGGTACAAGACTGGAAAGTTCCGAAGAATGCAACTGAAGTGAGAAGCTTTCTCGGTCTGGCAGGATTTTATAGGAAGTTCATTAAGGACTTTGCTAAGATTTCAGCCCCTCTCACCAAGTTAACGAAGAAGAATCTAGTCTTTGCATGGGACTTAGAGTGTAAGCTTGCTTTTCAAAGGCTCAAGAAAGCCCTCACCACAGCTCCAGTTCTAGCATTACCCGATAGAGGGAAGATGTTTACCGTGTACCCCGATGCATTGGCACATGATTAGGCACTGTCCTGATGTAGGAAGGGAGAGTGATATGCTTTGGGAATAGGCAACTCAAAGTTCATGAGAAGAGCTATCCCACTCATGATTTGGATATGGCGGCGATCGTCTTTGCACTCAAATCTTGGCGCCATTATCTCCTAGGTGAAAGGTTTGAGTTATATACTGATCACAAGTCGCTCAAGTACCTCTTCTCGCAAAAAGATTTGAATCTAATGCAGCAAAGGTGGATGGAATTCTTGGCATCACATGACTTCGAGATAGCGTATACACCTGGCAAGGGTAATGTTGTGGCGGAGGCGCTAAGTAGAAGAAGGTTGACTTTGAGTCCCTTGTTTGTTGAGATGAAGAGCCTAGAGTTCTTGGCAACCTTTGATTTTACACCTGCTATTGAGTCGATGACTGGTTCGTTAGCATCACTTGAGCTTAGACCTACACTTCTTGATCAAGTTGGGACTTCACAGAGGGAAGACCCGCAGATAGTCGAGATCATGGACAAGTTGATTCGAGGTGAGACGTTAAGTCACCTCGCTAGATATGCTATCAATGACAAGGGTTGGCTAAGGCGTGATGGAAGACTATGTGTCCCACAAGTGGGAGACTTAGTAAATAAAGTTCTTGAGGAGGCGCGTCACTCAAGGATGACCATACATCCCGGAGGGGATAAGATGTACCGGGACATGAAGCGCATTTTCTTTTGGGATGGGATGAAAAAGGATGTTGTAGAGTTTGTTTCTAGATGCATTGTTTGCCAACAAGTAAAGGCTGAGTCGAAGAATTCCAGTGGGCTACTGCATCCATTGGAGGTCCCGCTATGGAAGCGGGAAAGTATCTCTATGGATTTTGTGGATGGATTGCCGAGATCAAAGAAGGGGAATACTAGCATATGGGTCATCGTGGATAGACTTACGAAGAGCGCTCATTTCATTCCAATAAAGAGCAAGAGGACCGCATCATGGCCAGCATCTATTTATCTTCGAGAGATAGTGCGATTGCATGGAGTTTCTTCTTGCATAGTGAGCGATCGAGACCCAATCTTCACTAGCCAATTTTGGAATAGTTTGCAAGAAGCGATGGGTACGCGATTGAATCTAAGTACAGCCTATCACCCACAGACGGATGGTCAGAACGAAAGGGTGAATAGGGTACTAGAAGATCTGTTGAGGCTGTGCATTCTTGACTTTGGTGGCACTTGGGAAGACCACCTTCCTCTCGTAGAGTTTGCTTATAATAACATCTACCAAGCAAGCATAGGGATGGCACCATTCGAAGCTTTGTATGGGAGGCCGTGTAAGTCACCAACATGTTGGTGGGAGACGACGGATAAGCTTATACTTGGGCCCGACATGATAAGGGACACATCCGAAAAAGTTGAGTTGATTCGAGGGCGGATGAAAACGGCCCAAGCCAGACAGAAATCCTATGCAGACAAGCGAAGGACAGACTTAGAGTTTGAAGTTGAAGATATGGTCTTTGTGAAGGTTTCTCCTTTGCGAAATGTGGTTCGTTTTGGAGCAGTTGGAAAGCTAGCACCAAGGTTCGTTGGACCCTTCCCTATCATCGAGAAGATTGGGCAAATGGCTTATAGAGTGGAATTGCCCGAGAAGCTGGCTGGAGTGCACAATGTCTTTCATGTCTCGCATCTCCGAAAATGCCTACATGAATCAGCCGAAGTAGTTGAGCCTAGCATTCTTGAAGACGTGGAGGTAGAGAAAGAGGCAACCTTGAGACGAGCTCCGATTCGTATCTTGGGAACGGAGATCAAGAAGCTGAGGAACCGAGAAGTCAAGTTAGTAAAGGTTCAGTGGAGTGAAGCCGATGAAGATGCAACTTGGGAAACCGAGGAGAAGATGCGTGGGATTTATCCATTTCTTTTTAAGGGTACATTCTCGATCCCTTTTCCTAGTTAGCATATCTTTCTTTTGCTATCCATGTTTATCTTGTTATCTCATTAATCTTGTTATGAGAACCTTAGGTAGAAACCCTTTGGATGAAACATGTAATGCTTGATGGTTGCAAATGGTTGCAAGTGGTTACTCGTGGATGCATGATACACGTTAGGCACTAAGATCGGCTCACACAATTTCATATTGCATGTGCATGAGTGTTTATGCTTATTCATGGATGAAACTTGCTATGCTATCACGTGGATGTTGCATATGGATGAATGTTATGTGCACTCATGTAGAGATGATAAATTATGTTAGGAATTTGCATACAATTGGACTCATTGCACTAACATATTCTGCATTAAGGAGGTTTACTAAGTCAGTAATTGCCTGATTTTCGCATTAGATAGGTGCATTTACACACACTTTTGCATATGTTCATACAACATTAGAAATCTTTTAAGGACAATGATTACTTGTGGATGATGTTTGAGTAGATGGATGATGGATGGTAGGATACGTTCTTCTTAACTTGGAGATTTCGGGGACGAAATCCTTTAAGGTGGGGAGAATGTAACAACCCGAATTTTTATAACATGTTAAAACAAGAAATCAGGGAAGAATTAAATAATAAGTTAAGAATGAATGGGAACGGGTTACGCCATTGCGTCCGTCCTGAAATTCAGCTTGAAAATGAGTCCGAAATTTCGTAAATTGGAGTCCGTATGACAAAGTTATGGCCCATAGAAGATTTCAGAAAATTCAAAATTCAGCCCAAAGTTCGAATTCAGCCAGGAGAAGATTGGGCGGGAAAATTTCCTGCCCTACCCCAGGTTGATAGGGTGGTCGACCTGGGTGTCGACCTGCCCCCCCCCCCCTGGTCGACTGGGGTGTCGACCTGGGGGTCGAGCTCCCCGGTCTGACCCTGTTGGTCTGGTGCACCAGTTTGCTCCTTTGGTCTGGTCAGTTGGCATGTGACGGGATTTGATGGTTCAGATCTAAACGAAGGTTAATCCTATGGCCTAAACTAGTCTCTACACCTATAAAAACACCCTAATACCTAGCATAAACCATCACAAATCATCCTAACAACTAAATTCTGCCAAAATGCTCCCTAATCATGGCCTCCATCTTCATCTTGAGAGCTTCTAAGGCAAAAAGGAGCCATCTTTCTTCATCAAATCAAAGGAGCTACCTATTCTCAAGGCTTCTAGTGTTGCTAAATCATTCCTAGAGCTTCTACAACGTCTCTATCTTGTTCTATTTGGTTTCTAGTTCTCATAGCCACGCTTTGTAAGCCCCACTCTACTCTTAGATTTAAACTATGAAGTTAATATGAATATATAGCATGTTGAAATGAGATTTTTGGTGTAATATTTGTCTTGGGGCTATATTTGTATGCATAGATCCATTTATGACACTTTTGATCTATGATTGTGGCACTATCATGAACCTAGTACCATTTACCTTGATTTTTGGGTAGAAAGCTATGAGCTTTATTTGGGGATTATGCATAATGCAACATAGGACCCCTCATAACCTTGATGTAAACTTGCCTATGATGTTGAACTACATGCTACCCATAAATTTATCACTCTATGTCAACTATTATCATGTTATCACCTTGCCTATGATGTTGAACTACATGCCACCCATAAGTTTATCACTCTATGTCAACTATTATCATGTTATCACCTTGCCTATGATGTTGAACTACATGCTACCCACAATTTTATTTGCTAAGTTTGATGTCATGCATATTTTTGAGGCCAATAATCCTATATGCTAGTTGTGATGAACACCTTTGCCTCAAATATCATCATGTTTAACTTATGACCAACTTTACCAACCTTATGCCCCTCTTGGTCATATTTTTATGTTCCTTGATTCACTTGTGTTGATGCGAACTTATGTGCGATGGGGATACGTTATGGGTAGTTAGGCAAACTTGAAATGACATGAAAAACATAACTTGAAATGTGACATGAAACTTTATTATGCTAGAAACTTGAATATGGTCATGACATGTAGAAAACCATAAAGTGGCCAACTCGAGATTGGGTTGAGTTTGTAGCGTAAATCTGCCTGGAACCGCCCGGCAAATCCAGTGGCTACAAACAATAGGACCCAATGTGAGAAGTTGGTCACATCGCGCTTGAAACCCGAGGTTAGACTAGGTTGTGGTGTAAAGCTGCCCGGACCGGCCCAACATATCCAGTAACCACAACAAAGTCTAATGTGATAGGTTGGGTGCATTAAATTAATTAATGCCACATGATAGGGTTAAGTCATGAACCACTTGGATACACTTAACCAACTTGAAACATGATTGGATAGGGTTAACCACACTTAACCCGTTAGAAACCCTAGTTACGCGGTCCTTTTCAGCAGTAACCCTCTTGGATGTATCACGATACCTTAGGGACTAGGCTAGGCTGGGGCACGATTACTGGGCTGATTGTAAGCGACCAGAACGATGGCTGAGTTGGTGCGCCGGTGTAGGTTCAAACGGAGTGTGGTCGTGCACATAGTCCGGAGTTGAAAAAGCAGGCACGGGCACTAGTAGGTTTAGACTGTGCGTGCTCGATTCGTGTCAGTGGTTGGCACCCTAGGGCTTCATACACCCTAGGGTGGACCTAGCACAGTCTGACTACATTTCGTGATTCGGCTGTATGACACTGACACTAGACGAGTTAGGCTTATAGGGAGCCGATCGACTAGACCGTGTAGTTGGACCCCGACTTGGGTCATCTCATGATATTGGGCCAAGGGATCATTTCTTGTTTATACTTGACATGGGTTGGATTACTAGTACTATTGGTGCAAAACTAAACCTTGTATATGCGATACCACACTTGATCTACCTTGTTATCTATTTATCATGCCAGTTAGTTATCATCTTTATGTTTCATCTCAGTTTCTCATGTTTTAGTTAACTTTATTAGTTTTTATACTAATAGTAGGTAGGACTTACCAGTCTTTATGACTGACCCTTTTTCTTTCGCCTCTTTTCTTCCGTTTCCCCCCCAGGTTCTCAGAGAGGGAACACTAGTGCTTACCTTGGACATTTTGCTTGCTTTCTTGATATCTCATGTACGGTTTGGACTTGAGCTTGCTATGGCTTCATCACATCTATTTTGGGGATAGTTTACTTTATGTTATTTTCAGTTTATGTTTTCTAGACTTGTGGTAGTTGGAAAATAATGACTAAGTACTTTGATGTAAGTTGACTATTTGGTTTTGAAATAGTTAAGTATGGTTTTTAAATTTCTACCGCTGCTTTACTTATTTATTTACCTATGTTCTGTCTTGTGATATCTCTGTGCATGTTTACCTAGACAACATCCCTCCAAAGCTAGTGCCAGCACTCGTGAGTGTGGCCCTGGCGGAGGTGGGTTGTTAAATGAATGTACACTGGACATACATCAGTTTGGTCAGGACTTGGCCATGCGATCGACGATAGTCTAAAGCGAGATTGGATGGGATAGCCAGAGTTAATTATGGATGCTTGACTGTTTGGATGCTATGCTAGTATCACCTCACATGGATTGTCCGAATTCGAAGGAGATGTTCCTTAGGTGCTTGTCTGATATTGGTTTAGGACTTTGGGGCTTGTGATTGGGGAATGTCGAGTTCGATTAGGATGGTTCGCGTAATAGATAAATAGTTGTTGCGATTTTTCATTGGATGATATCTTGGTTTACTCGAGGAGTAATGGGCAGCTGTGACAGGATAAGACTATTCAGTGGTATGGACTGCTCCGAGCTAGACTCGATAGGATTATGAGATGACTCGAGTGGGACTCGAGAAAGATGCAATGTAATGGATTGTTTAGGACCTTATGTTGATGTTCTTTTTGAAGAAATAGGATGTATTCCTCGATCATGGAAGATGCAACGAAGATTGGGACGATTAAAGTTAGACATGAACTCTTAAAAGAAAATGGGTGTTCGTTGATCTTGGGGATGCAACGAACAGGGAGATGACTTACGTTGGACTAGGGTCTGTAGATAATGGATACTCAAGACTGGGTCTGAGTTTATGGGCAATAGATTGACTCGAGTTGGACTCGAGAAGGCTGCAAGGAATTGGATTGGCTAGAGTTGGACTCGAGAGGGCAGCAAGATAATGGATTGACTTGGGTGGGACTCGAGTGTTTTAGGCGGACTAGAAGCAGGGGTATCTAGGGACGCCCACTTACCTTGGATCCGTTGGACGTGATCTAGTTGTCCTTGGAGGATAAACGTACGTTGGACATACGATAGTCCGTTTGGAGGCAGAGTTTCCATTAGTTATTGATGTTGGTTGGACCAGACATACATGTATCAACGTATTCATGGCTTTAGCAGGTGATAGATAGGATTTGTTTGATGGATGCTATGGTTGTTGTGTTTGCTCCCACCTTTCTTCTCTTGAGTATCACCTGTAGGATCCTGTTAAATGGAAATAGTATAAGTTCGTTGATCATGGTGATATGACCGGCGTAAGATACTTTACGTTAGACTTGAAGTATGTTGGGCATTGTGGAGCATCCATTGACCTTAGAGATTCAGCGGATATAGGAGCTTCAAGTTGGACTTGGACTGGAAGGTAGAGTACCTAGATTCATTGGATGAGGCAAGTTCACCTTTAGAAGGTGAATGTACGTTGGACGTGCAGTACGAGTATAAGTGGAGTACCTAGGTTCATTGGATGGGCCTAGTTTGCCTCTAGGAGGTGAATGTACGTTGGACATGTAGTACGGATGTAGGAAGGGCTCAAGTTGGACTTGAAAGGACATTTGAAATGTAGTTGGAAATTTGGCGTATAGGGTTGGACTACCTAAGAAGATGACAGTATAGACGGATGCCATAGTACCGTACTAGGTGTGGTAGCTGATGCATTGGGTAGGAGACATGCCAGTTTAGAGGCTATTTTTCTGGAATGAAAGCAACTAGAGTATATCACGGGATATAACTTCAGACCTCAGTGTGAATTGGATTCAGAAACGCTAGTAAGCTTGACGATTAAATGGATCTAGATTAAGTGGATCGGTTCCAGTCAGAGGGACGATCCCAACCTATTGGAAATCACCTCTAGGGTAGAGATGAGAATCGGGGGCGAGAGAACGACTATACTTGGGAACTAGAGGATGACATAAGAAAGTCGTATCCAAATCTCTTTGCGTGGTAAGATTTACTTTGCAATTTAGTTATTCCGCATGCTAGGATAGACTTGTTTTGCATGTTTGATTGTTGCTTTATGGTTGAAAGGCATGCGGAACCCTTTGTATGTTTTGGTTAGGGAATTTCGGGGACGAAATTTCTTAAGGGGAGAAGAATGTAACAACCCACATTCTACGTATCGGAGGATCGTAGAATATTTATTTATTTCTTATATGAAGAAGTATGGTTATGTAACTTTGGGAAACGACTATTGGGGTCATTCCCCATGTTCATGATTTTTGCCGATTTTTAAATGACCGTTTTGCCCCTAGCTAATCTTGTTTCGTTCATAACTTTTGACTGGAGAGGAGTTTTGGCATGAAACTACTTCCATTAGATCCGAATTATGGTTTACCTTTCCGTAGAGTGGTCATAATAGTCAAACGGATTTAACGTTTGGGAGATATGGCTGAATTAAGGTTTAGAAGGCTAAAAACAACTTAATTGCCTTAACCGGGTGATTAATAGCTAGGCCCAATGGGGGATTTCAGGTTTCGAGGTATTTAAGGGCTGCTAGGGTTTAGAAAACAATTTTTACTTCATTTTCCAGCCGCTACTATCATGTCTTTCACTCTAGCCGTGGCCTCCACCTTCTAATTTCATCCCAAATCGCCTCTAATCACTTTCTAATCGAAGATTAAGCAAAACTACATCAAACAAAGGGGGATTAGCACCAAATCAGTGCGAGTGTTGCTGGAACACATTAGAATTTGACCCAAATAGAGAATCATTTCAGATCTATAGTTTACTTTGTGGCAAAGGTGAGTGATTTGCATTGTTTTTCACTAATTACGGCTAATTAGGGTAATTAGCCAAGATTAGCAAAATTATAACTCAGAAAAGTCTAGAATTTTTTTTTAAAATTACATAATATTATTTTATGCCTCTGATATGAATTGGGGTTGATTTGACTAATTTTGCTAATCCCGGAATTTAGGGGATTAAGGGGTGATTAGTGATAACTAGCGAAATTATGCGTCATAAAAATCTAGAAAAATATTCAAAAATTCAAAAATATTGTTTTAGACCTCTGTTAGAAAATTTGGCTAATTTGGTTAAGTTTTACTAATCCTATCATTTGTTGTTGTTGAACATGTTTAAGGGGAAAATATGGGGTTTTGGCTATGTTTGATCCATTTTAACCTATCATATTGATGTTTTGGTATTTGAGGTCACTTTTACTTGTTGCTATGACTATATGGTATGCTTTGTGATTGATTCGAATAGATAGAATGATCGAAAACATCGTCGAATGGCATAAAATGCTCGCTTGAAAAGTTGCAGAAAAACAGTATAGGTTTTCGGATCAGATCGGAGGAATGGACTCGGACCGAATAGAGGACTGGGCAAGGGATCACCGAACCGAACCGAGGCTCGGCAGAAGGGGAAAGTGTGGAAAAAAGGAAGGCCAAAATGGTTGAACTGGGATCGGATCGAGCTAGAGAAGGGGGGATCGGAGCGGATGGGAATAGGAATGGGGATCGGATCAGACCAGAAGATCAAGTAATGGACGGAAGGAAGACAGTTGGCGAACCGACCTGATGTGACATGGAGGACCCGAACCGACCCGATGTGGCATGGCGGACCCGAACCGAACCGACGTAGTGCTAAGGGACTTGGAGACCCCCGACCCGAACCAAAGCACTTGGAGGATACCGATCTGAACCAACAGAGAAGAAGGATAGAGAACCGAACAGATCCAGTGATGACCAATAACCTGAGATGCAAAGGTAGTCCAGATGGAAGTTAGAGCTCAGGATCCATTTGGGAACCAACGAGTCAACTTCATGAGTTGGGCTTTGCTGTGGGATGTGTGCAAAGGGGTTGTCGGTATTCATAACTTTGGTTCACCACTGAGAGACGGATAGTGGGCTTGTAGTGATAGTTGTACGGGATTGGATTCCGTCATGGTCGAATGGATAGGTGACCAAGGTAGTGGATATCGTATGCTTTACGCACTGAGTGAGAGATGTGAGGATGGTTGCTATGTTTGATTTGTTTGCCATCATTATGACATGCATAACCCCACCCCGTATTCTTTACACCATCTATTTAGTGGCACCTTAGAGTATTCTACAGTATGTAGTGCTAACTCTTTGGTTGCAGGTCCAGGTTCAGGTATGATTGGATTATACCTGTTATTGTTCTGCTTTGTTGCTTATCGCTCATACCAGACTTTTTGTCTGACCCAGACTTTTATGTCCCTTCTTATTACTCTGGGTGCTCTCACGAGCAGACTAGAGACAGGTTAGTTGGTGTTGCACGAGCAGCAGATTCGGAGGCGAGCAGGAAGCTTCCACGTATGATGTACATAGATATTCTCCATGTGTCATTGCTGGTCACTACTTTGGGAATTAGTAGTGTACCTTACTTGTTTTGCTTTTTGAGATAGTTTTTAAAAGTTGTAATAATATTAGCTTTGGATCATAAACTATACTTTGGATTTTCCGCTACCATGATAGTTTGTTTTCAGCTTATGCACTGTCTCAACTGTTTTATGTC
Organism: Allium sativum; assembly: GCA_030737875.1. Taxonomy (NCBI): domain Eukaryota; kingdom Viridiplantae; phylum Streptophyta; class Magnoliopsida; order Asparagales; family Amaryllidaceae; genus Allium; species Allium sativum. The sequence continues at coordinate 27,909,085 of JASFAX010000020.1, forward strand.
AAGTATGTTGTTATTATATTTTGTTCTATGCGCTGTGAGACATTCTACAGGTTCCTTATTGATTCTTCGTCTTCTTTCTTTCCTTTTCTGACGACCTTCCCGTGCTAACTGGACGTGTGTACAGCGCACATGTGGAGTAAATGTCGGTTGGTGCGGGGCAGGTTGGCACAGGTTCGTATTCAAGCCACACCCTCATCATACAGACCAAATTGTTGCCAAAATCCAAATCCATATTCGAGCTAATCAAAGCTCACTTAAGAACAACTTATCTCGAACCATCTATGAAATCGGCAACTACTGAAGCAAAACAAGACAAAGTAAAAAAGCAAAAACTCTCCTAAAACAATCATGGTGCTTTGGATCTGAAGAGAAGTTGCCTTAATCAATTGAGAGTCACTAGAAGAATTAAACAAGATAGTGCGCTAAAAGGAGTTGAGAATTTTTTTTAAAGGGTGTTGATTACCTTGTAAAGCTCTTTAGATCAATGTTGCCATCGAGAAAATTTCTTCAGGAAATAGGTGAGATGGGGAAGGCACATAAAGTAAATTAATCCGAGATGTTCTTCCAACGTCAGCCTCGTCAAATTCAAAATGGCCTAGCTAAACGGGTATAATGAACCACCAAAATTAACTTGCCTGAACCACCATATTATAAAAGGTGATGTGAGCGACTTAAGGAAGCTTTGACTTTGGTTAATCCAGAACAACCGAGAACCATGAACAAGTACCCCTTGAAAAATTAAGATTTAATTCACCAAATCGCAATAGTTTCTTTCGAAATCCGCAATCTTCCATGAAACTAGGAAATTACAAACTTCGAGGGGAAAATGTTTATCCCTAATTGTTACATAATATCTTCATAAGGTATGCCTAACGATCACTACAGAGCTTAGACATGCATGAGCAATCCATGATGCTCAAATCGCTCTGAATAGATCAACAAGGTGGAACATACAACATCAAAACTAATAAGTCACACAGTGGTCATATAGCTTGATTCGACTACGCCAAAAGGTAGTACAACCCAAGCAAGCTTAGGAGATTTGTACTCAAATTAAGGGTCACTCGCTCTAAAATCTGAGGGTCATTTGCACATAACCAAGAGTGCAAAAAAACGAGCACAGCTCAGAGGACCGACCGTTTATGACCAAGGAAAGCAGTCGCTCCTATCAGGGAATGCAAGAATACAAAAGAAGGTCACATATGTACCCCATGCACTGCTCATGGATTGCGACCTCAGACTCTTGTCCATCAATCATTAATGTTACAATCATACACTATCTACTAGCCTGACTGATATCAACTCTAGAACACTCACACATATGGCAGCCCTACAAGCTTCGATTGATTGCCCATCCACTATCAAATGCAGCAACCTGACAATTGCAAAAGGCTTAGTATGATCCAGTAGGTCGTTTCTACACATAACAGAAAGCTTTGACAAGACACTCCTATTCACTTATTGCCCGTCTGCCCGTTAAATATGCCAAGACCTATACAATCACTCATACTTACACAACCACTTGCTCCTATAAAGTCACTCACAGAGGATAGCTGGAAACAACCGTCACCAATTTGCTACGACTAAATAGGGAGATTGTTTATCCCTAAAAAACCACACATATATTGGTCAATTAAGTTTGCTTTAGTGTTATGGATCGACCATAATTAGGCTCAGTCGTACCAAGAACTACCTAATACACTTAAACAGTCTGTGAAAAGTCATGACCGACTACATATGACACAATAACAGAAAGACTCGCACATCCTGGAAGGGTTGCTGCGATCAACACCATTTCAGAGAGTTCGGTCGCAAATATCACTCCCGACAAGTCAGCCGAGGATCCAAGATATCAGGGAACGCACACACGCTCAATGTCTACCAAAGATTATCATTACTATTTCAACTAGGTGCTTCTCTCCAATTATAGAGATTGGTTGCCCATTCATCTACAATCAAATACGACCACTTCAGCCAGCCCGCTCGCATGCCATAAATCGCTCGTCTAAACAGTTTGGATCGGAAGTAGTCGCTCATTCTCAAAAAGTCATTTGCTCCTATAATGTCACTTATGCTAGACAGCCAGAAACTGTTACTAACAGCGGGCTACAACAAGGCAGTGGCATTTTAGTAATTAATGGGATAACCAACTTGTATGAATTCTAGTTCAAAAAATTTCTTGAGGACTCCACTATATATATCCATGGATGCCACTAGAATAGGGGAGTTCCGGCCACCACGAAGTGCTGCTAAATTTCGTCCTTAGCCATTCCTTAAACATTTCAACTATGACCATCATTATCAATCGAAGATATTTCTTCCATTTGGCCATGGCGTCTGTTAAAATCCTATAAGTGCAAAGAATCGGAGACATCCTCCTGCTCCGTCACCTATTCGTCCTCCTTCATCATAGATCATGTCGTTCCTCCATTGGATCTCGTAAATCTAAGCGAGATTTGTATGTAAAAGTTAGAATATATTGAGAGAATAAGAAGTTGTATAAAGAACAATAGTTGATATGTCTTGTAATCATCATCATGACAATAAAACTCCATTCAAAGTGGATGTAGGCCTAACGCAAGGATGCACCACTCTAAAAACTCGTATCTATTTTTTTTCCTTCATATTTTTACCTTTAATTGTTGTTGAGTGCGATTCTATTTATTTTCTAACCATATTGTTGGAGTACAATCCTTGTACCCTTGGTGTTTGAACCATTTTCGGTGAGAACATCATGTGTACCAACTTGTGAGTGCATGAAGTAGGACCTAAGAGAATGTTTTGAGATGGTTGATAGTGTACATGTGGTGTGGTACAACTTAGGTGTCTGCAAAAATTGATCACTCTCTCATTGCTCGAATGTCACTAACTTAATGCAGATTTTTTTTAGGGATCAACTTCTTGTAAATATATCACTAACCTAGTTTAATTGGATTTTCAAATAATGAAGGTCCCCTGTAAATTGAATGCCAGGAAAGTGCCAAACGAGCCATGAACTCAATTTGGTGCAAATAGATGCACTCGCTGTAGAAAAAGAGTGGGTCTTATCCAGTTTCAATGCAGATGTGGAGGTTTGTTTTTCAGTGGTCATCGATTCTCGGAAATTCATGGCTGTTCTTTTTAGCTTCTAGAAAGGAGGAGATTTTAAAAGCAAATCCTTTAATTGGAGCTTCTAGAATTATTAAGATTTGAGAAGGTATGTTTGCTTTTTTTATAGTTTAAATTGGTGTTTGTCATTCTACCATGCTCGAAAAATGTTTAAAATAATGTAAAGTAGAATATTTCCTTCTATATGACCTATAAATACACTATATCAGACATGTATACATGGTATGGGTTAACAAATTTTGTTTTAAAGCTTGGATAAGGTATTTTCTTTACTTGGACATTGTGTTCATGTCTCATATTCAATGGTTGTGCATGACAAACTCAAACTCTAGCATGTAGAATGTGATATTTATCCTCTAAGTTGTGTTCTGGTAGAAGTTGGTAAGTTCTTTTATGTTCAAGCATTGTCAATTTTGTTGTTACTTCACATAAGTTACAATATCAAGATATCATACTAATTGGTAGTTTTTTGTGTGCTTGATTGTATCTGAAAGCCATTTGATTCTACATAGATAAAAATATTAGAGTAAGGATTCCTTTAAATTGCTATACATATCTGTGTCTTCCTATATTTGATTATATAAATAAGTTTCAATTTTGTATGAGAGTGTTTTAAATGATGCATATGCTACTAAGGATTTGATTAGTATGATTATGTTGATTAAGCAAATATAGAAAATCCATCCCTCTGCATTGTTGTAAGTATATTTTGTAATTCTACAACCTAAGTAATGCTTGTACACCTTTTTCTTTCCATATGCAATAATCAGGTTAGTGAAATATTTGTAACAATGTGTCCATAGGATTTGAAAATATAAATATGATTGTGATCAACTTCTTTTGCAAATCCACGTAGCTTGTCGAAAGAGGAGCACTATTGACTTCATATTAAGGAGCAATTCACTGTGAATGATTGTTAGCTTGCATTTCCCCAAGCCAATGTGGAAGAGCTGATGTATTTTTGTATCGTCGCTTAATGTATTTTTTTCTAGATATTTTCTATATTTATTTCTTGTAATGTTTGTACTTTATAATGCAACTTTTTACTTTTCTTTCTGTTTTTATGATCTGATATATACTTGAGGGAAAATAGCTAGAGTTTTACATGAAGAGGCTTTAGAAGAAGGGAAAGGCTAGTACTACTTAACTTCGTATGTATACTTGAGGGAATAACTATGTTTTTTGTAATGGTTTAGTTGGTGATATGAAAGACTACTTTTGTTTGTTTTGTTGAGTGTGTATTGAATATTGATTGAATACTCTGATTATTAATATATATGAATCCGGTTTAGTTATATTTATTGTTGCATTGACATATGAATCATATTATTATTAATATATGAATGAATTATATTATTATTAATACCTGAATAATTGGTGCATATATTACTTTTTGGAATTTAAAATGCAACTGTAATTTATAGTTGTAATAAAGTATAATACAATAGTGGATAATAGCTGTAAAAATCATCATATTACAATAGTGCATAATAGTTGTAAAAATCATCATATTACTACGGTGCATAACACTTGTAAAAAGATTTTAATCTATTACAACTTCTTAATATGCGACGGTGGATCCTCCATTGTAAAAAGTCTTTTACAACTATTTTCCACTGTTGTGAAATGGTAATTTTGTTGTAGTGTCACTAATTATGTCTAATTAGCGGTGATTAATAACAATTAGCGAATTAATGACTCATAAAATATGAAAAAATATGTAAGAAATTCAAAAATCATATTTTATATCATTGGTATAAATTTGAATTAAGTTTCCTAATCCCGAAATTTAGGGGATTAAGGGGAAAATCATTGTTTTGGGTATGTTTGATCTAAATAAACAAGTAGAGTTGTCGATTTGATGTTTTTGGATGATTCTACATGTTATTACTGCTGTTTGGTATGCTTTGTGATCGCATAGGAAAGTTAGAATGGTCGAAAAACGCTCTCATGTGGTGTAAGCAGCTTGTTGGAAAGAAGTGCAGGAAATCGGATCAGGTCATGAACCACGAACCGACCCGCTCGTGCTTCACGCACCCCGAACTGACCCAAGCTCGCCAATTCAAACTGAACCGCTCAAACTCAAACTCCATGAACTGACCCACTCATGCTCACCACTCACAAATCGTGAACTAAATGTTGCCACAAGCCGAGCCACTTTTACCACGATCAAAGCACCATGACCCGTTGCCTAGTGTCACGAACCACGAGCCGCCTCCGCTTCCCCACGAACCGACCTCGAGCCACGAACGGAGAGTTCCGAACCGATGAGTCATGAACCGAGGAGCTGAATCCAAACCGGACCGAAGGAGACCTAAAGCCTAAGATGCAAAGGATGTCCAGACGAGAAGTTATCACCTAGGATCCAGATGGGAAACAACGAGTTAACTTCAAGAGCGGGGCTTTGCAGCGGGACGTGTGCAAAGGGCTTATCGATATCTGTAACTTTGGTTCACCATTAAGAGAGGGGGCTTATAGACAAACCAGAGCCAAGGGTGTGTGGACTGGTTAATCCATTAGGGTTATTGACTATGGACAAGTGCGGGTGGGTTAGAGTAATAGTTGTACGGAGTAGGACTCCATCGTGATCCCAAAGGGCAAAGTGGTCGTAGCAATAGTTGTACGCAATGGGACGCTGTCGTGGCCCCAATGGATCTGGTAATCAAAGCAGTGGATATTGTATGCTTTACGCACTGAGTGAGAAATGTGAGAATGATTGCAATGTTTGATTTTGCTATCACTATGGCATGCACACTTCCACATTACACTTTATGATTTGTGTTTACCTCAGAGAATTGTACATCTTATGGTGCTAACTCTTCGGTTGTAGGTCTAGGTCAGGTATGATTACTCATACCTGCTATTGCTTTATCTTGGTGTTATAGATTTACTATCGCTCATACCAGACTTCCATTTGACCCAGTGTTTTATGTCTCTTCTTATTACTCTGGGTGCTCCTAAACATAGAGTTAGCTTAGGTAGTTATGCGTGGGTATCCATCCGGAGACGAGCATTAGGATTCCACGTACTATGTGTATATATATATATATATTTAAATATATACATATATTCTTTGTGTTGTTGCGGGTCATTGCTTTGGGCATTCATAGTGTACCTCTTCTATTTCCTTTTAGAGATACTATTTTAAAGTGTAATAATTGGATATGAAGCTGTACTTTGGTTTCTGCTGCTCTAATGGATATGGTTTAGTTTTCAGCTTATGTACTGTCTCGCCTATTTTATATCAAGTTATGTTATGATTATATTTTATTCCATGTGATGTGAGATATGCGATAGGTTCTAGGTGATTTATCGATTAAACGGTTTCTTTTGACGATCGTCCCATGCTAATCGGGAAATGTACAAGTGCATTTCAAGGGAAAGGTCTGATGGTACGAGCCGGGCGTTACAATTGGTATTTGAGCCTAGGCTGCGTAGTTTAACCTAGGGGAAGACATCATGTGGAGATTTTACACATATATGAGAGCGCATATTTGTGATATTTTGGTTTTCAAAAATTATATGTATATATACTATTAGTATATCTAAGGATGAAGTCGCATTGCAATGGCACCACTAAGGAGAAGGCTAATCGTTTTCTCTTTACAATTGAACGATGAGCCGAAATACGTGGAGTACAGTGAGGAACACAGCACCGGAGCACAAGTGGGACCAGGTTTAGTGGCCAACAATGGGAGTGTCCCTGATGTAAGGATGATGTTTACTGCCTTTATGCGAGAGATGCTTAGGGATGCTCAGGGAGCGGTTCTTAATGCTCCCAATGATGGTGGTGCAGTAGTGCAGGTGCCAAGGGCCAATTTAGCCAAGCTCAACAAGAATTATACTAGCCTTGGTGGGAAGACGTTCCATGGAACAGAATCGGCTATAAAGGTTCAAGACTGGCTAGATAGTTGTGAGCGCATCTTCGAGCATTTGGGGATCAATGATGCAATAAAGAGAAAGTTAGCATCGTGCCAGCTTCAAGGATGGCTATGAATTGGTGGAATGCTATTAAAGCTCCTACTTCCGAGGATCAAATTACTTGGAATCAGTTTAAGACTAGCTTCAGTGAAAAGTTTATTCCAGCTGCTCAGAAATCAAAATTGTTTAGGAAATTTTTGGGACTTAAGCAGAATGGTAGGTCAATCTCGGAATATATTGCTTGATTCAATAACTTATCCAAATATGGATTATTTCTTATCGATATTCCCAAGAAGAAGAACAAGAAGTTCATAACTGGCCTAGATAAGTACTTGGGGGAGAGGATGATTAATGAAAATTAGGGGTGATTAATGAAAATTAGCGAATTAATAACTCAGAAAATATGTACAAAATTCTAAAATCGTATTTTATGTCACTGGAATAAATTTGTTTTGATTTGGAATAAGTTTGCTAATCCCGGATTTAGGGATTAAGGGGAAAATCATGGTTTTGGGTATGTTTAATCAAAATTAACATGTATAGCTGTTGTTTTGATGTTTTTGGTTGATTATACATGTTATACTACTGTTTGGTATGCTTTGCAATTGCATCGGAAAGTTAGAATAGTCGAAAATGCCATCGTGTTGTGAAACAACTTGCTTGAATATTTTATAGGAAATCGGATCTGGTCATGAACCCAAAACCAACCCGCTCATGCTTCACACACCCCAAACCGACCCAAGCTCGCCATCTCAAACCGAACCGCACGCACTTCAGCTCTACGAACCGACCCGCTCATGCTCACCACTCACGAATCATGAGTTGGATGTTGCCACCAGTCGAGCCACTTGTACCATGAGAAGAGCACCACGAACCGGATCTTGGTGTCACGAACCATGAGCTACCTCTTCTTCCCCGCGAACCCACCCCGAGCCACGAACGGAGATTCACGAACCGAAGACCCACAAACCGAGCAGTTGAATCCGAACCGAACCGGAGGAGACCAAAACCCCAAGATATAAAGGAAGTTTAGATTAGTAGTTATCACCCAGGATCAAGTTGGGAAACAATGAGTTAACTTCAAGAGTTAGGCTTTGCTGCGGGACGTGGGCAAAGGGGTTATTTATATCTATAACTTTGGTTAACCATGTAGAGAGGGGGCACGTAAACGAATCAGAGCCAAGGCTTTGTGTAATGGTCAGCACATTAGGGTTACATAATATGGACCAGTGCGGTCGGGTCAGAGTAATAGTTATACGGATTGGGACTCCGTTATGACCCCAAAGGGCAAAGTGATCGTAACTGTTGTTGTACGTAGTGGGACTCCGTCGTGGCCCCAATGGATCTAGTAATCAAAGCAGTCGATATTATATGCTTTACACACTAAGTGAGAGATGTGAGGATGATTTCTATGTTTGATGTTTTCTATCACCATGACATGCACACTTCCACTTTAAACTCTATAATTAGTGTTAACCTTAGAGTATTGTACATCTTGTTGTGCTAACTCTTTGGTTGTAGGTCCAGGTCAGGTATGATTACATATAATTATTAATGCTTTATCTTAATGTTATAGATTTGCTATCATTCATAACGTACTTTTGTCTGACCCAGAGTTTTATGTCCCTTCTTATTACTCTGGGTGCTCCTAAATGAGCAGACTAGAGACAGGTTAGGTGGTTATGCATAGGTAGCTGTCCAGAGACGAGCATGGGGCTTCCACATACTATACATACATATGCACCCTATGTTCTTTCTGGTCATTGCTTTGTGCATTAGTAGTGTACCTCGTCTATTTCCTTTTGGAGATAGTATTTTAAAGTGTAATAATTGGATATGAAGTTGTATTTTGGTTTTTGCTAGTCTGATGGATATGATTTAGTTTTCATCTTATGTACTATCTTGCCTGTTTTATACCAAGTTATGTTATTTTTATATTTTATTCCATGCGCTGTGAGATATACTATAGGTTCTTGGTGATTCATCGTTAAACCGTTTCTTTTGATGATACTCCTATGCCAGTCAGGCATTGACGCAATGCATTTCTAGGAAATGTCAGATGGTACATGGCGGGCATCACAGATCTAAACAGTGAATTAGATATACAAATAATGGCAGTTCTGATATGATTTAATTAGTCATAGGATTAGATCCAAATTCATAACATGTCAAGATTAACTTTTAAGTATTCATATCTAAAAATAATGTTGACTCACAGAGAATGGTCTAAGAAAACTGAGAAAAGCGTGTTGATGTTGAATCAACGATCTTTGAATACATACAAATCATCGTTGTTGAAGAAAAGGCTAATTTAAACAGAGTTGGAGCAGCATCTCACTGTCGCCATTGATTTTAGACGAATAAAACCTTGGCAATATGGTCCTTTATGTAGCCATAAACAGATGAACAAAAGCTAGAATTCAGTTCATGTTCAGAACCAGGAATCTGCCAGATCTGTATGGGGGTTGACCCCCCTAATGTGTCGAACTAGGGGTGGACACCCCCTTGATGGGGTCGACCTATGGGTCGACACACCTATGTGCAGGAATTTTCCCGCTCCCCTTTCTTTTATTTGATTTTGAATTTATTTGGACTCTGTATTTATTTTATATATATATATATATATATATATATATATATATATACGTCTCTTATGCGTATACAAATTTCTATCCTTAGTAACTTCTCCAAACAATGTCCGTTTCACACAAACGAGGCGTCTATCTTAAGCAGAATTTCTAGCTGAACGCAGTGGAGCAGTCTGTTTTACCTAATTCCCAAAATTTAACTAATTATTCCTTAGTTTATCGTCTTAATGTGTTATAGAATTACGGGGTGTTACATTCTCCCCTTACTCAAAGGATTTCATTCCTTAAATCTCCAAGTTAAGAAGAATGTATATCCTAACATCCATCATCCATCTACTCATCCACCAATCACGGGTATCCATTTTCCTTAAAGGCTTCTAATGCTTATATGAAAATATCCAAAGGTCTGTGTATATGTCCCTATACTAATACAAAAGATCAGACGGTCAACTGATTCAGTTGAACACCTTAATCCAATGATTGTTAGTGTCATGAGTCCAACATGTATGCAGATAATCCCATTATATTATGTAAGTTCTACATTTGTGCACAACCATTCATCCAAATGCAATATCCATATGATGATACACCCATTTTCATCCATCAAAAAAATAGAAAAATGCACAAACATCGATATGTAGTATGAGAGTGATTGAGCCAATCTAGCGCCTATTGTGTGTGTATATGCATCCACAAGCAACCACTAGAAAACACTTGCATCCATCAAACATAACATGTCTCAAATACATGTTTACATCCATGAGATTTCTACCTAAAGGACGAAGGTTCGATCGATAGGATACACACGAATGATGGAATCAAGTATGAATGAAAGCTTGGAAAAAGAAGTTAAGAACATAGCCCCAAAAAGTAGAGGTCATGAAGCATGATTCGTGTGTTACGTCTCCCAAGTCGCATCCTCATGGTCTTCTCCCTAATGCACTTTTATTTACTTAACCTCCCTATTGCGCAGTGTTTTAACCTCTGATCCAAATTTATAGGTTGGACCATGCTAGTTGTCGCCTCCCGTTCTACCTATACTTCCTTAAGCATGCTCGGCTCAACTACCTCTGGTGTATCGTACAGACACTTCCGTAAATAAGAAATGAGGAAAAATATCATGAATACCCACACATAAGTGAAGCATGCTGTACGCCTTAGTTGCAAAGACGAACGTAGCACCCTACTATGATATGCTTCTCCTAACCAACACCTTTTCAATTAGCTCCCCAACTTGATTGCTGAGCTCCCTCCTTTCCCCAAGAGTCATGTGGTGCACGGGTTATGCGACTGGCTTCGCATTATCTACCAAGTATATCCAGAAATCAATCTCATGCCTCGGAGATAAGTCCCTAACCTCCTCGAAAACATCTGGATACTCACCAACTACAGGTGCCGATCAAAAATCATCGACATAAGAATCAAGTGATTCTAGGAAACTAAGCATGCTAAATCCTCTTGGGTCATTAGAAATCTCGAGAGTTCTCCCACGGCAAGTCAGAAATCTGACGACCCCCCTCAAACAATCCAGAATGGCACCAAACATGGCTAGCCAGTCCATCCCCAAAATCAGACAGTATCCCATAAAACAAATTACATATGTGTCGTGCTCAAACTCGATGCCCCAAAATAGATATCCTCAAACCCCGAAAAAATACTAGTATTAAGGTGTAGGGACTCAAACACATAATCAGATATAAAAGAGTGAGAAGCGCACGAATCAAAAAGAGTCCTAACTGAATGATCGAAAATAGAAATCAAACCTTCAATGGAAACTTTCGTACCTTTGTTCGATACACTGGCCTCGAGAGAATGCACCTTCCCTTCAAAAAGTCCTGCCCTTTGGCCCTGTCCTTGCTTCTTCGGGCACATCCCGGTATACTGTCTGACTTCACCATGGTTAAACCAAGAATTCTTCCTTTTTCTGTAGTCTTTGACCAAATGACCCAAGTTTCCACAACCATGACGTTTTTTTTTCCTTGAGCTTTTTCATACTTTCCGACCTCTTGTTGTTGTTCTTTCTTGGGCCACACTTTCTTGTTTTAGGTTTCCTCAACCTTAGCCTCTTTCTTTTCACCTTTCCCTTATTCATGCATTAATACCATATCAACGAGTTTCCCAAAAGTTGCTCCCATCGGAATATGAGACATAGCCAACCCATGGAGTGGTTCATTAAATACTCTATCAAACCTCAAAGCTTTCTTTTGCGGTGTATTCACTGGCTCCAAACCAAACCTCGCCAATTGATTAAACATTTTAACATATTCCTTCACGGACATGGCTCCTTGCTTAAGCGCCAAAAACCTTTCCATTTGCATACTTTGCTTCGCTTGATAAAGAAACTTCATTTCAAACCTATATTAGAAATCTTCGCATGTCTCAACTGGACATCCCGCTTGTGTCACCTCCCACAGGAAAAAGACTCATCTTTCAGCTTCCATATGGCTAACTGAATCTTCCTACGATGATAACTCTGAAAATTCCAAACAAATCCTCCGTCTCTTTGAGCTAATTCTTTGATTTTTTGGAAGTCTCATTTCCTTGGAATGGCTCTCTGATCATAGCATAGATACTCTTGCAGCTCTTAGAGAATTATCTGCTCGCGTAGGGGGCGGATTAAGGACAACGGCTATAGTTAGGGGAGGGGCATGTGCTTGGCCTCCGGAAGGTGCCGCAACCTCCACATACCTACGGAATCAATCAGGTGTTTGTATGCGCTCAGGAATATTTGGTTCCCCAGACATGACGAAAAGAAAAGGAAAAAGGGATTCAAATAGAGAATCAAGAGATATTACATATGGCTATGGGGAATATGCTTTTCAAAGCAGATTTTTCTTTTGAAAATGCTTTATTCTAAAACCTTTTTGAAAACAATTTTCAAAAACTTTTATTCGATCAGAAATCATAAGTGTTATAGGTAAATAGAAAAAGGAACATTACTAGATAGATATAAAGTAATAGCGGAATTTAAAATTTTATTTAATAGAAAACATCGTGGTCCAAAACATATTTACATCATGTTTGAAATACAGAAAACCCATTACATCAGCTTAAATTTTCTGTCTTGTACTAAAATCATCAAAGTACAATAATAAAAGAAGCTATAACACCCCGTAAATCTACACCACTTTAAAATGGTAAATAAAGGAATACTTAGTTAAATATTGGGAATTAGGTAAAAAGAACTACGCCATTGTGTTTATCTCGGAATTCTGCTCAAGATGGTCACCTTTTTTTTTGCATAAAACAGCCATCATATGGAGAAGATATTAAGGTTTGAAGTTTGTAAATATATAAGCCACATACATATAAACAAAATATATTTAGAATTCAAGTTAATTCAAAATCAAACAACATAAAGGAGTGCAAGAAAATTCCAACCCATGGGTGTCGGCCCAGGGGTCGACCCCATCATGGGTTTTCGACCCCTTGGTCGACACACTAAGGGGGGAGAGGGTCGACCCTCACACAGATATGGGCAGATTCCTGGTTCTGAACGTGGATAGAATTCTTGTCTTTTTTCGTTGGCAGATGAATATAAATAAGAACCTATACCCATTTTTTTATTCATCTAAATCAATGGTAACAACAGAATTCTCTTTAACTCATATTAAATTACCATTTTCTTTGGCAACGATGATTCATATGTATTCAAAGATTGCTAATTCAACATTAACACGGTTATCACAATTTTCTTAGATCCATTCTCTGTGAGTCCACATTATTTTTAGATATGAATAATTAAAAGTTAATCTTGAAATGTTTGTGAATTGGATCTAAGCTTATGCCTATTAAATCATATCAGATCTGTTATTATTCGTATATCTAATTCACTGTTTAGATCTCATATGCCTATTCGTGATATTGTATGCCCATTTCTGTTAGTTCTGGTTTATGCCTACTTTGTTCTTCTCTCTCTCATTCACTTTTTATTTTATAGCCAGGCTACCTTCAAGTCGAGGCCGATATCGCTGAAATATGTGTACGAAGAAATTGGGAAAATTGGGAATGATTGGAAATGTTAATTTAGGTGCATAACCTGCACTCTGAATCACAATTGTAATATTGGGGCACAGACTATATTGTGAAATTGGACTAAAAATTAGAGCATGATTTATACGTAAATTATGACTTGTGGTTTGGTACATTTGAATTTGTAAGCTTAATTTAAGATTAAGCGAAACATGTTAATGGAACTGTAAAGAATCTGTGAAGCCAATTTAATCTAATAAAATTGGGGCATAATTTATATTCAAAAATTTAGGGTGTAAAACATGAATATTTATTTGCAGCATAAACCAAACTGTGATTAAGGATCTAAAATTAGGCATAAGGTACAAGATGAACATGACTTGGAAAAGAGGCATTAAAACCTATAATGAAACATGAATAATTGTTAAATAATGAAAATGCCTTGATTTGCAGTAATTAGAAACTATAACCGTGCTTAGACACGAGGTTAGATTACATTGTGGAAGAATCATGCCCGGACCCAACCGGCATATCCAGGGTCCACAAGTGGTAAAGTGAGGGATCTGAGTGCATAAACACGTGTCGGCGCTAAGACACGAGGTTAATTCCGAGTTATGGAAGAAGTTTGGCCGTACCCAACCGGCATATCCAGCATCCACAAGTGGAAGACTTAATTTGGGAGGTCTAAAGCATTATAACCATAAATGAATGTATGGTAATGAACTTATAATAATTAACTATATTGAATCCTTAAGCGTTTATGAGCCTGTTAAATCTCTTGGGTTAAGTAAACCCGTTAAGTATATGTGGTTAAGTAAGCCTGTTAAATCTATGGGGTTAAGTAAACCGTTGAGTATGTAGGGTAAAGTAAGCCTTTTAATTATGTGGGGTTGAGTAAGCCTATTAAATATGTGGGGTTAAGTAAGCCTGTAAAGTATGTGGGTTTAAGTAAGCCTGCTAAATTGGTGGGGATAAGTAAACTTGTGGGGGTTATACGAACCTGTTAACCTACAAAACTTAACTTGCTAAATCTGTAGGGGTTATATGGACCTATTAACTTGTAAGTTCTAATCTATAAATCTTTAGGGGGTTCTGCGAATCGATTAAGTCTGTTAGGCATAACCTATCAAAATTCTAGTTAATTGGGGACACAAGATTTGTAAGTGTTGGCTTGTGTCATCTATTGTGTGGACCCATATTAGTCAGTAATCCATTCTAGTATTGAAGGGGGACCACGCACCAAGTAGGGGTCAAAGAACACTTATAAGAGGTTTATCTAGGAGGAGGAGTGTACTGGCATGTTCCAACAGACTCTAGTGCGTGCATGAGTACGACCTACTCTGGAAAATAAGCCATCGTAGCACCAATAAATATATGTGTCCTTCTGTAGGTTACTACTTTTGGAAGTAATACACCCTACTATAGGACCGACACAGGGTATTTACGGGATATGGAGCCGATCGATTGGGGTGTTAGTAATTATGGTACATCTAGTCCTATTTGTTTCAGTGGGTTACCTATATTTCTGTTTAGATTAACACCCGTTATTTCTGTTTAGGTACTGGTTAATTCTGTTTGGTGTAAAACCCACTACTAGTGTACACATAAAACTACCATTATATTTATGTTGGGATCATCATGTTTCTGTTAAGTAATTCAGGAGTATGCAATCCTGTTACATATCTGTTATACTAGTATTGTTGCGGAGAAAAGTACAAGAGAAGCATAACCTATTCTGTTCTTTTTACTATGCTTATCTTGCTCAATCTATTATACATGTCCTATTATGTTATCTCTTTCATCTAATTATATGCTTGTCATGGTACTTTTAATTATTTGAATGCTAAATTAACTTGACTAGGCAGACTTTATGTCTAACCCATTTTGTTTACTCTTCTCTTTCTTTCGGTTCCCCCTGGTTCTCAGGGTGGGAATACTCATGCTTGATTTGGATTTTCTCTTTCACTCTGCTTGGAGCTGCTTAGATGTACCGCTTTGATTTCCTGTCTTCTCCAATATGGCTATATTTATGGCGAACTATTCGTCTTTTGTTACCGTACTTAGATGATTTAAGTACAAGACCGAAGTTTTAAGTTGATGTAATGGGTTTTCTGTATTTCAGAGCAATGATGTAACTATATTTTGGAACACAATGTTTTCTGCTAAATAATGATTTAAATTCTACAATTATTTTATATCTGTCTTATAATGTATCTGTCTCTATTTACCTATAAAGCTTCGTGAAACTTAATGCATTCTGATAAAGAATGACACTAACGAACATGCACTGTAACCGAAGTATGGTTCCCCATAAATATAGCCATATCAGAGAAGACAGGAAATCAAAGTGGTACATATAAGAAGCTTTGCATAACGAAAGAGATAATCCAAATCAAGCCTGAGTATTCCCACCCTGAGAACCTTGGGGGGAGGGATGGAAGAAAGAGAAGAGGAAACAAAATGGGTCAGACATAAAGTTTGGTGAGTCCAGTTACTTTTTGCATATAAGTAAAAGCACAATGACAGGTTAGTAAACTAGACGAGAGATATAACGTCATAAGATAGGTATAACATACTGAGCAAGATAAGTGGAATAAACAAAACAGAATAGGTTACGGTTCCCAGTACTTTTCTTTGCAGCTATACTAGTATAAAAAGTTTGTAACATGATTGCATACTCCCAAATTACTTAACAGAAACATGATGATACCAACAGAAATATAATGGTAGTTTTAGGTGTACTCTAGTAGCGGGTTTTACCCCAAAAATAACTAACCGGTACCCAAGTAGAAGTAATGGGTCTTAATCCAAACAGAAATACAGTTACCCCACAGAAACAGACATTATTAGATGTAACTTAATTACTACCCCCAATCGATCGCCTCCCTATCCCGTAAATACCCTGTGTCGGCCGAACCTACATAAAAACACAGACCTATTTACTAGTGCTACAATGGCTTATTTTCGCAGAGCAGGCCATACTCATGCAAGCACATGAGTCCGTTGGAACTCTCCAGTAAACATCTCCTCCCAAATGAATCTCTTACAATCAGCTCAGTAAGCTTGCCATGTCCTGTACCCAGTGCAGGGTCCCCTTTTAATAAAAGAATGAGTTACGGACTCATATGGGTCCCATAAAACTTATGACACAAGCCAACCTTATAGAACTTGCGTACCCAACAAACTTGGATTTTAGTAGGTTATGCATAAAAGATTTAACAGATTTGCACAACCCCCTACAGATTTACAGGTTAAGCCTTAAAAGTTAACGGGTCCATATAACCCCTACAGATTTAACAGCTTAAGTTTTCTAGATTAACTGGTTCGTATAACACCCACAGATTTAACAGGTCTACTGAACTCCACCAAATTAACAAGCTTACTTAACCTTACATACTTAACAGTCCTACTTAACCCGACATACTTAACGGGTTTACTTAACCCCATTGATTTAACAGGGTCATACAATCCTTATGGACTCTAACAGATTAAGTATTACAAGTTCATTACCATACAATCATTTTTGTTAATGTGCTAGTCCTCCCACATAAATTCTAACACTTATGGATGCTGGATATGTCGGTTGGTCCGGGCATACTTCTTCCACAAGTCAGACTTAATCTTGTTTCTTAGCACTGTCACGTGTTTATGCACTAAGACCCCTCACAATTAATTCACAGCTTGTGGATGCTAGATATGCTGGTTTGGTCCGAGCAAGCTTCTACCACAAGTGTAAACTAACCTCGTGTCTAAGCATGGTTACACTTTCTAATTATTATAAATCTAGGCATTTTTAGTTTTTAACAATTATCCCTATTTCATTATAGGATTTCATGCTCCTTTTCCAAGTCGTATTCATCATGTACCATATGCCCCAAATTTCTATCTAAGTCACAATTTGATTTATTCTTTAAATCCACATTCATGTACTTAATTCAAGCTATGGCAAAATTTCCCAATACATATTATGCCCAATTTTAACATTTTGCCCTCATTCCCAATTTCAGGCGTTTGCATATTTTAGCAGTATGCCCAGGCTCAAAGGTAGCCTGACTATAAAATAAAAAGGGAAAAAAAGAAGGGAAGGGAACATAAATAAGCATAATAACAAGACAAACATTTGATGGCAGAAATAGGCATAGTAAATGAATAAGCATACGGTGGCAGAATTAGACATAATAATAAGAGAAGTATATAAGATTAGATATGATGAACATGTGATGATAGAACCGATTAACCATAGTGACATAATTAGGCCAACTAACACATTAGGGATATCATAAACAAGCATGATGAGATCTAAACAGTGAATTAGATATATAAATAATGGCAGATATGATATGATTAAGCAGTCACAGGCTTATATCCAATTCATAACATGTCAAGATTAACTTTTAAGTATTCATATCTAAAAATGACGTAGACTCATGGAGAATGGATCTATGGAAACTGGTAAAAGCGTGTTGATGTTGAATCAGCGATCTTCGTATACGTATGAATCGTCAGCGCTGAAGAAAAGGCTAATTTAATCTAAGTTAGAGCAGCATCTCACCATTGCCAATGATTTTAGATGAATAAGATAGTGGGTGTAGTGTCCTTTATATAACCATCAACGGACGAACAAAGCCTAGATTTCAGTCCACATTCAGAACTAGGAATCTCCCTAGATTTGTATAGGGGTCGACCCCCCCTCATTGTATTGACCCAGGGGTCAACACAGGGGTCGACACCCCCTTGTTGGGGTCGACCCATGGGTCGACACCCATAGGCAGGAATTTTCCTGCTCCCCTTTCTGCTGTTTTATTTTGAATTTATTTGAACTTTGGATTTAATTTATTTATATATGTTTCTCTTGTGCGTATACAAACTTCTAACCTTAATGACGTCTTCATACAATGTCTGTTTTACGTAAACCAAGTGTCGATGTTAAGAAGAATTCCGAGACGAACGCAATGATGTTGTCCGTTTTACCTAATTCCAAATATTTTATTAAGTATTACTTAGTCTATCATCTTAACTTGTTGTAGAGTTACGTGGTGTTACATTCTCTTTTGTATGTGTGCGTGCATGTATATACATATACATACATGCACATGTATATGCATATACTTACATTTCCATGTATATATATAGTTTCATTCTTCCTTATACGTATGATATTCCTTATATGTGCGTATATCCCTATTTTCTCCTTAGAGCATGTATTAATTTAGCCATTCCCTTAAAAAAAATATAGCGCCAGCGGGGATCGAACTTACGCCACTCTTTTGAAAGTCACATGCTCTTACCAACTGGACTACATAGACTACTCTTAACAAGATTAAAAACAATGGTGGTCATTGTTCTTTTTCTTTTACCTTCTTTTCGTATTTGATAAAATATTTCATTTAAAGGTATCTATTTCATCTTATATTAGTTTTCTGCAGTTCATAGGTCTTAATTGACCAGAAAATCACCAAGGACGCAATGATGCTAGTCCGGTGACCAAATTCTGGAAGCTCTTCAAATTTTATATTCTTTTACTTAATTAAAAATGAGGGGTGTTTCATTATCCTACCCTTAGGATATTTCTTCCATGAAATTTGGTAAGGGTAAAATCAAGTAATTCCTTGCATAAATCACAACCATCATGTGTGCATCCGATTTTGCAGCCATTTGTGTAATAGTGCAAAGTGTAATTTGACATAATAATACACAAATGAATTGAATGCCCAAGAGGTACCTCCTATATGAATGCAAATTTATCTTTAAAATTTCTTTGAAAACATGATGCACGCATCCTAAATATACTGGAATTTCTATATGAATGCAATTTTGAGAATCAAAATAGATTTCATCATAATTTTCCTACACTCTTGCGGAACAGGAGCGTAATTCATCCAATTGTTACATCCAAAATCCTACCAACCATCTTTATCTTTTTGAATTTTAGAAAAATCTAATTTTCTAAATTATATATCTTATATTACAAAAAGTTGGAAAATGAAAAACTTCACATCTTCTATTTTTCTTTCGTGTAACTTTTTATAACTGTACTTGGATTTTATGTAACTATTATATAATGATACCCTGTTTTCCTATCCAAGCACAGCGCACATGAGAAAACTTTCTTTGTTACAGAGTTTCTTTTTCAGCTTATCCTGGAAGAATTTACTCTTATTCACCTTTTCTCAAAACTTTCCTTTTTTTCTTTAACAGTAATGTTTGTTGCTTTACTGAATTTGTTGTTTCCTTTTTAGTTGTATCATTAATCTTTTCTTAGCTTATTTAACTTAATCCTCTGATCTAAGTTTACTTTCAAATAATCCTTCTAGTCCCTCAAATAAAAAAGGAAATCAAACGCTCTACACAGCTGCTATTAAGGGGCAAGAATCTTAGGAATATGTCCCTTATACGCAGAAAAGTTCAAACCATCGGATCAATAAAAAGTTTGGGTGTTACCGTAACTACCCAATAGGATCAAAATAATGGAACGATCACAACAGAAATGTAATAACTGGTTTTA
Organism: Allium sativum; assembly: GCA_030737875.1. Lineage (NCBI taxonomy): Eukaryota > Viridiplantae > Streptophyta > Magnoliopsida > Asparagales > Amaryllidaceae > Allium > Allium sativum. The sequence continues at coordinate 27,929,179 of JASFAX010000020.1, forward strand.
CCATTAACTGGAAAATTAGCAACAGGATATAAACATTTACTTTCCCTTCACAATCTAGTAGTCAACTCTAGTCCTAGCTGTGTACCAACAGTCATTTTCAAGCAACACCCTAGGCTTTAAATGCTTACACTTTCTACGAGTGCTTACCATTATTCCAAGATAACTCTCGCTATCTACTTCAGAGCCTTAAAACATTTCCCGTCTTCCCTAGGCACTAACCCGTGGCTACTCCATACTTTTCAAAACATGGTTTGGCCTTTGCATTTTATTTTCCTTCCCAAACGCTAAAAGTATCAAATCTGTAATACTTTTTCCAAACCATAAAAACATGTCATCTATAAAAATGTAGAACATATTTTTTTCAAATCATAATAACTGGAGTAGATAACAACAACAATTACTCAATCAGGTTTACAACTATTCTTACTTATAACTAGGGGCAAGCATCTAATCTATCCATAATTTCTACAACTATTTTATCCATACAACAAAATTTTATTGTTAAAACAATTTACCAAAAATGTCTGTCAAAAGAATAGAGGTTTTAAAACTTTGTTTAATGGAAATTCTATTTTTCAATAAAATTCAATATTATCTATGTTTTGCTTTTAAATCCTTTTAGATAAAAAAAATCATAAGAAATCACTATTTCCAAATTATACCCCATTTTATTTCGAAACTCAATATGTACATTTCAAATATGTTCCTTACATATTTTAAAACCGCAACTTTTAAGATCAAAATTTGAAAACACATAAACCATCTTCCAAAAAACCTTTTACCATTTCAAGTTATTAAAAGTTAACAATGGGGGTAGACTCAAAGTGGGTTTCCAACTTAAATAGGCTTTCCTAGACATTCCCGCAAAGTCAATTCTCTTAACTATATATATCCCTAATCCATTGTCTTTCCTCTTTTTAACCTTTTCCAATGTATAAGGTTTTACTGCCAAACCCACTAACCTGAAATACTATCACGTAGGATGCACCTTTCTTCCATATAAAGTACATTGTACACTTCCCACCAAATATTACCTAAGGTTATTAGATTTCCATATTCGTACCTTTAGTGTACAAAACAGATATCCCAATTATCATTATATTTTGTACTTTCTTTTTAGTTGGTTCCTCTAGGGATCTAGGTATATATATAATATATAAATATATTTATATTTCAAAAATACAAATATGTTCACTCACTGTCAATATAAGGATCTTGAACCTAGGCTATAATACCTAATGTAACAACCCGAACAGACTGATTTGTTTTTCAAAATTTTAGTCCATCGAAACCTATGTTGGTTTTACTCGTATCCTGCAGAAAAGATAGGGATAACAAAAATATCAGAGCTCAGAAATTATCTCATTGCGGAATGGAATAAATTATAATATAATAAAAATATAGCGTTACCCAATAATAATAGTTCCTAACCAGTATCCAAAGCTACCATATCTTCGCCACAAATCAAACCTGCAAGTATGTTATGAGGAGGGGGTCAGAACACAAGTTCTGGTGACTAAATTTAAACTACATGTAACACCCCGTAATTTTAACAACACTAAAGATGATTAATTAAAGAATACTCAATTAAATATTGTGAATTCATTAAAATGGACTACGCCATTGCATTCGTCTTAGAATTCTGCTCGAGAATAGACTCCAAGTTTGGGTAAAATAGATAGCTTATGAAGAAGTTATGGACGGTAGAAGTTTGATGAAGAAAGCAGAAAGCAGGTTAGCATAACTACAGCAACTGTCAAGTGCGCTAAGGCATTTTTGCACTGGCGCACTTGTGGATTGCGCCCATATTAGTTTTCGTCCTCCAAACCTATATGGTTCGTCCCCTACAAAGGGGTGTCGACCCATGGATCGACCCCTCCACAGCGGGGCCGACTCCCCTTAGATCTGGGAAGAATTTAGTTTTTGAACGTGGACATGTTATGTGGCTTGGTTCGTTGGCTGATGACTACAAGTAATACCTCATTCTTCTTGTTTATACACACAAAAAAATGGAGGTCTAGATGCTGCCTCTGCCTAGATTAAATCAATCCTTTTCTTCTTCAACAATCAAGTCATTCAAGTTTAGAGATCTATGATTCAACCTCTACAACTATTCTTCTGTCTCTTAGATCTATTCTCTATGACCCTATGTTATTTTTATAGAGAAATAATTAAATTGCAATCTTGACGTGCTTATGAATTAGATCTTAGTCTGTGAATATTGGAATCATATAAGATTTGATATATTTGTACATCTAATTCATCGATTAGATCTCATCACGCCTGTTTATGACCATGGCACTATGCATAATTAGTCCTGTTATTACATGTTCATCAGATCTGTTCTTATATGCTTATTTCTGCAATCATATCCTCATGTCTATTACTATCGGTTTTATGCCTATTCTGTCCTTCTATCTCTCTCATTCCCTTTTTATTTTTACAGCTAGGCTACTTTCGAGCCTAGGCCGATATCGCATAAATATTCATTTCAACGAAATTGAGTTAAATTGGGAATGATCGGAAATGGTAATTTGTGGGAATAACCTATACTTTGAATCATGATTGGGATCTAGAGTCATAAACTATATTGAAAAATTGGACTGAAAATTAGGGCATGATTTAAATGGTAAATTATGTCTTTGTTTGGGGAATAATGCTTCTTTATTTGTTGTACTATGATATTTTCAGTACAAGACAAAAATGTTTAAGATGATATACCGGGTTTATGAATTTTCAGACTCATGATGTTTTAAACCGTGAAGTTATGCTTTGTGATTAATAAATTTTTTAATTCTGCTACTATTTTATATCTATCTTGTAATGTTTCTGTTTCTGTTTACCTATAACGCTTCACGAAACTTTATGCATTCTCTTAATGAGTGACATTAACGGACGTGGGGTGTCACACTTGATATCAGAGCAGAAGGTTACCAGATTAGATAAAAGTTTTTGAAAATTATTTTCAAAAATGTTTAAAAGAAAGCATTTTCAAAAAGAAAAGTTTGTTTTGAAAAACATAATCCCCAAATCCATATGTAATATCTTTCGATCCCTTGTCTGAATCCCTTTTCTTTTCGTTTCAGCATGTCTGAGGAACCTAATATTCCTGACGGCGTTACGATAACAGTTTGGTTCCGTAGGTATCTAGAGGCCACGGCGCCTGCCGGTGGCCCAGCAAATGTTCCTGCCCGGCTGCACCCAACTTTCCTCCTCTTCCTCCTCCTCCTCTACATACACATAATTTCTCTAAGATCTGTAAAGACTTCTATGCTATGGGAGGAAAGACATTCTGTGGAACCGAGACGTTTGTAGAGGCAAGGAATTGGCTCAAAGAGGCAGAGGATCTATTTGGAATTTTTGAAGTTGACAATCATAGGAAGATTCAGTTAGCCGTTTGGCAGTTGAAAGATGAGGCTTCATTCTTGTAGGTGCTGATGTAAGTGGGACGTCCAGTTGAGACATGGGATGATCTTTGACAAATGTTTGAAATGAAGTTTCTCTCTCAAGCCTAGCAAAGTATGCAATGGAAAGGTTTTTGTCGCTTAAGCAAGGAGGCATGTCTGTTAGAGAGTATGTTAATAAGTTTAATCAACTAGCGAGGTTTGGAGCTAGTAAATACTCCACACAAGAAAGCTTTGAGGTTTGCTAGAGGATTAAATGAACCCCTCCATGGGTTGGTTATGTCTCATATTCCGATGGGAACAACTTTTGAAAGGCTTGTTGATATGGCCTTAATGCATGAGGAAGATAAAATTGAAAAGAAGGAAGTTAAGGTTGAGAAAACACAAAACTATAAATATGGCCTAAGAAAGAACAACAACAAGAGGGCGGAAAGAATGATAAAGCTCAATGAAATAAGAAATTTCATGGTTGCAGGAACGTGGGTCATTTGGTCAAAGACTGCAGAAAAAGTAGTAATGCTTGCTTCAACTGTGGTGAAGTCGGACACTATACTAGGGAGTGCCCAAAGAAGCAAGGGCAGAGCCAAAGGGCAGGATCTTCTAAAGGGCAAGTACATGCTCTCGTGGCTGATGTACCGGATAGAGGTAGGAATTGTTGAAGGTTTGATTTCTCTTTCTGAACATCCTATTAGAACTCTTTTTGATTCTTGCACTTCTCACTCTTTTATATCTGATTTTTTAGTTGCGTCTCTGCACCTTAGTACTAGTATGGTTTTGGATCTGTTGTTGTCTCAAACCCCATTAGAGGTGCGGCTCGTCTGTCTATGATTTGTCAGGGTTTGAGAATATCCGTGATAGGCGTCGACTTTGAATGCGACGCATATGTGTTTGGTTTTATGGGATATTGTCTGATTCTAGGGATGGATTAGCTAGCTATGTATGGTGCCATTCTGGATTGTGAGAGGAGGGTCGTTAGAATTTTTTACTTGCCATCGGAGGATCCTCGATATTTCTTATGACCCTAAGCGGTATGTCATGTTTAGTTTCCTAGAGTCACTTGATACATCTATTGATGATTTGCGATCGGTACTAGTAGTCTGTGAATATCCTGATGTTTTTCATGAGGTTCAGGGTTTATCCACGAGGAGCGAGATTGATTTTCGTACTTACTTGGTGGACAATGCGAGACCAATTGCATTGCCAGTGCGCCATATTTCTCCAAGGAAAGGAGGGAGCTTAGCAAGCATGTATGGGAGCTGCTTAAGAAAGGGTTATTGGGCGAAACATATTTAAATGGGGTGCTCTGGTGGTATTCACAACTAAGGCGTACAGATGCTTCTCATATGTGTGGATATTCATGATGTTTTTCCTCATTTCTTATTTATGGAAGTGTCTGCATGATACGTTAGAGGTAGTTGAGCCGAACATCGTTGAGCCGAACATCGTTGAGGAAGAAAAGGTAGAACATAAGGCGATAATTAGACGAGTTCCTACCCGTATACTTGGATCAGATGTTAAGAAACTGCGCAACAGAGAGATTAGGTTAATAAAAGCGCAATGGGGAGAAGACAACGAGGATGCGACTTGGGAGACTGAAGAGAAGGATCGCGCTTCATACCATCTCCTTTTTGGAACTATGTTCTTAACTTCTTTTTTCAAGCTTTTAGTCGACTTGCTTCTATCATTCGTGTGTATCCTATTAATCAATATTCGACCCTTAGGCAGAAGTCCCATGGATGTAAACACGTGTTTGAGACATGTTATGTTTAATGAATGCAAGTAGATGCACGTATTTGCTAGTGATTTCTCGTGGATGCATATACATAGACATTAGGCACTAGATCGGCTTAATCACACTCATACTGCATATGGATGCATGTGCATTTTTCTACTTCTAATGGTTGAAAGTGGACGTATCATCATATGGATGTTGCACTTGGATGAATGACTGCACACGCATATAGAACTAACATGTTATAATAAGATTATTTGTAACCCCCCGCGTTTTTAATATAACTAAAATTGTATATATATGCATAGGTAGGCTAATAATGGTGATGTACAATGAAAATTAGTTAATACATGGAAGAGAAGGAAAGATTAATTCAATGACAGTGTATGCAACAGAGATGATAATAAAATAAGGAAACTTAATATAAATATCTGGAATTAGGTAAAAAGGACACCACCATTGCGTTCATCTTGAAATTCTTCTTGGAATAGAGTCCAAGTTTTCGAAAATGGAATTCCGTATGAAATAGTTATGGCCTGCGGAAGATTGAACAAAAATTCAGAATTTACACAGGAAAATACCCAGGCAGGTCGACCTACGGGTCGACCTGGGGGTCAACCTACCCAGGGTGGTCAACTTGGGGGTCGACCTACCCAGGGAGGTAGACCTGGGGGTCGACATTGGGGTCGACCTCCCCCTGATTTTTCCAGATCGGGGCAGTGACGTTTTGTAACAACCCGTATTTAATATAACATGTTAAAACGAGAATCAAGGCAGAATTTAATTTTAAATTCTGAATCAAGTAGAACGGGCTATGCCATTGCGTTCGTCTCGGAAAAATACGCGAAATAGAGTCCGAGTTTTCGAAAATCGGAGTCCGTATGACCCGGTTAAGGCCCAAAGAAGTTTTCGGGAAATTTGAATTTCGAAACATACAGAAATGGGGCCAGGCGGGAAAATTCCCGCCCAGATAAGTCGACAGGCATGTCGATAGGCATGTCGACAGGGCTGTCGACTTGCCCTGTCGGCTGATTCTGATCTGGTGCACCTATTTTCTATCTTGGCTAGGTTTTTAGGCCTGGTTTGAAATCTGACGGTTCAGGTTGGTCCTAGGGTTAATCTAAGGGCCTAAAACTATCCTAATCTCTATAAAAAGACCCTAAACCCTCATTATTCACTCATGTAACTAAACTATGGCCAAATTTCTACTCTCATGGCCTCCATCTCAAATCCCTAGAGCCTATGCATTCAAATCGGGTTCAAATCAAAAGATGCAAGCTTGCTACACCAAAGAGAGGCAAAATCAACGTTGCTATGCGAGTTCCATGACGATTCTTCAACAAAGGAGGCACCTTTCTTAGCCAAGATGATTCATGCTTCTTTCTCTAGGCCTAACTATGTAAGTTCTAGCTACTTTTAGATGGAAACGGTAGTTTTGATAATGACATGGGATAAAATGAGGCTAAACATGATTATGCGAACCTATATGTACCTTACCTTGCCTCTTGTGTTCATGTTTATGATTTTAGGCCATGTGAGTGACTTAATCATGCCTCTCATGCTATGCATAACCTAGTTTAACTTGCAAGTTTGGATCTTTATGCATGAAATGCTAGCATGAACCTTTAGGAACCACTTTACGTGTGAAACATTGGCTAAGACAAGATTTTAGGGCTTATGCATGTTTATGAACCCAAACCCCTTATGGTAACATGCAAGTTTGTGGCCAAATCTTTTATGAGATTATGCATGCTTGTGGCCAATCCCCTCTTTTAAGTTGTGCATGTTTATGGCTAAACCCTTTTTGATACTATGCATGTTTGTGGCTAAATCACCTTATGACACTATGCATGTTTTTGGCCAAGGTTGTGCATGTGGTAGCCAATCCCTTTTTGGCATCATGCATGTTTTGAGGCCAATATGTGACGTAGTATCCTTACTATGTTGACTCGCTTTTGCTTGCGTTGGAAAACACGACTTTGGGATAGTTAAATAAACATGAACATGTCGCGAAACCTTAACTTGATTATGACATGTGTTTATACTTGAAAATATGACTTGAAAGATAACATGGAAGTTGGCATGTAAGTATGCATAAAAACATGAGCTTGGGAATTTACCTATTAAGTTAGGTCTACCCTTTGGGAATTTACCTATTAAGTTAGGTCTACCCAAATGCTTGAAAACTTGTAACATGTTTTGGAAACATGATGAACTTAGATAATATAAGTGTGGCCAACTCGAGGTTGGGTTGAGTTTGCAACGTAAAACTACCCGGAACCGACCGGCCTAACTAGTAGTTGCAAACAATAGGACCCAATGTGAGAAGTTGGTCATGTCGCGCTTAAGACCCGAGGTTAGACTAGGTTGTGGTGTAAATCTACCCGGACCCGCCCGACTTAACTAGTAACCACAACAAGGTCTAATGTGAGAGGTTAAGAGTGCATTAATTAAATTAATGCCACATGATAAGGTTAAGTAAATTTGACTAATGACACTTAACCGATATGACACAAATGGGTAGGTTAAGTGGGACCGGGCTTGATTTCCTTAATGACACTTAACCAATTCAGACTGGGTAATTAGATGAGGTTAAGTAATTAAGACTTAACTAACCTAACCACGATAATTAGATGGGGTTAAGTAATCCACACTTAACTAATCTAAACACGGTAATTCGATGGGGTTAATTTAAACACTCAACCAATTTAAACTTGGTAATTCAATAAGGTTAAGTAACCAATACTTAACCAACTTAATGTGATAATTTAATGGGGTTAAGCAACTTATACTTAACCAATTATACATGATGATTTGATGGGGTTAAGTGACCTAAACTTAACCAATCTAACTCGTTAATTTGATGTGGTTAAGCGACCTAAACTTAACCAATCTAACTCGTTAATTGGATGTGGTTAAGTGACCTATACTTAGCCAATCTAACTCGTGAATTTATGGAGGTTAAGTTAACCCATACTTAACCGATATAACGTGAAAACATGATAAGGCTATGTCACGAATCACTTGAATACGCTTGACCGATTTGACTCGGTAATTTGACAAGGTCAAGTTAATTTATATAATTAACCAATCTAAAATGATAATTAGACGAGGTTAAGTTATGGATTGCTTAATATACTTAGCCAACTTGACACATGGTTTGTAGGGTTAAGTCTTGGACTTGGATACTTAGCCAATTTTGACATGGTTTGTAGATGGGCTAAGTGACACTTAACCCATTAGATAAACCCTAATTCGGAGGATTAGGTAAATAACCATAGTTAACAAGGATTATGGAAATAAGGCTAAGTGGTAAACCTTAGTTAAGGGAAACTAAGTAATAATTCTTAGTCAAGGAAATTTGGACCATTTCTTAGATAGATTAGTAACCCGATACGTTAGGTCAACGTTTAAGTATACGTGTAGGAGCGGGCTATCTGATTTAGATAAAGGCTCCAGCGAACTGGGTAACGAAGCAGCGGCTTTGGGGTACGTGAGGATATTCTTGGGATCCCTCTGTGAGCTGCCAGGTCATTATACTAGGCTCACGAGAGGTTGAGGTCTACGGTAGAAGAACCAAGAATATGCCTTGGTTTCTATGCGAGCGACCTAAAGACTGGGGTGGATAGCAGTGAGTCGACGAATACATAAGGTGCCCGAGATAGCAAGTTCGTCGATCATCTACCATCTTGAGTCAAGCGTGTACGTACGAAAAGGCAGGGAACACCCAACAGACCATAATTGCTATCTAATTATGGGTGAGGTAGGCCGTAGGATGTGGGCTGGCCGGAGTGTAGTTCTCATGCAAGATTTTCTCTTGTGTTGCCTTTCACTAGTTGAGGGAGGGGTCTCGTGGGACCATAGCCACGTGTAGAAAAGCAGACCTTAGTATCTGCATCGGCAGATAAATCTAAATCTCCCGACCGAGTCCTGTATTTCTTGTTTTGCCCTGTGACAGGACTCGGATGGCACGATGTGATACATGTGCATACAGTTATAGAAAAACGATTCACGATGAATGCGTGGGAAAAAGGGCGCGGTTGAGGGTTAGCGTAATCCCTAGTGGCCTAGGTGGTTTAACCCAAACCGAAATACGAAAGCGTGCAATAGGTAAGCGTAATCCCTATTGGTGCTAGGTGGCGTAAGTCCTAGTAGTTCAAACAATGATTCATATGGAAGAGCCTAGCTAGAACAAGGGTGACAGTCCAAACGATTTCAAGGATAATACGACATGAGAAAGCCCGTACGAGGTACGGCAAAGGACTGAACTTATATACATGGAAAGAAACATATGATTTGAGTAACCTATATATGCGATATATTAGGTTGACATGGACCATTACACGACTTTGAGCAAGGGACATTCATGGTTAACACATGACGCGGGTAGGGGTACTAGTACGAGAGGTGCAGAGCAAATATACATGTTAGAACTAGGAAGAATATACATAATAGATACCGTGGGATGTTAGACGGGGTAGATACCTTGGGATAATGTACTCGATAGAAATCTGACGATGTGATGCCTTGACTTATCATAACACCGTAGTTTATCATGATACCTTAGTTTACCTTGCCACAGTAGTTCAACCGGCTACCCTGGTTTATCTATCTTGTAGTTATCCTTATGTTTACTTTCAGTTTATGCATGTCATGTTACCTTTACCTGTTTTTATACTGGAAGTAGATAGGACTTACTCAGTCTTTTTGACTGACCCGTTTTGTTTCGCCTCTTTTCTTCCGTTTCCCCCCCCCCTCCCCAGGTTTCAGGGAGGAAACAATGCTGTTTAGTTCGGACTTCTTCTGCTTGAAGGTCATCATGGATGGCTTGGACTTCTCTTGGCTATGGCTACTTTACTGTTTTTAATTGGGGAATAATTTATGAAAAAGGTTTCGTGCTTCTTTATTTCGGCAAGACAGGTTTTGATGTACTCTGATGTAAAAAGGCTTTTGACCTCATTTATTAATGTTATGAAAGTTTGTTTTTACTTCCGCTATTTTATATGTTCTGTCTTGTGATATTTCTGTGCATGTTTACCAATAATGCCCCTCTAAAGCTAGTGCATTCCTTTGCGAGTGACCCTAGCGGAGGCGGGGTGTTACACTTTTTTTGATGCGTTGGACGGACCGGATAGCTTCTAGGGCAATCTAATGGCTCTAAAACACTCTCTACACCTATAAAGTAGTGCCTAGACCTAACCTACTTCATAAAAAATTCCTTCTGACACCTCCATGCCGCCAAACTTTAACCAAACATGGCCGCCGACCCAAAACCCTAAACTAAATTGCAAGTTCTTCACCAACTTTGGAGTTTAATCAAATCAAGAAGCAAAATTCTTCATCAATGATTCAAGCTCTTCACCAATAATCAAATAAGAAGATTAAATCAGCGTTCTACATCAATAAATCGTTTACTTTCCCCAATCCAGTCAAGGTGAGTGGAATTATAATAAATTTGTTGTATAATAGTATTATTATTTTTCATCATTCCCCAGTTGTTAATTTAATTCAAGATTCATGTTATAATAGTTGTTCCTTTTATCCTCCTTCCCCTTTTTATTTTTGGATCTAGGTTATCTCGAACCTAGACGAAAATTTTATTATGCATACGTGCGGTTGGAATATGGAAATGTTGGGCATAGTCTATTTTATGCAATCGAGAAATATAATCTGTAATTTGGGTTTTGTGGCATAACAATTGTTGTTGCAAATATTGGGCACAATTTATTTCATGCAATCGAGGAATATAATCTTTAATTTGGGATTGGGGCATAACAATTATTGTAGAAAATATGGGAAAATTGGCAAATTATATATGGGGATTATTCAATGAAGTAAATTTTGAAATGATAATTTTGGGGCATCATTCATATTGAATCTTTCGGTATGATTTGGGAACATGAATCTATGGTAAACAGCGCATAATTATGAATTCTGACTTATGATGTTAACATGAAATTATGTAAATTTAACTGGAATTAGTGAATATGGAATGTGATTGGGAAATTGGAATAATAGGTATAGCCTATTAACGGGATTATGAACATGAACATGCTTGCAAATTTATAATTGGCCTATGACACCTAGAATAGACATGAATTGTAATTCAGTTGAATTTGGAACATATGACATGAATTTGGGTTTGGGTGAAAGACGATTGTTAATGAACGCCTATGACACGAGGTTAGGCGTGTTTGTGGTGTAAGAATGCCCGGAACCGCCTGTCAAATCCAGCAACCACAAGCGGACATCTAATGTGAGAGGTCAAAGACAAGAACTAGAGGCATAACGGTTTATAACACGAGGTTAGGCGAGTTGTATTATAAGTCTGCCCGAAAACACCTAGCAAATCCAGCAGCCACGAACGGACGTCTAATGTGAGAGGTCATACATGGTTACGGCATAATAAATAAATTAAGAAATACTAACCATTATAAGACATGTGGGTAACATGGGTATGGTTAGAGGGTTAAGTGGGTGATATAAATGACATGTAAAACATGACTAAGGTAGACTTAGCCATAGCAAGACAAGTGTAAGACCCGGAAACTAAAATAAAGAGGGTTAAGTGGGACACGGGTGACATGTGAAACAAAAATTTAGACATGCTTAACCAAATGGGATCCGTAACGGTATCATAAATTAATTGAATTGGGTAAAGTTTAAGTAACGGGTTAAGTAAATGGAAGGGTTAAGTCAAATCTAAAATTAATGACAAGAAATGGGGAATGATAAATAACCTATTATGAATAAACTTAAATAAGGCAAGAAAGGATAATAGGTGGAAATTATAACTTATGGGATAGGATAAGTTATAGGGAACGATAAGGAAGATGAGATAACACTTAACCAATTTTACATGATATATGGGTAAGTTAAGTCAACATGAACTGATAAATAACACTTAACCAATTTGACATGACGCATGGGTTGAAATTAATACATGATTGGGGGTTAAGTCAACTTGAACATATGAGGAAACTTAACCAATATAACAACATCAAAGCAAGGAAAAGTGGTGAGTGATTAGATTAAATAATATATAAACTTACCCTAGGGTTAACAAATGAATATGACTTAAGATGTAATACAAGACTTGAAGGGTGGGACGACTTATACCTTGAAATAAGTTAATCTAAGATGGAAATATGGGAAAACACATGTACACTACGATTTGATAAAGAGAACTTAAGTCATGTAAGAATTCATTGGTAAACCTTAGTTAAAAGGAACAAAATAACAAACCTTAGTCGAAGTGAACTAAGTAAGTAATGAGAAAGAGAACTAAGTAGTAAACCTTAGTTAAGAGGACTAATTTGTAAACCCTAGTTAATAAAATGAACAATTAAGGGAACTAAGAGAACTAAGTAGTAAACCTTAGTCAAGAAAGCAAGGTAGAAAACGAGGAGGAGCGAACGTCCATCTGATCATGACGAAGACTCCAATGAACTGGGTTACGAAGCATGCGGCTTAGAGGGGACACGACGGTACTCTTGGTATCCCTCTGTGAGGTTGCAGATGATCCTTCTGGGCTCACAGAAGTTACAGTCTACATTAGAAGAGCCAAGGGTATGCCTTGTTTGCAATATAAGCAACCTAAAGATTAGGATGGGTCAGCGTGAGGCGGCGATATCTTGTTTAGCCCTGTGATAGCACATCGTCGTCTACCTACCGTCTTGAGTCAATCGAGTACATAAAGCGGGAAGGCGGACACTCCAACAAACCATACACTTGCTATCTAGTTATGGGTGTGGTTTGGCCAATAGGTTTTTGTGGCATAGGGGGCCTACTAATAGTTATCATTCTTGATTTTTTGGGTGCCTTTCATTAGTTTAGGGAGGGGTCAAGTGGGACCATAACCATGCACAGATAAAAATAGACCTTAGCATCTGCATCGGTAGATAACTTAACGCTCCCGACCGAGTTCCGTGTTTCTTGATTAGCCCTTCCACGAGAGTCGGGCTGCACATATAGAGGACATGTGCAACTAGACACCGATAACAATTCACGACACGCACGTGGGGAATGTCTAGGAACATATATAACTCTGGGCAGTGTTTCCTAGGGGGCATCGTTCGATAGGTAGCATAATCCCTAGTTGGACATAGGTCGCGAAAACCCTGAATCCGAGAAGCATTCAATAGGTAGCATAAACCCCAGTGGTCCCGGGTAGCATAAACCCTGGTTGAATCTAGGAAGCGCTCGATAGTAAACATTAGATTAGATCTAGATGATACACAGAATCTAGCAAGATCGAGAGTGGCAGTCCAAACGATTTCGAGAATGTTGGCACTACACTAAAGTAGTGTAGACATACATGATGAAGCCCGTACGACATACGACAAGGGACTGTATATATATACATGGAAAGGATTTGACGAGTTGGGGGTATCTACATATACGTTGTATTAGATTAACCTACTAGTGGGACATGAGTATAGCTTAAAGAGCTAACATTCTCAATGACCTAATAACCAAGAAAATGTAACCGAACGGTATATGTAGGATTATATAGAAGTTTATTCTAAGTCCACTCACACAGAACTTATGTTCTGACCCCCTCCTCATTACATACTTCCAGGTTAGATTCATGACAGAGATGGTATAACTTTGGATATTGGTTTAGCAGTATTGTTATAAGGTAAAGCAATATTTGAATATTATACTTTATTTCCTTCCGCTGTGAGATGCTTTATCAGTTCTGACATGTTTCTTTATCTCTGTCTTTTTCTGCAGGATACCAGAGTACCTAACTCGGGTTTCGATAGATTGGATTTTTAAAAGAAAAAAATTCGGTCTGTTTGAATCCGGGTTGTCACATCTGGTATCAGATCTTCGGTTTAGTGATCTTAGGGAGATAATGAGTGAACTTATTTGTATTTTATAAAATATAAATATATTATATATATAAACCTAAATCCATATAGTAGCCCATTAGACATAAAAATTGTTGGGATATCTAGTTTGTACACTCAAGGAATGAACATAGGAATTTGGAAACCATTAGGTGGTTGAGAAAGTGTACAATATGACTTGAAGCTAGAGAAAGAAAAATATCCCATAGGATGGAAACTAAAATATTAGTATTTCTGAGTAGTGGGTTTAGAAGTGTAACCTTATAAACTTGAAAAGGTTGAAAAATGAAAAATGGATTAGGAATATATATAGTCGAGAGAATTGAATTCGCGAAAGTGCCTAGGAAAACCCTAGTGAGTTGAAGACCCGCTTTGAATCTAACCCAATAATAAACTTTTGAGAATTTGAATCTGTAAAAGAGTTTGTGGTGTTTTTCAATTTTTAATCTTAAAAGAATTTTTTATGTTTGAGAAATTGTTTAGTGCATGTTGGGTTTTTAAAGTAAAGCGGGGTATATTTTGTAAAATAATGATTTCTTGTTTTAAAAGAATTATCTCATTAAAAAGGTGCGTAATATAGAGCATATATAGCTCGCTAGTTTTCATATTATAGTATATGAAAGGATTGAAAAGAAAGTGTTGAATTTTTTAAGAGAAATTCTATTCTGTTAACAATAAAATTTGATTATTGTTTTCAAAATAAATTTTTGTTGGGTGAACAAAATAAGCTGTCGGGTCTAGGAATAGAATACTGCACCTTATAGCGAGTAGTTAAATTGACAATTGTAAATAGGAACAATGTAACCTCGATAGTTGTCCTTGTCTACTCTAGTTTCGTGATTTAAAGAAAATGTTTTGCGTTTTATTTTGCGACATGTTTTTTTATGGTTTGGCAAAAGCTAGTTTTTGAGGAAATAATAAAAGTTTTACCACATTTACTTTTTGGAAGGAGAATGTAATAAAAAAAAGAAGGCCAAACCATGTTTTAAAAATGGCGTAGTTAAGGATTAAGGCCAATAAAGAACGAGATAAAGTTAAAGCTATTAGAACCAACTAGGGATTGGTTGAGTTGAGTAATTCTCTGAATGTCAATCTGATGTTGATTTCGGTCTTCGGGGTTGATACTTAGGGAATTATTTTTTGTTTAATTTACCGTCAGGGATTAGACAATATTGAACTAATGGAAAATTTCACGTAGAATGCATAAGCATTGAGAAACCTAGGTTTGTTGCTTGAGAAAAAGAAAATGGATTGTTGCTTGAAAGAGAAGTATAGACTAGTAATACACAGCATGGACTAGTGGTGACCACTAGGTAGTGAAGGGCAAGCAAGTGCATAGATCCTGTTGAGTGGACTCGTGACATAAGTCCTAAGACTCTTGGCCCATAGTAGTAGCTGTGTAGGATGCTGTTTGAGTTGAAAATGAAAAGGCTTATTTGAAAATATTAAACTTAAGTAATTTGATTAAGTCAAATAAGCTAAGAAAGAAACTAGCCTAACTAAAAAGAAAACAAAAGAATCAATCAGGCAGCAAAACGGGATGGGAAAAGAAAATGGAAATCTTAAGAAAAAGATGAATAAATATGAAATTTTTCCAAGATAAGTGGAAAAAGAGAAGAAATTTTCTTATGTGATTGTGCTTGGATAGGAAAATAGGAAATCTTCATAGAATAGTCATATAAAAATCCAAGTACGATTAGAAAAGAAAAACGGAGAATGTGAATTTTTCCGTTTTTTACCTTTTCATAACATAAGAAATCGAAATAGGAATTTTTTTTTAAATTTCGAATTAAGTGATGGATTGTAGGGTTTTGGATGTGACAATTGGGTGGACTATGCTCTTATTCTATAAGAGTATGGGAAAACTTGGATATAAAATATTTTGATTTTTCAAGAATATTGCATTCATATAGAACTGCAAGTACATTTAGGATGTGAGCATCATGTTTTGAAAGAGTTTTTAAAGTTTTCATACATGTAAGTGGATCCAAATTAGGCATACATGACTTGCTATAATGTTATTCACTTTGCACATGTGCACAATGTTTGATCCAAAGGCGTACATGACTTGCTATAATGTAATTCAATTTGCACATGTGCACAATGTTGCAACAATTGGATGAACACTAATTGGATGTTGCGAGGGATTTTCTATTTTTCTCTTGTCGAATTTCGGGGACGAAATTCCTTAAGAACGGGAGAATGTAACGCCTCGCATTTTTAATATAACTAAAAATTTATATATCTACTTAGATAGGTTAATAATGGAGATGTACAATAAAAATTAATTAATGCATGAAAGAGAAGGAAAGATTAATTCAATGAAAGTGTACGTAACAGAGAAGATAATAAAATAAGGATACTTAATTTAAATATCAGGAATTAAGTAAAACGGACATCACCATTGCGTTCGTCTTGAAATTCTTCTTGGAATAGAGTCCAAGTTTTTGAAAATCGGACTCCATATGAAAGAGTTATGGCCTACCGAAGATTAAACAAAAATTCAGAATTTACTTAGGAAAATACCAAGGCAGGTCGACCTGAGGGTCGACCTACACAGGGAGGTCGACCTGGAGGTCGGCTTACCCCGAGAGGTCGACCTGGGTGTCGACCTTGTGGTCGACCTCCCCCCTGATTTTTCCAGATCTGGGCAGTGATGATTTTTGATGTGCCGGACGGACCGGATGGCTTCTAGGGAGATCTAATGGCTCTAAAACACTCTCTACACCTATAAAATACTGCTAAACCTAACCTAATTCATAACAATTCCTTCTGACTCCTCCATGCCGCCACAAACATGGCCGCCGCCCCAAAACCATAAACTAAATTGCACGTTCTTCACCAACTTGGAATTTATCAAATCAAGGAGCAAAATTCTTCATCAACGATTCAAGCTCTTCACCAACAATCAAATAAAAAGATTAAATCAGCGTTCTACATCAACAAATCGTTTACTTTCCCCAATCCAGTCAAGGTGAGTGGAATTATAATAAATTTGTTGTATAATTGTATTAATATCGTTCATCATTCCCCAGTTATTAATTTAACTCAAGATTTATGTTATAATAGTTGTTCCTTTTATCCTCCTTCCCCTTTCTATTTTTTGATCTAGGTTATCTCGAACCTAGACGAAAATCTAATTATGCATACGTGCGGTTGGAATATGGAAATGTTGGGCATAATCTATTTTATGCAATCAAGAAATATAATCTATAATTTGGGGTTTATGGCATAACAATTGTTGTTGCAAATGTTGGGCATAATTTATTTTATGCAATCGAGGAATATAATCTGTAATTGGGAATTGGGGTGTAACAATTATTATTGCAAATATTGGGAAAATTGGCAAATTGTATATAGGGATTATTCAATGAAGTAAAGTTTGAATTGATAATTTTGGGGTGTAATTTATAATGAATCTTTGGGTATGATTTGGGAACATGAATCTATGGTGAGTAGCACATATTATGAATTCTGACTTATGACGTTGACATCAAATTGTGTAAATTTATTTGGAATTAGTGAATACGGAATGTGATTGGGAAATTGGAATAATAGGTAAAGCCTATTAACGTGATTTTGAAAATAAACATGCTTCCAAATTTTTATTTGGCCTATGACACCTAGAATAGACATCAATTGTAATTAAGTTGAATTTTGAACACATCACATGAATTTGGGGTTTGGGTGAAAGACGATTGTTAATGAACACCTATGACACGAGGTTAGGCGCGTTTATGGTGTAAGACTTCCCGGAACCGCCCGGCAAATCCAGCAACCACAAGCGGACGTCTAATGTGAGAGGTCAACGGAAAGAACTAGAGGCGTAACGGTTTATGACATGAGGTTAGGCACGTTGTGGTATAAGTCTGCCCGGAACTGCCCGGCAAATCCAACAGCCATGAACGGATGTCTAATGTGAAGAGTCATGCATCGTTACGGCATAATAAATAAATTAAGAAATACTAACCATAATAAGACATGTGGGTGACATGGCTATGGTTAGAGGGTTAAGTGGGTGACATAAATGACATGTAAAACATGACTAAGGTAGACTTAATCATAATAAGACATGTGTAAGACACGGAAACTATTATAAAGAGGGTTAAGTGGGACACGAGTGACATGTGAAAGAAAAATTTAGATATGCTTAACCAAATGGGACCCATAACGGTATCATAAATTAACTGAATTGGGTAAAGTTTAAGTAATGGGTTAAGTAAATGGAAGGTTTAAGTCAAATCTAAAATTAATGACAAAAAGTTGGGAATGATAAATAACCTATTATGAATAAACATGAATAAGGCAAGAAAGGATAATAGCTGGAAATTATAACTTATGGGACAAAATATGTTATAGGAAACGATAAGGAAGATAAGATAACACTTAACCAATTTGACATGATATATGGGTAAGTTAAGTCAACATGAACTGGTAGATAACACTTAACCAATTTGACATGACGCGTGGGTTGAATTAAATACATGATTGGAGGTTAAGTCAAATTGAACACATGGGAGAACTTAACCAATATAACAATATCAAAGCAAGAAAAAGTGGGGAATGATAAGATGAAATTATAGCTAAAATTATCCTAGGGATAACAAATAAATATGACTTAAGATGTAATACAAGACTTGAATGGTGGGACGACTTATACCATGAAATAAGTTAATATAAGTTGGAAATGTGGGAAAACACCCGTACACTATCATTTGATATAGAGAAGTTAAGTCATGCTTGAATTAATTGGTAAACCTTAGTTAAAAGGAACTAAGTAACAAACCTTAGTTGAAGAGAACTAAGTAAGTGACGAGAAATAGAACTAAGTAGTAAGCCTTAGTTAAGAGGACTAAGTTGTAAACCTTAGTTAAGAAAATGAACGATTAAGAGAACTAAGTAGTAAACCTTAGTTAAGAGAACTAAGAAGTAAACCTTAGTCAGGAAAGCCAAGTAGAACACGAGGAGATGCGAACGTCCATCTGATCATGAAGAAGGCTCCAACGAACTGGGTTACGAAGCACGCGGCTTCGAGGGGACAAGTGGGTACTCTTGGTATCCCTCTGTGAGGTTGTAGATGATCCTCCTGGGCTCACAGAGGTTAAGGTCTGCGTTAGAAGAGCCGTGGGTATCCCTTGGTTGCAATATAAGCAACCTAAAGACTAGGACGGGTCAATGTGAGGCGGCGATATCTTGTTTAGCCCTGTGATAGCACGTCGTCGTCTACCTACCATCTTGAGTCAATCGAGTACGTAAAGTGGAAAGGCGGAGAACTCCAAGAAACCATATACTTGCTATCTAGTTATTGGTGAGGTTTGTCCAATAGGTTTGTAGGGCATAGGGGGGCCACTAATAGTTATCATTCTTGATTTTTTGGGTGCCTTTCATTAGTTGAGGGAGGGGTCAAGTGGGACTACAGCCACACACAGATAAAAACAGACCTTAGCATATGCATCGGCAGATAACTTAAAGGTCCCGACTGAGTTCCGTGTTTCTTGATTAGACCTGCCACTGGACTCGGGCTGCACATATAGAGCACATGTGCAACTAGACACCGATAAAGTTTCACGACACGTACATGGTGAAAATCTAGGAACATAAATCGCTCTAGGTAGTGTGTCCTAGACTAGGGTGCATCGTTCGATAGGTAGCATAATCCCTAGTTGGACCTAGGTCGCGTAAACCCTGAATCCGAGAAGCGTTCAATAGGTAGCATAAACCCCATTGGCCCTGGGTAGCGTAAACCCTGGTTGAATCTAGGAAGCGCACGACAGTAAACCTTAGATTAGATCTAGATGATACACGGAATCTTGCAAGATCGAGAGTGGCAGTCCAAACAATTTCTAGAATAGTGGCACTACACTAAAGTAGTATAGATGTACATGATGAAGCCAATACGACATACGGCAAGGGACTGTATATATACATGGAAAGGATTTTACGAGTTGGGGGTATCTACATATACGTTGTATTAGGTTAACCTACTAGTGAGACATGAGTATAGCTTAAAGAGCTAACATTGTTGCCTAATAACTAAGAAAATGTAACTGAACGGTATATGTAGGATTATACAGAAGTTTATTCTAAGACCACTCACACATAACTTATGTTCTGACCCCCTCCTGATTACATACTTCTAGGATAGGTTCAAGACAGAGATGTTATAGCTTTGGATACTGGTTTAGCAGTATTCTTTATAAGGTAAAGAAATATTTGAATATTATACTTTATTTCCTTCCGCTGTGAGATGCATAACGAGTTCTGACATGTTTCTTTATCTCTATCTTTTCCGCAGGTTACCAGAGTGCCTAACTCGGGTTTCAATAGATTGGATTTTTGAAAAAAAGAAATTTGTTCTGCTGGAACCAGGGTTGCCACATTATTTGCATACATGTTGGATTCATGGCACTAACATACACTGCAATAAGGAGGTCGACTGAATTAGTAGACTGCCTGATCTTCGCATTAGTATTGGGACATATACAAACACCTTTGCATATGTTCATATAAGCATTAGAAATATTTAAGGACAAGGGATGATTGTGGTTGGTGGATGAATAGATGAGTGATGGATGTTAGGATATGCATTCTTCATAACTTAGAGATTTCGGTGACGAAATCCTTTATGCAGGGGAGAATGTAACACCCCGTAATTTTAATAAATATAACAAACTAAAGAATACTTGATTAAATATTGGGAATTAAATAAAATAGGCTGCGCTATTGCGTTCAACTCAGAATTTTGCTTGAGATAGACTCTGAGTTTACGCAAAATGGATAATTATGAAGAAGTTATGGACGGTAAAAGTTTGACAAAGAAAGCAAGAAGCAGGTCAGCATAACTAGCGCAATTGGCAAGTGTGCCAAGGCAATTTAGTACTAGCGCACTTGTGAAGTGCGCACATATTAGCTTTCGACCTCCGAACCCATAGTGGTCGACACCTACAAAGGGGTGTCGATCCATGGGTCATTCCCTCCATAGTGGGTTCGACCCCCTCATTTCTGGGCAGAATTCAGTTTTTGAATTGTGGCTTGGTTCATTGGCTGATAACTATAAATAAAACCTCATTCCTCTTGTTTTTACACAATAAAAACAATGAAGCACTAGATACTTCCTCTGCCTAGATTAAATCAAGTCTTTTCTTCTTCAACAATCAAGTCATTCAAGTTTAGAGATATGTGATTCAACATCTACAACTATTCTTCTATCTCTTAAACCAATTATCTGTGAGTCTACATTATTTTTAGATAGAAATAATTAAAATGCAATCTTGACGTGGCTATGAATTAGATCTAAGCCTGTGATTATTGGAATCGTATCAGATCTGCTATATTTTCTTATCTAATTAACCGATTAGATCTCATCATGCCTGTTTATGATCATAACACTATGCATAATCAATCCTGTTATTACGTGTTCACCAGATTTGTACTTAGATGCCTATTTCTGTTCATCAGATCTGTTTTTATATTCCTATTTCTGCTATCATATGCTCACTTCTGTTACTGTTGGTTTTATGCCTATTCTGTCCTTCTTCCTCTCTCATTCCTTTTTTAATTTTATAGCCAGGTTACTTTCGAGCCTCGGCCGATATCACAGAAATATGCGTACGAACGAAATTAGGTTAAATTGGGAATGATTGGAAAAGATAATTAGGGGGCATATACTGTACTTTTAACAGCGATTGGGATCTGGGGGCATAAACTATATTGAGAAATTTGACTAAAAATTAGGGCATTGTTTATATGGTAAATTATGTCTTTGTATGGGGAATCATGCTTCTTTATTTATTGTACTCTTATATTTTAAGTACAAGACAGAAATGTTTAAGATGATGTACTGGGTTTATGTATTTTCAGACTAATGATGCTTTGAACCACGAAGTTATGCCTTATGATTAACAAAAGTTTTAACTCCACTGCTATTTTATATCTGTCTTCTAATGTTTCTGTTTCTCTTTACCTATAATGTTTCACGAAATTAATGCTTTCAAGAGAGTGATACTAACGGATGTGTTGTGTCACACTACACATTCTGGCTTATATCATTCAGTTACAATTTCTTACTTATTAGGTTACTTGGGTTAACAACATCCAAGGCTTACACACACATCGTACCCATCAATTTCCTAGTGGATTAACCTAGTATAGTATATATGTAGCTGCACCCAACATTAAGGTGCACCTTATGGTTACCCGTTCACTTGTTCTCCTCCATAACGCCACAGAAATATAGGCAGTCCCTCATCATACATCAGAACGATGCACAAATCTCTGTATAACAATGCTACGTTCCGCATAGAATCGCCATGGTACGTAAGCGTACGGACTGCCATCTTCGATATAATCATCTTCCATCACAGACTAATGCGGTAGAGTCTACGATACACCACCTAGAGTAGACATGTATCTAGACTTTCTCACATACATATTGTTAATCGTACTCGATGCCATAACCTTTACGATACACAATCCGAAAACTTTATGCATGTATCTATACATTTTATTTATTGTACACTGAGTCCCATAATAGGGCTGTATCAGAAACGCGAAACTCCATCAGGAGCTTTTTCAGATATCTGCATATATAAATGCTATGGTATGCATTTTCAGTGTCTATGGTCCTACCCGAACCATCCCTCAACCAGTGAAAGACAAGCTTGATTGAGAGCTGGTGACGTGCCCAGAAAAACAACAAACAATACCCTAATTGGTCTGCCCCCAACCAAAGCCTTGATAGCAAAAGCCAGATGGTATGAAGGTTTAGCTCTCCGTCTTTCTGCATCACACATCACAAATCATGCTGGTTGTCGAAAGATTGTACCTGACGACTGCTATCAAATAGATGATTTGACCCACCAAAGGCAAACATATAAAATGGTTATAACCCGCCCTAGTCACAAGGAAACCAGATAATCGAATCACCTATGCCACCCTACAACCTTCTATCTGGCCCATATTGTGGCAGTCAAGGTATACTCACTGGTTAGTAAAGCGCAAACCTACCCTTTGCGAGCATAACCGAAATGTTCTCACTACACAGAGGACTACCAGGAGTACTTTTCTGCATCCCAGGAAGCCACGTGCTCCCCCTTCTAGACCTCCGAAGCCAGTAGAATATCAGAAGAACATATAGAATAATCTAATGGACGTACTCTCCCCTATTGCCTCATGACACCACGATGATCTACCCCATCGAGTTATTTACCTTCAAACATACGGACTAGTCCAAGCGCCCTGGATTTGTGTGTTATTAGACCTTATGTATAATCATTTAGTCACACACTTGCTCTACCTTTTCAGATTTCCATTTAACATGGTTATTTCCAGTCATATTGACATCTTATTCGAGTTACCAAGTTTCTCTTGCTTATCAATTTCAATTATATAACTTAACCCATTTAAGTTCATTCTGCTATCACACTCGAGCTTGATGAAATTGGGGACGTAGATAAACTCGAGTTGGAGTCCAGGTTGCCCCATGCCACTGCAAGGACTATAAAGCACACAATCAATAGAATTCGCAACAAAACTGTTCGCCTCATCTAAGTACAATGGCGGAATGATGTAAAACCCACATTTTACATATCGTAAGATCGTAAAATATTTTTATTTTATTCCCTGAGGTATGGATCATTCTCATATTTTGAGATGTTGCTTATAGGCATGAGAGAGATGCCCATAATTTTTACCAATTTTGTTTGTGACCATTAACCCCCTGTTAGTCTTTTAAGGGCATAACTTTTGACTCAGGTCGAATCAAGTGGTGAGACCCATGCCATCGGAAAGGAAATGATGATTTCCATTCCGTAGAGTGGTTAAATTAAGGACTTGGCTTAGCGATTTTGGAGGAATCATTGTTTTAAGTTTTTTCAGTTGGCTGTTCAGATTTTAGGAGCCTTAACGGGCTGATTTGTAGAGACCCATTAGTGGGCCAGGGAAATCCTATAAATAGGGGGTGAGAGATTTGGAAAAGTGTTTATTTTCTCCATTCTCTCATTCGGTGGCCTATGTTCCTTTTTTCTCTAACACCTTTGAGATCTAAGATTAGGAAGTCAAAGATCTACACCGATAGAGGCTAGATCGACATCATTTCAAGAGCGAATTCGTCAAATTGAGCGGATTGAAGTTAAATCTCTGCTGTTTGGATTCATAATTCACCATTTTTTGCTTGGTTTTAGAGAATCAATGAGTGGTTTACATTTCTCACATGGATTCAATCCAGTGTATGAGTGTTTGATCATGTTTTGCATCAGATTCAAGTCGTTTTCTTTAGGTCTACACTTTGGTAAGTCCATTTTCTTATGAATCATCCCAGGATATTATTTAATAATATTAAACCGTTAGTTCCAAGTTATTTCATATGATTGTGCAAGTTAGATCTATAGATTTGTTCATATGATAATTCATTATAATTTTGGAGTGATTTGCATAACTTTGGTGTAAATCGTTGTATTCATGTTAATAATGGTTTCGTACCATGTTTATGTCCATACTTGATTAAATGGACAAGTTGGCTTCGTCGAATTTATTGTTTGGCAATGTATTGGACCAAATCGGAGTTGCATTGTGGTGGCACAGAATTTGGGTCGGCTATGGTTTGGTCTGTCGGTATCAAATCATGTCTTGTGGAACAACTCAGGAGGATGGGTCGGGTCGGTCCATGATGGTCTGGTCAGTTTGGAGTCTTGATTTTGGGAAGCAAGCGAGTCGGTCATTCGTAGCCAGGTCGGGTCGGTCATGTTCTAACTTGGGTGATCAGGTCGGGTCAGTCATTTTGAAGAAACCAGGTCAGCTTGTGTCCAGAAAGGGGTGATTCTAGAAGGGTCGGTTGGTCCTATGGAGGGTGGGTTGATCGGTCATATTGTGATAGGGTCGGTCGGTCTGGTGGTGAATAGGTCGGTCCATCGTGGAAATTGAACCTTATATTGATCGTTGTTAGGTTCAATGACGTGATGACTTCGATGGATAGCCCGACGGGAATATTCGAAGTAATGTGATGAGTTCGATGATCGGTGTAAAGCAACGAATAAGCATACAACTCAAAGGTGTTGGGCTATGGATTATGGTTACTTGGGTAGGACTTGAGTTTGTGAGTAGTCGCCATTGATGACTAGTAATGATGAGAAGACCGGGAGATTATGTTGTCGTAGGTTCTTGCGGACTCAAAGCAGTGGTGGACTTGGCAGTCATGAAGTTTCTAACATACCCAACACAGTCACGATAGGAATAGATATGGGTCACAAAGGCATATGGAGTTTTGTTAGAACCGGGGTTACCATTAGCCCTTGACGGACAGCAAGTGTTGAGCCGGTCATACGATTAGCGATGGTTTCGAAGCAGGATATGGCAGTGATAGCCAGAGTCAGTCATGGATGTTGAGTGCTTTGCTTGAACTGTCCTATGTGAATCATTTGAAGTCAAAGGCGATATTTCTTGTGTGCCTGTCTGATATTGGTTTATGCCTTTGGAGCTTGTACTTGAGAAATGTTAAGTTCAATCAATAGGGTTTATGTGGAATATGCCCTTTGGTCGTTATGATTGTTAATTGAGTGCCATGACTGAATGATCGTTCTGGCTGATATGGATGAATGGTCGAATGGTTGTATGTAAAGGCAATCACTGTCAGATGTGTGGGAGACAGGTGTGAGTTCTTCTCTAGTGTTGGGTAGTGGTTGGTAAATCTAACCATTCTCATAGACTTTATTAATGAAGTTTGTTAGTTGTTTCATCGCTAACTAAGACTATTGTCTAACTTAAGGTTTTATGTTTCCATCTTATTACCTTGGGCTATTCATCCTAGTGCAGATGGGCAGACTGAGTAGAAGGTGACAAGTGAAAGCTTAATGATGACGATGATCTATTCAGAGGCAAGCAAGAGGTTGGCGTACTATTTCACCTAGTGTCTAGTATTTGGATTTCCACTGTTTGGTATTTCTTTGAGTGTTGTAGTGAGGTAAATTGTACAAACACTATTGTTGTTATCCGCATGTATGGTTATTACTTTCTAGTGGTTAGGGAAGTTTCGTATTTCAGCTTCACTATCGGTACATGTTGTGTATGTTCTATTTTATTTTATTACTTACACTGTGAGTTTATGAAAGGTTCTGCGATTGATACTTTACCTTGATGATCGTCCATAGCTGCCTGACACAACTTATAGTGCACTATTCCTCTTGTCAAGCGCAGGGGTTATAAGCAGTCGTCACTTTTTGTATCAGAGCTTTGGTTATCGATTTTAGCCAAAGTTTAAGGACGTAATCACGTATGTGAGACGTACTTGTAGATTTCAGTTGGATGTATATTATATAGTATAGCAACGTTTGTACTTGTTTAGCAGTTTTCTTGCAAATCGCTAATCATTCTAATTTGCATATTTAGATTGAGTAGGCGATACACAAGACATACTACAATAGGATAGGTTGTGCTTGGTGCGGGTAATGGCAGGTTACCCGAGCACCCGGACAAGTTTTAAGCTATGATAGAAGAATGCCTGAGAATGGCCACCGCTCCAATGGCAACTATGGTTGATGTCGGTGTCCAAGTGCCTAGAGTTGTGGAATTTGCAAAGATGTGTAAAGATTTTACATCGTTGGGTGGGAAACAGTTCAAAAGCACCGTCAAAGAGGTTCAAAAGTGGATGGATACTTGTGTCTGTATCTTCAAGGATTTCGGCACTGATGATGCAACCAAGAGGAAGCTTGCATCAAGGAAGTTAGAGGGAAGAGCAATGGACTAGTGAACCCTACCATACTAGAGACCCCAGAAGAGGATATTTCATGGGAAAAATTCCAAGCTAAGTTTAAAGTAAAGTCTATATCTATCGGGGAAAAGTAAATTCTGTTTTAGAGATTCGTGGAGCATAAGCAGAATGGTCGACCAGTTCATGAATATATTTTTGACTTCGAGGCTTTGTCGAAGTATGCTCGTTCATATGTGGATATTGCTTATCAAAAGAACGAGAAGTTTGTCTTGGTATTGGATGTATATTTTGGGGATCAGCTTGTGGATCACCTCGATTATAGTTTTGAGAAGATCGTCGAAAATTCTTTGAGGCATGAAAGTCTATTTCCTAAGAAGATGCCTTGCAGCTAAAGAAGAATAGAAGCCACAACAGGGTGGTAATAATAAGGAGAGGAAGTAGCAATAGTAGAAAGGAAAGGATGGCCAGAAGAAGCAGAAGGTTGAGGCAGTTTGGTTTAACTGCCAGCAGAAGGGCCATTATTCCATAGATTTTAAGAATCCAAAGGAAGAAACGAAGTGTCATATGTAACACGCCACGTCCATTAATGTCACCAACAAAGGGAATATATTAACTTCTATGGAGCGTTTTAAGTGTGTACAGAACAGAAACTAAAAAACAAGATGGATATAAACAGTATTTAAAACTTAAAAATTTTATTCATTGCAGCGGTAAACACATTGGTTTGATTACATCATCAAAAACCAGAGTCAAAGTATATAATATCCATCTTGACTAAAACAGAGTACATAAATTGAAAGACATAACCCCAACACAAAATAGCCATAAATAAGATAGGCTGATCTTTTACTTTAGTGATTCAAGCAACTTCTAAAAGCAAGAGATATAGCTGTCCAAAATCAAACTCCACCGGTGCAAGTTCCACCCTGAGCACATTGGGGGAAAAGGAAGAAAAGACATGGAAACAAAGGGGGTTAGACATAAAGTCTGGCAAGTGCGAGAACTTTAACAATATAATTATCAATATAACTAGGCTAAGGCATAAGTTGGAAAATAAGGAAATGACTGTGAACAATTGAGTATGGTAGAGCAAACTAAAGGAAATAAGATGAACAAAGATAACGTTAAAGGCGCACCTAGTCGCTATCAGATAATTACTACACTGCATCATACTAAACACCCTAAAAGTTGATCCCGCCTACAAGACTTAATAATGATAATTGTAGTTTCGTGCTCCCCTATTTGCCTTCATAGGTGTCGCCGGCCCCTATCTCCACTAGGTGTACCCACCACCCTTATTCGATCGACTCCCTAACTCGTAGATATCCGTGCTGGCCCCATAGTGGGGTGTATCACTTCCCAAAGTGGCAACTCTATACCATCAACAATGCACGGCTTATACCCACACGATGCAACAACGTCTTACCTACCAGCCCGGGCCTATACACGCATATGAACCCGTTGGACTTGCGTTGCCACCGCTAACCCGTTTTGGCCTCTTACAGTCAAGACTAGTATACGTGTCCCGTCCTTGACTTGGGTCAAGCCCACAAAGATACTTATGGGTTACTGGTTGAAACGGGCCCCCATTACTTGACACAAGCCATCCACCTTAGCTTGGTCCCCTCTGGTACATCCCACTTAACCCTCTTCTTATTCATGTTCACTTACATGTTTCAATTTTTGGTTAAGTGTTTCTAATCGTATTTCAAATGCCACCTAAGGCACCCACTAAATTCCACATGCCACCCAAGGCACCCACTTAAACCCCCCCATGTCCCACTACATGTTTATCTTGTTAAGTGTTTCCTAATTCATTAACACCGCAACCATGTAAAGACCTCCCACATTAGACTGGCATTTGTGGCAGCTGGATTTGTCGGGAGGGTCCGGGCAGTCTTATACCACAAAAGAGCCTAACCTGGTGTCTTTACAACTGTTACACATTTAATTTATGCCTAAGATCTCCCACATTAGACAGGAATTTGCTGGGCGGGTCCGGGCAGTCTTACACCACAAAAGAGCCTAACCGCGTGTCTTAGGCAATTCAATAAACATAATTAATTATCCCCCAATTTGAATTAACTTCCCTATTTAAATTATCAATCAATTCCAAATTTAGCTATGTCCATAATTGACTCAATTATGTCCATCTATTTGTGGTATGAAAAATTATACCAATTATCATCACAAATTAATTTTATGCCATTTAAGGCATTTATGCCAATTCTCAATATTAAATCTTTTAATATTATCCCATTTCCCCACATTGTACGTTCGTTCGTTTAACGCAAAATATACGTTAGACTCGAATAGTCTAACTTATGGAATAAAGAGCAAACATCACAACATACATATAAATAAAACTAGATCTAAACATAAGGGGTGAACTTGCACGTGTGAAATAAGGTTCTTCATCCAAAACTTGCATAGGCCAAAGTCACAAACTTGCATAAAACTACATATATCATAGTTCTAAACATAAAGGTGCAAACTTGTTTAGGTAATACTCACAAACTTGCATAAACCATGCATGTCATGGATCTAATCATAAGGTGTAAACTTGCATAGGCAATAACCACAAACTTACATTAAATGATTCATACTCCAAACATATACATATATATATATATATATATATGTATGTATGTATGTATGTATGTATGTATGTATGTATGTATGTATATACTTGCATATGTGATTTATGCAACATAAACGATGGTGTAAAATTACATCTAAACATATAAGCTAGCATATAGAATTTTGTACACTAGCATATAACTCACACATGTCGTAGCCTAACTTAGATCCAATTTACACGTAAAATAGATGTCATGAAACATGTAAGGTTGTACATAATTTTCAATAACTTGCATATGATCTTGATCTAAATTAACATCTAGACTTGCATACATGCATACATATGATTTGACATATGAATTAGTTCCAACAACATAACCAAACTAGCATATGAAACATCACTATGAATCATAGATTTACAACATAGATGATAGCACCACAGCTTTACAACATAGATAATAACATCATAGAATTTGCAACATAGATGATAACATCATAGAATTTACAACATAGATAATGACATAAAACCAATGATTCACAACATAACCATATAATCCAAAATTATAGCTCAATCCAATTAAATTGTTAATTATGTTATTAAAGAAATTGAACTCACAACTCAAAGAAGGTATTGAGTGCTGAAATTGGTTTAGCTTTCCTTTGGAGATGACAATTTGTTGTGGTTTAGATTAGAATTGAATTTGTTTAGCTTTTCTTCCTTCTAATTGGTTGCGGCTATTCTAAGTTGCAAGTTGACATCATAGAGGCCATGATTCTAAGTTTTACTTGATTTTAGGGTTTGAGTCTATATGTGTTTTTATAGAGTTTAGGATTAATTTAAGCCGTCCGACCAACCCAGAATTAACTCCAGCCATTTAGACCACATCAGAAACCCTAATGACTCAGCATACAGTCATAAAAAGGTCATCAAACAAATCTGCCCGAGGGGGGGAAAGTCGACCCCCAGGATGACCCCTTGGTCGACCTGGGTGGGTAGGTCGACCACCAGGTCGACCCCCTGGTCGACCTGGTCCTGGTGGGAAATTTCCCGCCTAGCCCATTCTGACTCTGAAATTTGAATTTTTGAAATCTGTTTGAATTTTAGTGAAACTTTCGATGGCCATAACTCCTTCATATGAAGTCCAATTCACGTAAACTCGGACTCTATCTCAACTAGAATTCCGAGATGAACCCAATAGCGCAACCCTTTTCCCTTAATTCTCACATCAGAGATGATTTATTCTTTAATGTGTTTCTTTAGTATTAACAGAAATACGGGGTGTTACATTCTCCCCTCCTTAAAGGATTTCGCCCCCAAAATCTCCAAGTTAAGGAGAAGGCTTATCCTAAAATCCAATCAACCATCTAATCAACCATCAAACACAGGCATCCATTGTCCTTGTAAAATTCCTAATGCTGTATCAACATATGCAAGTAGTGCCTGTATATGTCCCTTATCTAATCCAAAATCAGTCAGTCTACTGATTCAGTTGACCTCCTTAATGCAAACCATGATAGTTCCATGCGTCTATGATGTATGCGAAAGAATCCTATCGATATGTATTATTTCTACGAGTGTGCACAACCATTCACCAAAATGCAGCATCCATATGATAGTACAACCATTATACATCCATTAACTTAAATATGTGCACACATTTATATGCATTATGCAATATGCCATATGAAGTGACTGAGCCGATCTAGTGCCTAAAGTGTATGTATATGCATCCACGAGCAACCACTAGCAACCACTTGCATCCACATGCATCCATCATACATAACATGTCTCAAACACATGTTTCAACCATAGGACTACCCTATCTAAAGGTCAAAGATACCAGCGAGAGGACTTACTAAAAATAAAACAAAATACAAGCTAAGCGGTAAAGGAGAAATTAAAAGACATACCCTCAAAAAGAAAAGGGTACAATGAATGCATCTTCTCTTCTGTCTCCCAAGTAGCGTTGCTCTCATCATCTCCCCATTGCACTTTGACTAGCTTGACCTCTCGATTACTCAACTTCTTAATCTCCAACCCAAGAATGAATGTAGGAGCTCGTCGAATCATCGCATCGCACTCTATCTCTGCCTTTCTAAGCAAGCTCGGCTCTACCACTTCCGCGGTCTCATGCAAGCACATCCTCAAGTGTGAATCATGGAATACGTCGTGTACAACACTAAGTCTCTCGGGCAACTCCACTCTATACGCCATCTGTCCAATTGTAACACCCCGTGTATTCTATAACTGTGGAATTAACAAATTAAAGTATAATTAATTTGAAATCAAAGAACTAAGGGAAACGGGATACTCCATTGCGTTCGTCTCGGAAAAATACGCGAAATAGAGTACGAGTTTTCGAAAAACGGAGTCTGTATTAAGAAGAAATAGCCTCCGGAAGTTTCTGAATTAAGTTTAAAATTCGAACAGCTCAGAAAAACAAGTTTAAAATTAAAAATCGGGCCCAATTGGCCAGGGCGGGAAAATTCCCGCCTAATGCACCCAGGTCGACTCGGCTGTCGACCTGGTCTAGCCAGGTCGACAGGGCTGTCGACAGGGCTGTCGACCTGGTCCAGACCCAGGTCGAACCCAGTCCACCCTGGCTGGCCTAGTCTATGTTGGTCGATTTTCAGAAGCATGCTTTGCCATTAGGGCTAGGTGGCAGGCTCTAATTGGTCTCCCTTTCGAATGAATGGCTACGATCAATCCAAGCAACATCGATGGTCCTAATCAGTTCATAAACTCTATAAAAATGACCCTAGACTCTACCTAACCTAAGTCTCTAACACAATTCTCTAGCCTCCATTGCTCTCTTCTTCTAATTAAAAATAAATTCAAATTTGAGATAAAAGCTTCTGCAACAATTCTGTAACAACTAAAGTTCTTTCTTTAATCCAATCAAGGCAAGTACAGTTATTTTCCGCTATAAACGTTAATTATAATTTTGATATGTTTTTAATTCTGAATATGAGATTGTATATATATTCTCTTCGGTCAGATCTGTTTTTCTGTGACTGTTCTGTATCCCTTTTCTTCTTTTCTGTTTCTATAGCCAGGCTACCACGAGCCTGTGCCTAATCTCATAAGAGATGAACGTATGAACACAAATTTTGGGATGAATGATGCGAAATTTGACAAGACTGAATTGAATGTATGACTTTAGGTCTGAGGCATAAAATATATTGGACATGTGACTTGGGATTGGATGCATAAATTTGACTATGAACATATAATTTATATATGTTGTATGCATAGTGTATGTTGTAATTTAGATCTGTAATTAATTAGAAAAAAAGATGAGCATATGTTGTAAACTAGATTTGGATCTATGCATATTCTATGATAGAAGAAAAGAGGAACCATTTTATGATTACATATGATTTGAGACTTTGGACAAAATGCATATAAAAGTCAAGATCTGATTTTTTTTTTTAGAAGATATGATTTAAAGATTTAGATTGTTGGGTATATTTTGCATAATGATTCATGACTTAATAAGAAGAAGGATATGGAAACGTAGGTGTAAAAGATTTACATTAATTAGGATCTCTACTATTGTGATTACACCTAAATAGGGAATTTTGCATAGATTGCATGCATTGTAATTAATGATCATATTTGGTATAATTTATATGTGAATCTGCTGTATAAGGTTAGTTTAACAAAAATTGGAACATATGTTATAGGGTAAATTATGTCCATATTCTGCGCTATGTAAATGTATGTAAACATGGAAGTATATGATCTTATTGTGAATCACGACAATTATTTAGGCATATGAATTCAAGCCTAATTTATGTTTAGGCAAGGCATGTAAATAGAACCTTTAGAAATATTAAACCTGCTAAATCTGTCATTTACTGAATCCGTTGAAAATGCCTATTTTGCTAATTTGCTAAGTTGCCTAAAACTGCTAGTTCTGTTATATTGCATAGACTGCTAATTAGATTGAAATGCCAAATCTGTTAAATTTGTCTGTTGAGATGCCTAACCTGTTATATGCCAAAATCTGCTAAGTTGCTAAATCTATTAAATCCGTTAAGTCATATAATCTGGAAAAAAAAAACCTGCTATCTGCTAAAATCTGTTATCTGCTGTGTTGATATAATCATCCTGTTATTGATATAATCTGAATTGGCATATATATATATATATATATATATATATATATATATATATATATTGGGCGTGCGCATAAACGGTAAATTATTAATTGGCCGCAAAGATAAACATGGCTAACTCGAGGTTAGAATGAGTTTGCGGCGTAATTCTGCCCGGAACCGCCCGACACATCCAGTGGCCGCAAACAATAGGTTCTAATGTGAGAAGTTAGTCATAACCTGCTTAAGACACGAGGTTAGGTCTGGCTTGTGGCAGAAGTCTGCCCGGAACCGCCCGGCCCATCCAGTGGCCACAAGCTAGCGACCTAATGTGAGAGGTCTGGGCATTAATAATTAATTAATGCAAATCTAAGATAAGAATGACGTCTAAAACGTATTGGGGAAAATAGGGATAAACCAACGGGATTAATAGGTGTAGTAAACCCGTCCAATACAAAGTTAGACAAATCTGAAAAATCTGTACATCTGATCCGTTAGTCTGAAAACTTGTTAACTTAATTTGTGAACTAGTAAATCTGAATTCTGTATGTCTGAACTTGTAAACAAATAAATCTGAAATCTGTTAGTCTGGGGACACAAGGTTAGGAGGGGAATTACTTGTGTCATCTGTTGTTTGGGACCCATATTAGTCAGTAACCCTTTCTGGTATCAAAACTTTGACCCAACAGTAGGTAGGGTCCGGGCACGCTTACTGAACTAATTATAAGTGGTTCATTCTGATAATGGCGAGGGGTGTTGATGGTGCGTTCCAACCGGGTCATGTGCGTGCATGGATCCCGGTCTGCCTCTGAGGATGTAAGACGCCGTGACATCTGTAAATAGGTCTGTGCCAATTGGTTGTCACTTTAGGGAGTGATACACCCTAATGTGGGGCCGACACAGGATATTTATGTATTAGGGAGCCGATCGCTTGGGGTAGGGTTTTAGGGTACGCTTAGTTCTGTCTGTTTCTGTGGTACCGTCTGTTTCTGTTGGGTGGTAACACCTGTCTGTTTCTGTGTGGTACCGTCTGTTCGGGTGGTAAAGGCCCATTACTAGTGTACACCTAATTCTATATTCTGTTTCCGTAGGGATAAATCTATTTCTGCTTCTGTCTGTTTCTGATCGGGTAGTAAAGGCCCATTATTAGCATTCTGTTTCTATTAAAGTATTCTGTACCCGTTCCTGCTTCAATTTAGACATTAGGGTGGCACCTAATTCTGCTATACTAGTATTAGTGCAGAGAAGTGTAAAACAATAGTTTATATCATTCTGTTTTTCTGTTATATCTGCTACACCTGTTACAGTTATCTCACATCCAGTTTTATGTTCATATCATATTATTATTATCTGTTCATATGCTGAAAGTCACTGGACTTGCCAGACTTTTTGTCTGACCCTTGTTGTTTCGCCTCCTTTCTTCCGTTCCCCCCCAGGTTATCCAAGGAGGGAAATACTTTAGCTTGACCCGGATTTCTCTTTGCTTGAAGTGCTTAAAGTATGACTTGGCTCTGTATAGCTTCCGTTCCATGGGGATTATGATTTTAAACCATGCATTTTGAAGGCTTTTGTACAAGACTGATATTTTGTACTTGAATTCTGAAATTGAAAGGATGTAACCATATTAATTTCTGTTTCCGCTGTAATAAAGTTAAAATTTTTCAAGTACTGTTTTATCTGTCTTGTAAGTTTCTGTTCTGTTTACTAAAATGCTCCACCAAAGTTAAGGCATTCCCTTTGTGAGTGACCTTAACGGAGGTGGGGTGTTACACTTGGTATCAGAGCTGAAGGTTACCAGATTTTATAAAAAGTTTTGAAAATTATTTTCAAAAAAAAAAAGGTTTTGAAAGGAAGTATTTTCAAAAAATTAAAGCTTATTTTGAAAAACATAATCCCCAAGAGCCATATATCTTTCTTTAGTCCTTTTTGTATTGAACCCTTCCTTTTTCATTTCAGCATGTCTGAAGCATCTGAGATACCAGAGGGTGTTCATGTACCCGGTTGGTTTCGTCAATATCTTGAGGCTAGGACCGCCGCTGTAGGTCCAGCAAATGATCCCCCTCTTCCACCCCGTCCTCGTGCAATTGCTTTCTCAAAGATCTGTAGAGATTTTAGGGCCATGGGTGGGAAGGATTTCAAAGGAACTGAATCATTCGTAGAAGCAAGGAATTGGCTCAAAGAAACTGAGGATCTATTCGTTATCTTCGAGGTGGACGATAGGCAGAAGGTACAGTTGGCAGTATGGCTGCTCAAAGACGAAGCTTCCTACTGGTGGGAAGTCACTAACGCCGAGAGGCCGGTTGAGACATGGATGGATTTCAGAACAAGGTTTGAGACAAAATTCCTCTCGCAAGCTGAACGAAGTTTACAATTGGAAAAGTTCTTGTCTCTTAAGCAAGGAAGTATGACGGTCAAGGAATACGTCAACCAGTTCAACCAACTAGCAAGATTCGGATTGGATTTAGTCAACACTCAGCATAAAAAGGCTCTCCGCTTTGTTAAAGGATTGAATGAGCCACTTCACAGCCTAGCCATGACCCATGTACCCATGGGAGCAACTTACGAGAAATTGGTGGATATGGCACTACTGCACGAGGAAGGCAAGGGCCCGAAAGAGACAAAGAAGGAAGAACCACAGAATAAGAAAGCGGGGCCCAAAAAGGAAACACAAAAGAAGGATGAGAAGTCTGAAGATAAGAAGGAGAAAAAGTGCTTTACTTGTGGGAGCTCAACTCATCTGAACAAGGATTGCAGAAAAAGGAAGGGCGCTTGCTTCAACTGTGGGGAGATGGGACACTTCACTAGGGACTGCCCGAAGAGACGAGGACAAGGAGGGCAGGCGAACACTCTTGAGGCTAGTGGCTAGGATAGAAATAGGAAAATTTCTATAGTAGGTTTAATTTCTTTATCTGATTATGGAGTTAAGACTTTTTCTGATTCTGGTATTTTGATTTTGTAATCGATACTCTGCACTTTAATACTAGTATTATTTCTGAATTCCGCTATAGACTCAGACCCATAAGGGTTATGGATCATCTGTTTGAGATTGGGGTTTGAGGGATATCTGTGTTAGGCGTCAAATATGACGCATACATTCTGAGTTTTCGTGGGGTATGATTTTATCATGCTTAGCTTCCTAAGAATCATTAGGGAACCTGATCTGTACCAGTAGTCTGTAAATATCTAAATACTTTTTATAGGATTTCCAGTTTTGACATTGTCCAAAGAAGGTAATCCTCTGGGTGTCAATTTGATGTGGGTTTCGGTCTTTGGGGCCGATACTTAGGACCCATGTCTAATGGGAACCAAATTTTCGTTCTATCTGTACTCGCTTCCATCATTCGACTGTATCCTATCGATCGAATATTTGAACTTTAGGTAGAAACTAATGGGTGTAAACATGTGTTTGAGACATGTTATGTTTGATGGTTGCAACTGGATGCAAGTGGTTGCTAGTGGTTGCCCGTGGATGCATATACACACACTAGGCACTAGATCGGCTCGAAAACACTCTCATACTGCATATGGATGGGTGAGCATTTTTCAATTCTTGTGGATGCAAAATGGTTGATTCAGCACATGGATGTTGCATTTGAGTGAATGATTGTGCACTCATATAGAAACAATATATATCATCAGAATTCTATTGCATACATGTTGGACTCATGGCACTGACATAATTCGCATTAAGGAGGTCAACTGAATCAGTAGACCGCCTGATCTTTGCATTAGATAAGGAACATATACACACACTTTTGCATATGTTCATACAACATTAGAAGTTTTCTAAGGACAATGGATGCTTGTTGATGATGGTTGAGTAGATGGGTGATTGGATGGTAGGACACATTCTTCTTAACTTGAAGATTTCGGGGACGAAATCCTTTTAAGTGGGGGAGAATGTAACACCCCGTGTATTCTATAACTGTGGAATTAACAAATTAAAGTATAATTAATTTGAAATCAAAGAACTAAGGGAAACGGGATACGCCATTGCGTTCGTCTCGGAAAAATACGCGAAATAGAGTCCGAGTTTTCGAAAAACGGAGTCCGTATGAAGAAGATATAGCCTCCGGAAGTTTCTGAATTAAGTTTAAAATTCGAACAGCTCAGAAAAACAAGTTTAAAATTAAAAATCGGGCCCAATTGGCCAGGGCGGGAAAATTCCCGCCTAATGCACCCAGGTCGACTGGGCTGTCGACCTGGTCTAGCCAGGTCGACAGGGCTGTCGACAGGGCTGTCGACCTGGTCCAGACCCAGGTCGAACCCAGTCCACCCTGGCTGGCCTAGTCTATGTTGGTCGATTTTCAGAAGCATGCTTTGCCATTAGGGCTAGGTGGCAGGCTCTAATTGGTCTCTCTTTCGAATGAATGGCTACGATCAATCCAAGCAACATCGATGGTCCTAATCAGTTCATAAACTCTATAAAAATGACCCTAGACTCTACCTAACCTAAGTCTCTAACACAATTCTCTAGCCTCCATTGCTCTCTTCTTCTGATTAAAAATAAATTCAAATTTGAGATAAAAGCTTCTGCAACAATTCTGTAACAACTAAAGTTCTTTCTTTAATCCAATCAAGGCAAGTACAGTTATTTTCCGCTATAAACGTTAATTATAATTTTGATATGTTTTTAATTCTGAATCTGAGATTGTATATATATTCTCTTCGGTCAGATCTGTTTTTCTGTGACTGTTCTGTATCCCTTTTCTTCTTTTCTGTTTCTATAGCCAGGCTACCACGAGCCTGTGCCTAATCTCATAAGAGATGAACGTATGAACACAAATTTTGGGATGAATGATGCGAAATTTGACAAGACTGAATTGAATGTATGACTTTAGGTCTGAGGCATAAAATATATTGGACATGTGACTTGGGATTGGATGCATAAATTTGACTATGAACATATAATTTATATATGTTGTATGCATAGTGTATGTTGTAATTTAGATCTGTAATTAATTAGAAAAAAAGATGAGCATATGTTGTAAACTAGATTTGGATCTATGCATATTCTATGATAGAAGAAAAGAGGAACCATTTTATGATTACATATGATTTGAGACTTTGGACAAAATGCATATAAAAGTCAAGATCTGATTTTTTTTTAGAAGATATGATTTAAAGATTTAGATTGTTGGGTATATTTTGCATAATGATTCATGACTTAATAAGAAGAAGGATATGGAAACGTAGGTGTAAAAGATTTACATTAATTAGGATCTCTACTATTGTGATTACACCTAAATAGGGAATTTTGCATAGATTGCATGCATTGTAATTAATGATCATATTTGGTATAATTTATATGTGAATCTGCTGTATAACGTTAGTTTAACAAAAATTGGAACATATGTTATAGGGTAAATTATGTCCATATTCTGCGCTATGTAAATGTATGCAAACATGGAAGTATATGATCTTATTGTGAATCACGACAATTATTTAGGCATATGAATTTAGGCCTAATTTATGTTTTAGCAAGGCATGTAAATAGAACCTTTAGAAATATTAAACCTGCTAAATCTGTCATTTACTGAATCCGTTGAAAATGCCTATTTTGCTAATTTGCTAAGTTGCCTAAAACTGCTAGTTCTGTTATATTGCATAGACTGCTAATTAGATTGAAATGCCAAATCTGTTAAATTTGTCTGTTAAGATGCCTAACCTGTTATATGCCAAAATCTGCTAAGTTGCTAAATCTATTAAATCCGTTAAGTCATATAATCTGGAAAAAAAAACCTGCTATCTGCTAAAATCTGTTATCTGCTGTGTTGATATAATCGTCCTGTTATTGATATAATCTGAATTGGCATATATACATATATATTGGGCGTGCGCATAATCGGTAAATTATTAATTGGCCGCAAAGATAAACATGGCTAACTCGAGGTTAGAATGAGTTTGCGGCGTAATTCTGCCCGGAACCGCCCGGCACATCCAGTGGCCGCAAACAATAGGTTCTAATGTGAGAAGTTAGTCATAACCTGCTTAAGACACGAGGTTAGGTCTGGCTTGTGGCAGAAGTCTGCCCGGAACCGCCCGGCCCATCCAGCGGCCACAAGCTAGCGACCTAATGTGAGAGGTCTGGGCATTAATAATTAGTTAATGCAAATCTAAGATAAGAATGACGTCTAAAACGTATTGGGGAAAATAGGGATAAACCAACGGGATTAATAGGTGTAGTAAACCCGTCCAATACAAAGTTAGACAAATCTGAAAAATCTGTACATCTGATCCGTTAGTCTGAAAACTTGTTAACTTAATTTGTGTACTAGTAAATCTGAATTCTGTATGTCTGAACTTGTAAACAAATAAATCTGAAATCTGTTAGTCTGGGGACACAAGGTTAGGAGGGGAATTACTTGTGTCATCTGTTGTTTGGGACCCATATTAGTCAGTAACCCTTTCTGGTATCAAAACTTTGACCCAACAGTAGGTAGGGTCCGGGCACACTTACTGAACTAATTATAAGTGGTTCATTCTGATAATGGCGAGGGGTGTTGATGGTGCGTTCCAACCGGGTCATGTGCGTGCATGGATCCCGGTCTGCCTCTGAGGATGTAAGACGCCGTGACATCTGTAAATAGGTCTGTGCCAATTGGTGTCACTTTAGGGAGTGATACACCCTACTATGGGGCCGACACAGGATATTTATGTATTAGGGAGGCGATCGCTTGGGGTAGGGTTTTAGGGTACGCTTAGTTCTGTCTGTTTCTGTGGTACCGTCTGTTTCTGTTGGGTGGTAACACCTGTCTGTTTCTGTGTGGTACCGTCTTTTCGGGTGGTAAAGGCCCATTACTAGTGTACACCTAATTCTACATTCTGTTTCCGTAGGGATAAATCTGTTTCTGCTTCTGTCTGTTTCTGATCGGGTAGTAAAGGCCCATTATTAGCATTCTGTTTCTGTTAAAGTATTCTGTACCCGTTCCTGCTTCAATTTAGACATTAGGGTGGCACCTAACTCTGCTATACTAGTATTAGTGCAGAGAAGTGTAAAACAATAGTTTATATCATTCTGTTTTTCTGTTATATCTGCTACACCTGTTACAGTTATCTCACATCCAGTTTTATGTTCATATCATATTATTATTATCTGTTCATATGCTGAAAGTCACTGGACTTGCCAGACTTTTTGTCTGTCCCTTGTTGTTTCGCCTCCTTTCTTCCGTTTCCCCCCCCAGGTTATCCAAGGAGGGAAATACTTTAGCTTGACCCGGATTTCTCTTTGCTTGAAGTGCTTAAAGTATGGCTTGGCTCTGTATAGCTTCCGTTCCATGGGGATTATGATTTTAAACCATGCATTTTGAAGGCTTTTGTACAAGACTGATATTTTGTACTTGAATTCTGAAATTGAAAGGATGTAACCATATTAATTTCTGTTTCCGCTGTAATAAAGTTAAAATTTTTCAAGTACTGTTTTATCTGTCTTGTAAGTTTCTGTTCTGTTTACTAAAATGCTCCACCAAAGTTAAGGCATTCCCTTTGTGAGTGACCTTAACGGAGGTGGGGTGTTACACCAATCCTCTCCTTAATAGGAAACAGCCCTACGAATCCTGGTGCTAACTTCCCAACGGACCCAAATCGAACAACATTCCGTAATGGAGACACCATTACAAAGACCATGTCCCCAATATCAAAATCAAGATCTGTCCTCCTCTTGTCCGTATAAGATTTCTGCCTATCTTGCGCCATCTTCATCCTCCTTCGAATCAAATCGATCTTTTCCGAAGTCTCTCTAATCATATCGGGTCCAAGCAAGATTTTATCTGTAGATTCCCACCAACATGTAGGTGAATGACACGGCCGTCCATAAAGAGCCTCGAATGGTGCCATGCCAATGCTA
Organism: Allium sativum; assembly: GCA_030737875.1. Classification (NCBI taxonomy): domain Eukaryota; kingdom Viridiplantae; phylum Streptophyta; class Magnoliopsida; order Asparagales; family Amaryllidaceae; genus Allium; species Allium sativum. The sequence continues at coordinate 27,970,400 of JASFAX010000020.1, forward strand.
GACTGAAAGCTATTATTATATGCAACCTCCACCAATGGAAGATGTTCCTCCCATGTACCTCCGAAGTCTAAGGCACACAACCTCAATAGGTCCTCTAGAATACGATTCACCCTCTCGGTCTGGCCGTCGGTCTCAGGATGATATGTGGTGCTCAAATATAATTGAGTCCCTACTGCCTCTTGCAAGCTCTTCCAAAACTCGCTAGTAAAGATAGGATCGCGGTCGCTCACTATGCTAGAAGGAACACCGTGCAAACGAACTATCTCTCGAATGTATACGGAAGCTAACCATGGAGCTGTCCTCTTACTCTTCACGGGAATGAAATGGGCGCTCTTAGTAAGTCTATCTACCACGACCCAAATCCCTGTATTACCCTTCCTCGATCTTGGTAACCCATCAATAAAGTCCATCGAGACACTTTCCCACTTCCATTGTGGGGCCTCCAATGGGTGAAGCAACCCACCGAGCTTCTTTTGCTCAGCTTTTACTTGTTGGCATACAAAGCATCTAGCGACAAACTCAGCCACATCCCTCTTCTTACCGGCCCAAAAGTAAACTCATCTCATGTCCATGTACATATTGTCCCCACTGGGATGAATGGTCATCTTCGAACGATGTGCATCATCAAGAATGGTCTTCCTCAAGTTCTCGTCTCGTGGTACACAAAGTCTACCGTCCCTACATAACTAACCCTTATCATTTAGGGTATACCCACGGAGATGGTACGATGACTCCCCACTTTTGAGCTTCTCTACTAACTCAACCAATAGAGGTTCAACACGCTGTGCCTCACAAATCCGTCCAAAAAGCGTAGGTCTGACCTCTAAGGATGCTAGCAAACTGGGTACAAAGTCAATGGAAGGTTTAAAGTCAAACGTAGAGACGAACTCTAAGCTTCGCCGCTCAACAAACAACGAACTGAAGGACAACTTTTTCCGACTTAAGGCGTCTGCCACCATGTTACCCTTGCCAGAGGTATATGCCATCTCGAAATCGTAGGACGCTAAGAATTCCATCCACCTTTACTGCCTTAAGTTCAAGTCCTTCTAAGAGTACAAGCATTTTAGCGATTTGTGATCAGTGAACAATTCGAATTTCTCGCTAAGAAGATAATGGCGCCAAGACTTAAGCGTGAAAACAATCGCGGCCAACTCTAGGTCATGTGTAGGGTAATTTCTCTCATGCACTCTTAACTGCCTTCCTCCATATGATATTACCCTTCCTTCTTGCATTAAGACTGCGCCTATTCCTATCCCAAAAGCATCGGTATAAACGGTAAATGGCATACTCCTATCTGGCAACACTAAGACTGGGGTTGTGGTCAAAGCTCTCTTTAAACCTTGGAACGCATCATCAAAATCTACGTCCCATCTGAAAACTATGTTCTACTTCGTCAAGCGTGTTAATGGGGCTGATATTTTTGCGAAGTCTTTGATAAACTTCTTATAGTAGCCAGCCAACCCTAAGAAACTCCTCACCTCAATAGCATTTTTAGAGACCTTCCATTCTTGGATAGCCACTACCTTCGCGGGATCCACAACTATCCCTTCTTTGGAAATTACGTGCCCTAAGAATCGCACTTACTTTCTCCAAAAGTGACATATAGAAATTTTAACTTTATGGCTACGCGCTCGAAGGGTCTCTAACACATCCCTAAGATGTAGGGCATGCTCTTCCTCGCTCTTAGAAAAGATCAAGATGTCATCCACAAAGACTACCACGAATTTATTAAGGTACTCCCTAAACATCCTACTCATGAAGTCAACAAAGTATGCGGGGTCGTTTGTCAAACCGAAGGGAATCACAAGCCACTCGAAGAAGCCGTCCAGAGTCCTAAAGGCAGTCTTGTCTATGCTATCCTCGGCCACTCTCAACTGATGGAAACTCGTGGCTAAGTCCAACTGCGAAAACACTGAGGCTCCAACTAACTGATCGAAGAGATCATCAATCCTCGGCAGTGGGTGCCTATTCTTCTTAGTAAGCTTATTAAATTCTATATAGTCCATACAAAGTCTAAGGGACCCATCTGCCTTCGTGGCAAATACTACTGGAGCACCCCCACTCCGATGTACTACGTCTTATGAACCCCTTCTCAAGCAATTCTTTCACTTGCTTACTGAGTTCTCTTCTCTCTCTTGGAGCCATGTGGCGCACTGGAAATGAAACTGGCATTGCATTATCTACTAAATATATTCGAAAGTCTATCTCACGTTTTGGGGGTAGATCCCTCACCTCATCGAAGACATCAAAATATTCACGGACTATACGAACAGAATGTAAATCATCATTGGATGTGTGAAGGGATTTTAGGTAGCTAAGCATTACTGGACCTCTAGGGTCACAAGAAATATCAAGGGTCTTTCCACAACGAGTCAGCAATCTAACTACCCTTCGTTAACAATCTAGGATAGCCCCGTATCTAGTTAGCCAATCCATACCTAGAATCAAGTCGTAGCCCATGAAGCCAAGAACAAAGGCATTGCATTCAAACCCAACGCCCAAGATAGACACTCTCAAATCCTGACAAATCATAGAAAGATGACACGAACCAGCAATAGGATTTGAGACCAGTAATGGATCTGTAACTAAACTAGTATTTAGGTGCAGTGTTTCAACTAATGATGTAGAGATAAACGAATATGATGCGCCAGAATCGAATAAAGTACGGACAGGATGATCAAACAGAAAAACTAAACTTTCAACGGAAATCGTTCTACCCCGTTCTTGCAGCGGTGGGACCACGAGAGACTGAACTTGCCCCTTTGCCTGCCCTGGTGTCGTAAGAGCCTGCACCTGTCCTCCCAAGGTAGACCCTGCCCTTTGCCCTTTCTTTGGGTAGTCCTTAATCAGATGTCACGCTTCGCCACAGTGGAAATAGCCAATCTTCTTTTTCTTCCTACAATATTTACTTAGATGGCCTGGTGTCCAACAATTAAAGCATCTTTTGTTTCCCTTACAATTGTTGCCTTTACCACCTTTCTTGTTCTATTGTTGTTGAAGTTTCTTTTGATCCCTTTTATTCTCAGTTGCCTTATTAGCATTAGCGCCCTTCTCTTCTTCACGCATAAGTGCCATGTCAACTAGTCTATCAAAGGTAGCCCCCATAGTGATGTGGGTCATAGCTAACCCATGAAGTGGCTCGTTCAAACCCTTAACAAACCTCAGGGCCTTCTTTTCTGGTGTATTCACCAAGTCCAAGCCAAATCTCGCCAACTGATTGAATTTGTTGACATATTCTTTCACTGATAGATTCCCTTGCTTCAACGCCAAAAATCTTTCCATATCTAAATTCTCTTCAGCCCGTGTGAGAAACTTTGCCTCAAACCTTTGCCTCAAATCTGGCCATGTATCAACTAGATGCTCTCCATTGGTGACCTCCTACCAAAATGAGGCCTCATCCTTCATTATCCAAGCAGCTAAATGGACCTTTCTTCCATCTTCCACTTCAAATATCCCAAACAATTCTCCCACCTACTTTAGCCAATTTTGAGCTTCAACAAATGTCTCCGTCCCATGAAAAGGTTTTCCACCCATTGCCCGAAAGTCCTTACATATCTTTGCAAAAGTATCGACACGAGAAGGAGGAGGAGGAGCATTTGCTGGACCTACAGTGGTGGCTCTAATCTCCAAATACATCCTAAACCATCCTGGTGTCGTTATTCCCTCGAGTATCTCGGGAATTCCAGACATGTTGAAACGAAAAAGAAAAGATTCAATACAAAAGAACCGAAGGAAAGATATATAGCTCTTGGGTTATGCTTTCTAAAATAAGCTTTTCTCTTGAAAATACTTTCGTTAAATCATACTTTTGAAGGTACTTCTTTATAAAAGTGTTTTTGAAAAACAGTTTTTCAAAATTCATATCTGTTCTATTAAGCTTCAGCTCTGATACCACGTGTAACACGCCACGTCCATTAATGTCACTCACAAAGGGAATGCATTAACTTCTATTGAGCGTTTTAATTGTGTATGGAACAGAAACTTAACAACAAGACAAATATAAACAGTACTTAAAACTTAAATAATTTATTCATTACAGTGGTAAACAGATAGGTTTGATTACATCATCAAAAACCAGATTCAAAGTACATAATGTCCATCTTGACTAAATCAGAGTACATAAATTGAAAGACATAACCCTAGCACAAAATAGCCATAAATAAGACAGGCTGAACTTTTACTTCAGCGATTCAAGCAACTTCTAAAAGAAAGAGATGCAGCTGTCGAAAATCAAACTCCACTGGTGCTTGTTCCACCCTGAGCACCTTGGGGGAAAGGAAGAAAAGAGGTGGAAACAAAGGGGGTCAGACATAAAGTCTGGCGAGTGTGATAACTTTAACAATATAATTATCAAAATAACTAGGCTAAGGCATAGGTTGGAAAATAAGGAAATGACTGTGAATAATTGAGTATGGCAGAGCAAAGTAAAGGAAATAAGATGAACAAAGATAACGTTAAAGGCGCACCTAGTCGCTATCAGATAATTACTACACTGCACCAAACGAAACACCCTAAAAGTTGATCACGCTCACAAGACTTAATAATGATAATGGTTGTTTCGTGCACCCCTAGTTGCCTTCATTGGTGCCGCCTGCCCCTATCTCAACTAGGTGTACCCACTACCCTCATTCGATCGGCTCCCTGACTCGTAGATACCCGTGCTGGCCCCACAGTGGGGTGTATCACTCCCCAAAGTGGCAATCCGATACCACCAAAAATGCACGGCTTATACCTACACGATGCAACAACGTCTTACCTACCAGCCCGGGCCCACACACGCATATGAACCCGTTGGACTTGCGTTGCCACCGCTAACCCGTTTTGGCCTCTTACAGTCAAGCCGAGCACGCGTGTCCCGTCCTCGACTTGGGTTGAGCCCACAAAGATACATGTGGGTTACTAGTTGAAACGGGCCCCCATTACCTGACACAAGCTATCACCTAAGCTTGGTCCCCTCTAGTACATCCCACTTAACCCTCTTCTTATTCATGTTCACTTACATGTTTCAATTTTTGGTTAAGTTTTTCTTTTCGTATTTCGAATGCCACCTAAGGCGTGCACTAAATTCCACATGCCACCCAAGGCACCCACTTAACCCCCTCATGTCCCACTACATGTTTATCTGGTTAAGTGTTTCTTAATTAATTAACACCGTAACCTTGTAAAGAACTCCCACATTATACTGGCATTTGTGGCAGCTGGATTTGTCGGGAGGGTCCGGGCAGACCTACACCACAAAAGAGCCTAACCTCGTGTATTTACAACTGTTACGCATTTAAGTTATGCCTAAGACCACCCACATTAGACTGGTATTTGTGGCAGCTGGATCTGCCGGGCGGGTCCGGGCAGTCTTACACCACAGAAGAGCCTAACATCGTGTCTTAGGTGATTAATTACACTTAATTAATTATCCTCCAATTTGAATTTACTTCCCTATTCAAATTATCAATCAATTCCAAATTCAGCTATGTCCATAATTGACTCAATTATGTCCATCTATTTATGGTATGAAAAATTATACCAATTATCATCACAAATTAATTTTATGCCATTTAAGGCATTTATGCCAATTCTCAATATTAAATCTTTTAATATTATCCCGTTTCCCCACGTTGCACGTTCGTTCGTTTAACGCAAAACATACGTTAGACTCGAATAGTCTAACTTATGGAATAATGAGAAAACATCACAACATACATATAAATAAAACTAGATCTAAACATAAGGGGTGGACTTGCATGTGTGAAATAAGGTTGTTCATCTAAAACTTGCATAGGCCAAAGTCACAAGCTTGCATAAAACTACATATGTCATAGTTCTAAATCTAAAGGTGTAAACTTGTTTAGGTAATAGTCACAAGCTTGCATAAACCATGTATGTCATAGATCTAATCATAAGGTGTAAACTTGCATAGGCAATAACCACAAACTTACATTACATGATTCATACTCCAAACATATATATATATATATATATATATATATATATATATATATATATATATACACTTGCATATGTGATTTATGCAACATAAACGATGGTGTAAAATTACATCTACATATAAACTAGCATATAGAATTTCGTACACTAGCATATAACTCACACATGTCGTAGCCTAACTTTATATCCAATTTACACATAAAATAGATGTCATGAAACATGTAAGGTTGTATATAATTTTCAATAACTTGCATATGATCTATACCTAAATTAACATCTAGACTTACATACATACATACATACATACATATGATTTGACATATGAATTAGTTCCAACAACATAACAAAACTAGAATATGAAACATCACTATGAATCATAGATTTACAACATAGATGATAGCACCATAGCTTTACAACATAGACAATAACATCATAGAATTTGCAACATAGATGATAGCATCATAGAATTTACAACATAGATAATGACATACAACCAATGATTCACAACATAACCATATAATCTAAAATTATAGCCCAATCCAATTAAATTGTTAATTATGTTATTAAAGAAATCGAACTCACAACTCAAAGAAGGTCTTGAGTTCTGAAATTTGAGTCCTGAAATTGGTTTAGCTTCTCTTTGGAGAAGACAATTTGTTGCGGTTTAGATTAGAACTGAATTTGATTAGCTTTTCTTCCTCTCTAATTGGTGGCGGCTATTCTAAGTTGCAAGGTGACAGCATGGAGGCCATGATTCTAATTTTTATTTATTTTAGGGTTTGAGTCTACATGTGTTTTTATGGAGTTTAGGATTAATTTAAGCCGTCCGATCAACCCAAATTTAACCCCAGCCATTCAGACCAGATCAGAAACCCTAATGACTCAACATACAGTCATAAAACGTTATCAAACAAATCTGCCTGGGGGTGGGGGGGGGGCAGGTCGACCCCCTAGTCGACATTGGTAGGTAGGTCGACCACCATTCTGACTCTGAAATTTCCCCAGGTCGACCCCCTAGTCGACATTGGTGGGTAGGTCGACCACCATTCTGACTCTGAAATTTCCCCAGGTCGACCTGGCCCTGGCGGGAAATTTCCCGCCTAGCCCATTCTGACTCTAAAATTTGAATTTTTGAAATCTATTTAAATTTTAGTGAAACTTCCGATGGCCATAACTCCTTCGTATGAAGTCCAATTCACATAAGCTCGGACTCTATCCCAACCAGAATTCCGAGACGAACACAATGGCGCAACCCGTTTCCCTTAATTCTCACATCTGAGATTAGTTATTCTTTAATTTGTTACTTTAGTGTTAACAGAAATACGGGGTGCTACATCATATCTGTTGGAAGCCTGGGAATCCCAAGAAGGACTGTCCAGAACCAGCTAAGTAGAAGCAGGTTGTAAAGGCATACGCTTTAGAAGATGTGCCATCATCTTTAAGAGCTCCTACTACAGAGGAGAAGGGAAATGGTGTCGTCGTTAAAGGTACTCTTTCCGTTCATGGTGTTTCAGTTCGAGTTTTGTTTGATATTGGGGGCATCGCATTTGTTCATTTGCAATGAGCATGTGTTCGGTTTGGGTTTGGAACCCTAAACTTGTGATAGACCATTGATGTTTACTAATCCAGTTTGGGGTTCGTCTAGTTTGTTCATGTTTTTTCATGGTCTAGTGTTGTCGAGTCAGGATTTCTCTTTTGTGTGTGATTACTTTGTTCTTAACTTCGTTGGGTTTGGGATCATCTTGGGCAGGGTTGGGCTCAAGGGGTATGCGGCAAGGGTGAATTTCAAGATGCTAAAGATGAGAGTCGGGGATGTGGAAGGGCGAAAGGTGTCGACATGGTGTAAGCGTAAAGAGGGTGTCTTCGTTAGCTATCTATATTCTCTTAAGATTCCATGAGAAGACTTGCCATCTGTGTTAATCGCAAAAGAGCGAGGATGTCATTGACGAGGTCAAAGGGCTGCCACCGCATCGTGAGATCGTTTCGAATCAATTTGGTCTAGGGCGCTAGACCAATCGTTATGCCTCTCAAGCGGATGGCGCCTAAGGATCAACAAGAGTTGGAGGTGCAAGTTTGAGACCTTATAGGGAAGGAATTCATTTGGAGAAGTGTTTCCAAATGGGGTGCATCAATCATGTTTGGAACCAAGGCAGATGGCTCGCTAAGATTGTGTGTGGACTATCGTGAGCTGCACAAGGTGACCAAAAAGAAAAAGAATCCGTTTCCTAGGACAGATGATTTGTTCGATCAGCATCACGAATCCAAAGTGTTTTCTCACATGGATTAGGGAATGGTATTTCACCAATATTGGTTGGCTAAGGATAGTGTGCAAATGACTACCTTTAAGACGCCATTCTTCGAATGGTTCGTGAGGCCATTCGGGTTGACTAACGTGCCAGCGTACTTTGTGGATCTTATGAATTGAGTTTTTAGAGATCAACTGAACAAGTTTGTGTTCGTGTTCGTGGATGATATTCTGGTTTACTCACTGAATGAGGAAGAACACAAGACACACTTGAGAGTTATGTTGGAAATCTTGCGAAAGTATCAGTTGAGTGAAAAATTTTCGAAGGGTCACCTCTGGAAGAGTGAAGTCAGGTTATTTGGCCATGATGTTTCGAGTTGGCCACTTTCATGTTTAGTCTAGTGTCATGTTCATAGTCAAGTTTTCAAGCAATTGGGTAGACCTAACTTAATAGGTAAATTCCCAATGGGTAGACCTAACTTAATAGGTAAATTCCCAATGGGTAGACCTAACTTAATAGGTAAATTCCCAAGCTTATGTTTTTATGCATACTTACATGTCAACTTCCATGTTATACTTCAAGTCATGTTTTCAAGTTGTATTTTCATGTCATTAGAAATTACCCATAACATAACCCAACGCTTTTAAACTCGCATATACGTTCGCAACAACGTAATGGATTAAAAGAAGAGACTTGGCAAAGGAATGACAAAAATGGGTACTAAGCCACAAGTTAATCATGGTGGCAAATGAGGCACAAATGTGTTCATTAGCTTGCATGTTACATTCTTACACCTCAAAAACATGCATAAACCCAAACTTGGCACATAAACGAATCATGGTGACTAAAGACATAGAATGATGACTAGTAACTCGCATATATCATCATATAAGGGTTATGATTTCATATGCAAGTTGACAAGAAGATTATGAAGGTTCTCATGTTGCATAATGCAACATTTCAACATAAAGGTTGTAGCTTTTTGCTCATAAGATCAAGATAATGACTTCATAAACTTGCATAACATGTTAGCATGCATCATTCTCAATGATCAAACCCAAACTTTCTACATGAACATTTAACTTCATAGTTAATACCTAAGAGTAGGGAAAGGGCTTACATTGCTATGAAGGCCTAAATCGATTAAATTAAAGCTTGTGATGAAGCCTATGCATGCCATCACCCAAAAACCCAAAAATGAACACTCCAAATCAATAAAAACCCCATCTTTATGAACAAAGATCAAAACTTTAGCCTTGAAATCAACTTGAGAAGCTCTCATACTAACATAGGGACTCTCTAATACTCTCATGATCATGAAACTTCTCATAGAAATGAAGTGGAGGCTAGGATAGTTGAGTGGAGGCCATGAGAGTAGCAATTTTGCCATAGTTGAGTTGCATGAATGAATAATGAGGATTTAGGATAGGTTAGGGTCTTATTTATAGATTAGGCAAGTGTTTTAGGCCATAGGATTAAACCTAGATTCAATCCAAGCCATCAAAGCATGTCTTGGGGAAGAAGTCAAGTGTAGGAACCATCTAGGGCCTTTAGATTAAAGATGAACCATGAGAACCATCCAAATGCAAAATCTGCATTTGAGCGAATCGGCCCACGGGTTGACAGCCAAACACCCTGGATTAACCCCTAGTCGACCCAGCGAGCTCGGGTCGACCTCAAAAATCGGCCGGTTCGGTTATTCCCCTCTCCCAATTCGCTGTTTTGAACATTTTTGCATATTTATTTATTTAATTTTCAATTATATATATATATATATCAGTATATATATATTTCTCTGCGCAACCCATTTCACTTAATTAAGTATACTTTAATTTGGGAATTTTTCGTGAAACTTCGCGAGGCCATATCTTGGTCATACGGACTCCGATTTTTGAAAACTCGGACTCTATTTCGCGTATTTTTCCGAGACGAACGCAATGGCATAGCCCGTTTCCCTTGATTCAGATTTTACAGTTTAATTCTGCCTCCATTTATGTTATAACAGGTTATTGAAAATACGGGTTGTTACACAACCCGAATGGCATCACCAACCACTCGAAGAACCCGGACGGTGTCCTAAAAGCAGTCTTTGGCACACTATCCTTTGCCACTCTCAATTGGTGAAATCCCGTTGCCAAATCCATTTGAGAAAACACTTTGGCTTCGTGAAGCTGATCGAACAAGTCATCAATCCTTGGCAATGGATACTTGTTCTTCTTAGTCACCTTGTTCAGCTCACGATAGTCTACACACAATCTTAACGAGCCATCTGCCTTAGTTGCAAACACGACTGGTGCACCCCACTCGGAAACACTCCTCCGAATGAATCCTTTTCCCAAAAGGTCACGAACTTGCACCTCTAACTCTCGTTGTTCCCTTGGCGCCATCCGCCTAAGGGGCATAACAATTGGTCTAGCACCTTCGACCAAATCGATCCTAAACTCGATCTCATGATGCGGCGGCAACCCTTTGACCTCGTCAAAGACATCTACATACTCATTAGCGATCAGCACTGATGACAGGTCTTCCTGTGGAATCCCAAGCGAATATAGATAACTCACAAAGACCCCGTCTTCACGCTTACATCTAATCAACACCTTTCTCCCTTCCACATCCCCAACCCTCGCCTCTAGCTTCTCGCAATTCACCCTTGCCGCATATCTCTTGAGCCAATCCATGCCCAAGATGATCCCATACCCAGTGAAGTTAAGAACAAGGCAATCACACATAAAAGAGCAACCATGACTCGATAACACTAGACCACGACAAATCATGCACAAACTGGACGAACCCCCAACTGGATTAGTCACGATCAAAGGTCTATCACAAATCTCGGGTTCCAAACCCAAGCGACATACAAGATCATTGCAGATGAATGAATGTGATGCTCCAGTATCAAACAAAACTCGAACTGAAACACCGTTAACGGAAAAAGTGCCTTGCACCACGACACCCTTTCCCTTCTACTCTGCAGTAGGAGCTCTTGAAGAAGATGGCACGGCTTCCAAAGCATATGCCTTCACAATCTGTTTGCCCTTAGCTGATTCTGGACAATCTTTCTTCTCATGACCAGGCTTTCCACACTTGAAGCACTTCTTCTCACCTTTGGGATTCTTGCACTCATTTGAATAATGACCCTTCTGTTGGCAGTTAAAGCAAAGCACCTCACTCTTGGGTTTCTTTTGGACATCCTTTCCTTTCTGTTGTTGCTGCTTCCTCTTTTTATTACCACCTTGCTGTGGTTTCTGAGCTTCCTTGGTTGCAGCGACAACATTTGCTTCCTTGGGAAACAAGCTCTCATGGCGAATAGCTTTTTCCACAATTTTCTCAAATGAATCATCAAGATGGTCCACAAGCGGTTTCCAATATGAGCATCCAAACCCAAGACAAACTTCTCGTTCTTTTGATATGGTGTATCAATGTATGAACGAGCATATCTAGACAAAGCCTCAAAATCAGAAATGTAGTCAAGAATTGATCTGCCATTCTGCTTCAACTCTACAAACTTCTTGAAGAGAACGGACTTCTGAGCAGTGGATATAAACTTTGCTTCAAACTTAGCTTGGAATTGCTCCCATGAAATCTCCTCTTCTGGAGACTCGAGTATAACAAATTCCACCATTCCATGGCTCTGCTCTGAAGCTGCCTTGATGCAAGCTTTCTCTTCATTGCATCTTCAATACCCAAGTCTCCAAAGATTCGAACACATGAATCCATCCACCTCGGAACCTCTTCAGCTGGTTCAGTTCCCTTGAATGGTTTCCCTCCTAGAGATATAAAGTCCTTGCACATCTTTGCAAAATCTACTCTAGGAACTCGCACACCTACATCTACCGTAGCCGCCACTGGATCGGGTAACCTTCGCATAATTGCTTCTGCCATGGCATCAAACATGGCCGGGTAATCTGTTTCATCACCATTTCCCTCTCCAGTATTAGCTCTCCTAGCAGCGTGTCTTGACGGTCGTCTACTCATTCTAAATCTGCAATCTAGAATAATTAGCCACTTCCAAGAAAAACTGCTAAAGAGATACAACCGCTACTACTATATATGTTAATATATATAGTAAACATCCAACTGAAATCTACAAATACGTCCCTCATACGCAATTAAGTCTTTTGAACTTTGGCCAAAATTGTTGACCAGAGCTCTGATACCAAATGTGACGACCGCCCATAACCCCCGCACTAAAAAAAGTGGAAAAATGCGCTGAAAGGTGTGCCAGGCTGCTATGGACGATCATCAGAATAGGTAAACACATCGAAACCTGTCGTAAAACTCACAGCGCAAGGATGAAATATAATAGAACATATACAACAGGTAATAGTAATGAGGTATCATATAGCAAACTTTTGAAACTTTCTCAACATCCAGAAAGATTATCCAACTGATATCAAAGTTTGTACATAAGGCCTCACTATAACTCTCAAGCAACCCAAACAGCGGAAACAGAAATATTAGATAGTAATAAAACTGGTACGCCAACCTCCTACTCGTCTTCTCTCAGCTTCCCCGTCTCACTAAGCTCCATTACCTGTAACCTGTTGCTTTGTCTGCCCATCCACAACCGGATGAACAGCCCAAGGTAATAAGAGGAGACATAAAACCTTGAGTTAGACAATAGTCTTAGTGAGCGATAAAATAGCTAACAAACTTCAACAAGAAAGTATACAAGAATGGGTAAATGAACAACTTATCTACCCACATCAACAGAGAAGAACTCAACCTTATCTTCCCCACAGCGGACAGTGATAGCCTTTACACCAAGCATTTCAACCATTAATCCATAGAAACCAGAACAACCATTTGTTCATAGCAAACAGAAACAATCAACAATAGCAATCATGGGATCAAGATTATATCTCATGCAAAACATCCAGCATACATGACAGACTCTGGCTATCACCGCCAATCCTGCTTTGAAACCATCGTTAATCGTATGACGGCCAACCTTGCCATATGTCAAGGGCTAATGGTAACCCCAGCTCAAGCATGAACTCCATATGTCCAACCTTGACAATGTTCAACCTTGACACTAGGCCTTTCCCCAAGACCCAAGGTACTCGACCAACAACCTTCTAGTCTTTTGGGTGACCCCATCGTACCCCTGCTTTGAACCTGCTAGAACTTACGACAACGACGACCTCTCGGCCTTCGCATCTCTAGTCGTCCAACCTTGACGATGTTTCATAGCTCAAGCAACCTTCTCGAGTAGCCATTATCATTCAACTCACGACCTTTGAGTTGTCACCGAACACATTCATCACTTCGAGCCTTCCTACTTGAACCACCTCGAAGCTGCACAATCACCGAGCCCTCTGGCAGGACCCCAAAACCGACCCCTCCTGGGAATACCCAAAACCTGCTCTTCCTGGAAAGACCTAAAACTGACCCTTCATGGGAAGACCCAAAACCAACCCTTCCTTACAACCGAGCCACTAAGATCGACCCAAAAGCTTAGCCCACCCGACCCAGCTAAAACCGACCCACCGACCCGGTTCCCTTCTGCCTTCAGGATTCGACCCTACCACCAATCGGCTGACCCAACCGACCAGGTTTGCCACCATCTAACAGAACCAACCCTCTAAAACCAACCCGACCTGATCATCCCTTCTTGGAACATGACCAACCCGCTTGCTCCAAATCAGAACTATAGATTTGCTCGACCTGACCAGTATGGACCGACCGATCAGACCGACCAGCTCCAAGACCGACCAGCCTTTCTCACCTGAGACCGACCGACCAGGAAGAAAACCGACCCAATACCTGACTTGCTCCCCAAGCCACGTCTTGACCGACCAGTGTAGGACCGACCCCTCTAAACAGACCTGATTCCAGCACAGCTCCATTTCGACTTTGATTTCAACCAAAACTTCGCCAAACGACGAATCCGTCGAAACTGGCTTATCCGATTCGTTCAAATGCAACCACAAACATGCTATGCAACCAACAATATCATCAATCTAACAATTTCCATCAAAACACATAAATTTCCCAAAACATGATAAGTGAACATATGAACATAAAAACAGATCTAATTTGCATAAACTTGGGAGAAATCATGAAATTAACCATTTAAATTATTTAGATCAGATCCTATGGTGATTCATATGTAAAATGGACTTAGCATGGTGTAGATCTAAAGATAATAACTTGGAAATGACGAAATTAACATCCTATAACTCACATACTTTCATGAATCCGAATGAGAAATGTAAATCACTCACCGATTATCCAAAACAAAGCAAAAGCGATGAAAAAGCAATCCGGACAGCGAACACTTCGAATCAAACCCTTCAATCCGATGAATTTGCCCTTGAAACGATGTTGATCTAGCCTTGAATGGTATAGATCTTCGATTTCCCTCCTTGGATTTGGAATTTTAATGGTGGAAAGATGTTAGAGGAAGAAGGAGATCAAAGCCTCCCCATAAGAGAATGGAAAATCCAACCTTTCCCCATATCCCTTACCCTCTATTTATAGCCTCCACCAACCCCTTAATGGGCCTTCTCCAAATCAGCAAATTAGCCTTCCAAAACTTGAACAACCAACTGAAAAACCTTAAAACAGCGATTTCCGCCAAACAGCTGAACCAAATCTTTCATGTAACCACTCTACGGAAAGAGAATCATCAATTCCTTTCCAGTGGCACAGGTCTCACCCTCTGATTCGACCTGTGTCAAAAGTTATGCCCTGTACAAGACTGACAAGGGCAAAATTGTCACAAACAAAATCGGTAAAATTTATGGACATGTCTCACATCCCCATAAGCAACATACCAAAAGATGAGAATGATCCAACCCTCAGGAAATAAAATAAAAATATTTTACGATCTTCCGATACGTAAAATGCGGGCTATTACAATAATGTTATCAGATCTATATGTCTGCGATGTTTTAGTCAATTTAGTTATGTCATGCCTTGAAATTAAATTAATAATAATAGAACTATGTCTATTATGTTATCTGTGGAATTGAATGATATTCTATTTTATTATCATGTTGGATTGGGAATTAATGAATAAGACTTTTCATGTGTACATTGCAGTATAACCTGTTATGATAAGTTGTGTAGTTTATCATGCTATGCAAGTTTTAGGTTGTAAAATCATATCACATATGTGGCCACATGTTAGATCTACATGTTTACATGTATATGTTAAACCTATGCCATATTTCTAGTTCACACTTATTCATATGCTCGTGATTGATTTGCAAGTTCGCATATATGTAAGTTGATCTAGTCTATGTTGCAAATTCACATATACGTTGATTTATTCTACGTTGCAAGATTTCACCTATGATATTCATGTTGATTATTTTGCAAGTACACACCTACGGTGCTCATATTGACTATGCCGATAATGCCAAGTTTACACCTATGTCATGTTTATGTTAATGAATTGCTTTATGCCAATTTTGTGTACGTTAAATTAGGCTAAGTTTTTAGCCTAATATTATATGCCAAAAATCATGCGGACGGAAAATTAGGCTAAGGTTGTTAGCCTAATATTTAGACGGGGTAACGTTGGGAAAAATTGGTAATTATAGGAAACTTGGTATGAAACTTGCCATGAAACTTGACATGAATCTTGAAACATGAACATTGTTATAACTTGAATCTGGTTGTGGGGACAAAACTTACCTTGAAAACTTGACACGAACTTGACATGAATCTTGAACATGGACATGATAGAAGAATGAACTTGAAAATGGCCAACTCGAGGCTGGGTTGTGTTTGCAGCGCAATTCTGCCCAGAACCGCCCGACAAATCCAGTTTCTGCAAACAATATGATCCAGTGTGGGTAGTTGGTCATATCGCACTTGGAAACCCGAGATCAGACTGAGTTATAGTGTAATTCTGCCCGGAACCTCCTGGCATATCCAGAGACCACAACAACAGGTCTGATGTGAGAGGTTGGGGTGCATTAATGAATTAATGCTACATGATTGGGTTAAGTCATGAACATGAAAGACAACACTTAACCAACTTGATACATGATTCATATGCGGATTAAGTCACGAACTTGAATGACAACACTTAACCAACTTGACATGCTAGACTGATAAGGGTTAAGTCACGAATTTAAATGACAACACATAACCTATGGGACGGAAACCCTAGTTACGTGGTCCGTTTCAACAGTAACCCACTAGATGTATCATGGTACCATGGAACTAGGCAGGGTAGGGCACGATTACTGGGCTGATTGTAAGCAACCAGAATGACGGCTGTGTTGGTGTGCCAGTGTCGGTTCAGGTGGGCTACGGTCGTGCACGTGGTCTGGAGTTGAAAAAGCAAGCATTGGGCATCAGTAGGTTTATCTGTGCATGCTTGATTCGTGTCAGTGGTTGGCACCATAGGGCTCGATACACCCTATGGTGGACCTAGCACAGGTGACTACATTCATGATAGGGACGTATAACACAGACACATGACGAGCTAGAACTTGTAGGGAGCCGAGCGACTAGTGGATCGTTTCGTTGGACCTAGAAATGGGTCATTTCATGATATTGGGCCAAGGGATTATTTCATGATTTATATAAGACATGGGTTTGGGATTCTAGCACAGTTGATGCAGCGAACCTTGAATATGTGATGCCATACTTGATTTATCATGTTATATTAGTCTATCTCGCCCATCTGACAACATCCTTATGTTTACTTTCAGTTTATACATGTCATGTTACCTTTATCTGTTTTTATGCTGAAAGTAAATTGGACTTACCAGTCTTTATGACTGGCCCGTTTCCTTTCGCCTCTTTTTCTTCCGTTCCCCCCCCCCCCCCACCCCCCAAAGATTCTCAGGGAGGAAACTCTAGCACTTAGCTTGGATTTCACTTGCTCTCATGTACGGTTTGATCTTGAGCTATGCTATGGCTGCATTTCTGCTACCTCTTGGGAAATAAGCTCCTTTTGTTGTTTCAAGTTTATTCTCTTTTATTTATGCAAGACAGAATTTATTATAATGGGAAATAATGACCTTGGCTATTTGATGTAAAAGGTTTTAACTCTTTTTGACAGAAATGAAATTTAGCTTTTGAATCTTCCGCTGTTTTATTTATGTTCTGTTTTTTAATAACTCTGTGATTGTTTACCTCGATAACGCTCCTCCAAAACTAGTGCATTCCCTTTGTGAGTGACCCTAGCGGAGGTGGGGTTTTACATTTGGTATCAGAGCAGAAGGTTACCAGACTAGGCAAAATTTTTTAGAGAAACCTTCTGAAATTATTTTCAAAACCGTTTTCAAAGAAGCATTTTTCAAGAAAAGTCTTGTTTTATTTAAAGGCTATTCCCCAAAAGCCATTAGCACTATCCTTTGTTACCTTGTTTGAATCTCTTTTCTTTCTTTTCTCCATTTGTAGTCGCAGTAGTTTTTACCTGCGGCTAATCTTCTTTCTAGCTTCTTAGAGGGTTTTCCGTACGATGGAGATAGTTTCTGTGAGGCTTGTTAACATGTTATATAGCGAAGGTATGAATGATAAGTTAAGGCGGATGGGTCTCAGAACGAGAAGAAAGACTTCCAAGAAAGGAGGCAAGAACAACAACAACAATAATGATAACAAGACATGTGAGAAAAGAAAATGCCACTTCTGTGGTATTGAGGGGCATATAGTCCAGGATTGTAGAAAGAAGAAGATGAAGATGGGAGCATGCTTTCAGTGTGGTGAAACTGGACATATCAGCAAGAACTGACCCAAGAAGCAAGGGCAACGCTCGCAAGCAGGACCTTCTGGGGGTACATCTTTAACTTCTTCTCTTATATGCTTTGTTTTATCTTGCTTATCTTCTCAATCCTATCTTGAGAACCTTAGGTAGAACCCTTTTGGATGTATACATGTGATTGAAAAATGTTATGGTTAATGTTTGCAAATGGTTGCAAGTGGTCGCAAGTGGTTGCTCGTGGTTGCATAACACACATTAGGCAGTAGATCGGCTCAGACACATTTTCATATTGCATATGCATGAGTGTTTATACTTTTTTATGGATGACATTAAATGTGTTATCATGGGGATGTTGCATATGGATGGATGTTTGGGCACACATATAGTGTTAATGTGACGAGGACTATTTGCATACATGTTGGATTCATGACACCAAACATATTTTGCATTAAGAAGATTAATCAGGCCTGATCATTTGCTTTAGATAAGGAACATATACACACACTTTCTGCACATGTTCATATAACATTAGAATTCTTTTAGGGACAATGGGTTCTTGTGGATGATGTTTGAGCAGATGGTTGATTGCATGATAGGATGCATTCTTCTTAACATGAAGATTTCGGGGACGAAATCCTTTAAGGAGGGAAGAATGTAACAACCCGAATTTTTATAACATGTTAAAACCATAAATCAAGGCAGAATTAATTTTTAAGATAAGAATCAAGGGAAACGGGTTGCGCCATTGCGTTCGTCTCGGAATTCTGCATGAAATAGAGTCCGAGTTTTCTAAAATCGGAGTCCGGATGGAGAAGTTATGGCCTGTAGAAGGTTCAGCGAATTTCAGGCAGCACAGGACCAGGCAGGTCGACCTATGTGTCGACCTGGGGGTCAGGTCGACCATGTGGTCGACCTACCCCCCCTCCCCCAGGTCGACCATATGGTCGACCTCCCCCCTACAGGTGAACCTGGTCGGCCTGTTTTGACCCAGAACCCATTGTTGAAGCCTGAGACGTGTTTTAATGGTCCGGATTGATTCTAGGGTTAATCTAAGGGCCTAAACTATTTGCTACCCCTATAAATACATCCAAAGACCAGGCCTAATTCATACAAATCATTCTTACACTGCTATGCTGCTGATTTACCTCTTGAACCATGGCCGCCGCCTCCAAATTAAGGCTTAAGCATTCAAACTGAATTCAAATCAAAGATCCACGCTTCCAACAATTCAAGAAAATAGATCAGCGACACCGCAACGTTCTGCAACAAATTTCTAGACTTGACTTCTGCATCTAAATTTCTTAGACCACGATCTGTAAGTTCCAGTTAGTTGTAGACAAAAACTATAAATCTAATATAAGCATGTTAAATTGGAATTGATTTATGTATGATTCATATCTATTCTTGTTTTCTTCTTGGATCTTGACTGTAAGGAATATTGTCTACGACGTTGAAACTATTGATTAATGGCATAAGACTATGACTACGCCTTTGACTGTGAACATAAGACTATGCCTATGCCTATGACGGTGAACATAAGATTATGCCTATGCCTATGACTATGAACATGCGTCTATGTCTATGCCTACGACTGTGAACGTAAGACTATTGCCTATGACTATGACAAGGACAATTGTGGCTAATCACCTATGATTCATGACCATGAGGTAATTTCCTAGGATTATGACCATGAAATCGGATCTAAGCTTGATTTTCTATTCAGACCTATTTTCTTTATTTCTCCTCGGATCTTGATTTTGGATTTTTCTATTTAAGTGAGATCTATCCATGTTCTTGAAACTAGATTATCATAATCATAATGTTATCAGATTTATATGCCTGCGATGTTTTAGTCAATTTAGTTATGACATGCCTTGGAATTAAATTAATAATAATAGAACTACGACTATTACGTTATCTGTGGAATTGAATGATATTCTATTTTATTATCATGTTGGATTGGGAATTAATGAATAAGTCTATTCATGTGTACATTGGAGTATAACCTATTATGATAAGTTGTGTAGTTTATCATGCTATGCAAGTTTTAGGTTGTAAATCATATCACATATGTGACTACATGCTAGATCTACATGTTTATGTATATATGTTAAATCTATGCCATATTTCAAGTTCACACTTATTCATATGCTCGTGATTGATTTGCAAGTTCGCATATATGTAAGTTGATCTAGTCTATGTTGCAAATTCACATATATGTTGATTTTGTCTACGTCGCAAGATTTCACCTATGATACTCATGTTGACAATTTTGCAAGTACACACCTACGGTGCTTATATTGACTATGATGATAATGCCAAGTTTACACCTATGTCATGTTTATGTTAATGAATTGCTTTATGCCAATTTTATGTACGTTAAATTAGGCTATGTTTTTAGCCTAATATTATATGCCAAAAATCATGCGGACGGAAAATTAGGCTAAGGTTGTTATCCTAATATTTAGACAGGGTAACATTGGGAAAAATTGGTAATTATAGGAAACTTGGTATGAAACTCGCCATGACACTTGACATGCATCTTGAAACATGAACATTGATATAACTTGAATCTGGACGTGGGCGTGAAACTTACCTTGAAAACTTGACACGAACTTGACATGAATCTTGAACATGGACATGGCACTAGAATGAACTTGAAAATGGCCAGCTCGAGATTGGGTTGAGTTTGCAGTGTAATTCTTCCCGGAACCGCCCAACAAATCCAGTTACTACCAACAATAGGATCCAATGTGGGTAGTTGGTCATATCGCACTTGAAAACCCGAGGTCTGACTGAGTTGTGGTGTAATTCTGCCCGGAACCGCCCAGTATATCCAGTGACCACAACAACAGGTCTGATGTGAGAGGTTGGGGCGCCTTAATGAATTAATGTCACATGATAGGGTTAAGTCATGAACATGAAAGACAACACTTAACCAACTTGATACATGATACGTATGCGGGTTAAGTCACGAACTTGAATGACAACACTTAACCAACTTGACATGCTAGACTGATAAGGGTTAAGTCACGAAATTTAATGACAACACTTAACCTATGGGACGGAAACCCTAGTAACCCGGTCCGTTTCAGCAGTAACCCCCTAGATGTATCATGGTACCCTGGAACTAGGCCGGGTGGGGCACGATTACTAGGCTGATTGTAAGCGACCAGAACGATGGTTGTGTTGGTGCATCAGTGTAGGTTCAGGCGCGTTATGGTCGTGCACATGGTCCGGAGTTCAAAAAGCAGGCATTGGGCATCAGTAGGTTTATCTGTGCATGCTTGATTCGTGTCGATGGTTGGCACCATAGGGCTTGATACACCCTATGGTGGACCTAGCACAGGTGACTAAATTTGTGATACGGCCGTATGACACAAACACATGACGAGCTAGAACTTGTAGGGAGCCGATCGACTAGTGGATCGTTTCGTTGGACCTAGAAATGGGTCATTTCATGATATTGGGCCAAGGGATTATTTCATGATTTATATAAGACATGGGTATGGGATTCTAGTATAGTCGATGCAGCGAACCTTGAATATGTGATGCTATACTTAATTTATACTTGGTTTATCATGTTATCTAAGTCTATCTTGCCCATCTTAACAGCATCCTTATGTTTACTTTCAGTTTATACATGTGATGTTACCTTTATCTGTTTTATGCTGAAAGTCACTTGGACTTACCAGTGTTTATGACTGACCCGTTTTCTTTCGCCTCTTTTTCTTCCGTTCCCCCCCCCCCCCAAGGTTCTCAGGGAGGAATGTCTAGCACTTAGCTTGGATTTCAATTGCGCTCATGTACGGTTTGATCTTGAGCTATGTTATGGCTGCAATTCTGCTACCTCTGGGGAATTAAGCTCCTTTTGTTATTTCAAGTTTATGCTTCTTTATTTATGCAAGATAGAATTTATTGTAATGGGAAATAATGACCTTGGCTATTTGATGTAAAAGTTTTTGACTCTTTTTGAAAGAAATGAAATTTAGCTTTTGAATCTTCCGCTGTTTTATTTATGTTCTGTCTTGTAATAATTCTGTGATTGTTTACCTCGATAACGCTCCTCCAAAACTAGTGCATTCCCTTTGTGAGTGACCCTCGCGGAGGTGGGGTATTATAAAAACTCTTCTCACAGTTGCTTCTCGTTCAACTTCTACTTCCTCTAACATGCTTGGTTCTACCACTTCCGCAGACTTGTGTAAGCACTTCCGCAGGTGCGAGACATGAAAGACATTATGAACCCCAGCCAATCATTCGGGCAGTTGTACCCAATAAGCCATCTTCCCAATCTTCTCGATGATAGGGAACGGCCCTACAAATCTTGGTGCTAACTTTCCTTTGGATCCAAAGTGATCGACATTCCTCAAAGGAGATACTTTAAGGAACACCTTGTCTCCAAGTTCAAACTAAAGGTCAGTTCTTCTTTTGTCTGCGTAGGACTTCTTTCTATCTTGGGGAGTCTTCATTCTTCTCCATATCATATCTACTTTCTCTGAAGTTTCCCTAATAATGTCTGGTCCGAGTATGAGCTTGTCTGTGGACTCCCACCAGCAAGTTAGTGACCTGCATGGTCTTCAATATAAAGCTTCGAAAGAAGCTATGCCTATGATGGCTTGGTAGCTATTGTTGTAAGTGAATTCCACCAAAGGTAGATGATCCTCCCATGTCCCTCCGAAGTCAATAATGCATAATCTCAAGAGGTCCTCTAATACTCTGTTGACTCTTTCCGTTTGGCCATCGGTTTGAGGGTGATAGGTCGTGCTTAAGCATAACTATGTGCCTACAGCCTCTTGTAAATTCTTCCAAAACTCGCTCTTGAAGATAGGGTCTCGATCACTCACTATGTTGGAAGGTATCCCATGGAGTCGAACTATCTCTATAAGATATATAGATGCTAGAGATGAGGCAGTCCTTCTACTTTTGACAGTTATAAAGTGGGCGCTTTTAGTAAGCCTATCACTATTACCCAAATGCTGGTATTGCCCTTTCTTAACCTCAGCAACCCATCTATAAAGCCTATCGAGATGCTATCCCATTTCCACTGTACGACCTCTAGAGGATGGAGCAGACCACCAGGTTCTTCTGCTCCGCCTTGACTTGTTGGCATACTAAACACTTAGAAACAAATTCAGCTACGTCTTGCTTCATGCCATTCCAAAAGAAAACTCTTTTGATGTCTTTATACATTTTGTCTCTGCCTGGGTGTATGGTCAGCTTAGAATGGTGTGCCTCTTCTGGAACTGTCTTTACCAAACCCCTTGCATGTGGGACACATAGTCTTCTATCTCGTCTCAACCAGCCCTTGGCATCAATGGAGTATCTATTGAGGTGACTAGAAGTCTCACCCCTAATTAACTTGTCCACCACATCGGCTAGCTAAGGGTCTTCTCTTTGCGCGGTTCCAATCGACTCTAATAGAGTTGGCCACACTTCTAACGATGCTAGTAAGCCAGGTACAAAGTCAGAGGAGGGTCTGAAGTTAAAGCTTGCTATGAACTCCAAGCTTTGCCTTTCCACAAAGAGAGGGCTTAAGGTCAGTTTCTTTCTACTCAAGGCGTCTGCTACTGCATTGCCCTTGCCAGGAGTGTAGATCTCAAAATTGTACGAGGCAAGAAACTCCATCCATCTTTGCTGCCTGGATTTGAAATCCTTCTGCGAGAAAAGATATTTTAATGATTTATGATCAGTAAATAATTCAAACCTTTCCTAACAGATAACGAAGCCACGATATAAGGGCGAAAACGATGGCAGCTAGTTCTAAATCATGAGTTGGGTATTTCTTCTCATGAACCTTTAAATGCCTTCCTCCATAGCAACTACTTTGCCTTCTTGCATTAGAACAACGCTCAATCCTATTCTGCATGCATCTGTATATACTGTAAAAATCTTGCTTTCTTCAGGCAATGTCAGAACTGTGGCTATTGTTAGAGCACTTTTCAAACGTTGGAAAGCAATATCGCAATCCAAATCCCAATTGAAGGCTAGATTCTTCTTTGTCAACCTTGTAAGTGGAGCTGAGATTTTTGCAAAATCTTTGATGAACATTCGATAAAAGCCTGCTAGCCCGAGAAAGCTTTGGATTTCGGTTGCGTTTCGAGGAACCTTCAATCTTGCACAGCAACCACTTTCGCGGGGCCCACAGCTGTCCCCTCTTTGGACACCACGTGTCCAAGGATTCTAACTTCTTCTCTCCAGAAATGGCATTGGAGAATTTCGCTTTCAACTGATGTCCATGGAGAGTATCCATGATTTCTTTTAGATGATGAGCATGCTCTTCCTCATTCTTTGAGAAGATCAAAATATTGTCTACGAAGACCACCTCAAACTTATTGAGGAACTCTCGGAACACCCTACTCATTAAATCAACGAAGTAAGCGGGTGCATTTGTCAACCCGAAAGACATGCTAAGCCACTCGAAGAAAACATATGGAGTTCTGAATGCGGTCTTATCAA
Organism: Allium sativum; assembly: GCA_030737875.1. Classification (NCBI taxonomy): domain Eukaryota; kingdom Viridiplantae; phylum Streptophyta; class Magnoliopsida; order Asparagales; family Amaryllidaceae; genus Allium; species Allium sativum. The sequence goes on from JASFAX010000020.1 coordinate 27,994,709, forward strand.
TGTTGTCTTCAGCCACTCTTAGCTGATGAAACCCGGTAGCTAAATCTATTAGGGAGAGAACCGATGCACCTACATGCTGATCTAACAAATCATCTATTCTCGGGAGTGGGTGCATATTCTTCTTGGTCAGCTTGTTTAGCTACCTATAATCAACCCACAGGCGAAGCGAACTGTCCACATTAGTTGCGAACACTATCGTAGCACCCCATTCAGAAATACTCCGCATTATAAACATCTTCTCAAACAATTCTTTAACTTGTTTGCTGAGTTCTTTCCTCTACCTTGGAGCCATGTATCTAACGGGTAAAGCAACGGGTTTTGCGTTGTCAACGAGGTATATGCGGAAGTCTATCTCCCGCTTCGGAGGTAAGCCCTTTACCTCTTCAAACACATCCGAGTATTCACGAACTAGCCTTACATACCGCAAGTTCTCAACAGACGCATCAGGAGATTCTAGATAACTAAGCATAACGAAGTTCATGGGATTACAAGAAATTTCGAGAGTGTTACCGAGGCGAGTCATGAGTCCAACCACTCTCTTTTCGAAATCGAGGACGTCACCATTACTGGATATCCAGTCCATGCCTAGAATCAACCCATAGCCCGTGATGCCCAAATCAAAGGCATTACATCTAAACCTAACGCTTACTACAGATATTTTTAAATCCAAACAAACCATTGACAAGTAAGCTAAGCCCCCAATTGGATTTGAAACAACCAAGGGTTCCTCTACTATACTGGTGTCTAGAGGTAGAGATTCCACTAAAGCAGTAGATAAAAAAGAGTGTGATGCGTCAGAATAAAATAGTGTACGAATAGGATGATAAAAAAGATAGACTAAACTTTCGACAGAAATATTTCTACCTCGTTCTTGCGGAGGTGCCGTGGGAGCGTGAACTTGTCCTACAGAAGAAGGTCCAACTCCCTGCCCTTGCTTTCTTGGGCAGGCCTTAGCCATGTGTCCTGTCTTGCCACAGTGGAAAAGCCACCGATCTTCCTTTTCTTCTTCTTGCAGTCTTTGACCAGATGTCCAGGAATGCTGCAGAAATTACACATTCTCTTGTCATGGGGTCTGTTGTTCTTCCCGCGTTTCTTTGAATCAGCCGTCTTATTCTGTGACCCCTCCCCCTTCTTTTCTTGAGTCACTTCCGTTTTTGCCTCTTTCTTTCCCTTGTCTTCCTCATGTAACAGTGCCATGTCCACTAACCTCTTGTAAGTAGCCCTCATAGGTACATGGGTCATAGTCAGGCTGTGAAGTGGTTCATTCAATCCCTTGACAAAACAGAGAGCCTTCTTATGAGGAGTATTCATTAAATCCAGTCCAAATCGGGCCAGCTGATTGAATTGGTTGATGTACTTCTTGATTGTCACACTCCCTTGTTTAAAGATAAGAACTTTTCCAGCTATAAACATCGTTCAGCTTGTGTGAGGAATTTCATCTCAACCTTATTCTGAAATCCATCCAAGTTTCAACTGGTCTTTCAGCGTAAGGTACTTCCCACCAATAGGAAGCTTCGTCTTTGAGCAACCATAAAGCCAATTGTATCTTCTGCCTATCGCCCACCTCGAAGATAACGAACATATCCTCAGTTGCTTTGACCCAGTTCCTTGCTTCAACGAATGATTCAGTTCCCTTGAAATCCTTTCCACCCTTGGCTCTAATGTCTGTACAAATCTTTGAGAAAGCATTTACATGAGGAGGAGGACGAGGAACCGCTGCAGCTGGAGGAGGAGGAATATCTGCTGGGCCTGCATCGTTGGCCCTAGAATTTAATTACCTCCTGAACCAGCCAGGTATCGGTGCACCCTCTGGAAGGTTAAGATTCCCAAACATGCTGAAACGAAAAAGAAAAGATTCAAAACAAAGGATAAAATGATAGTGCATATGGCTTTGGGGATTATGCCTTTTTAAATTTAAAACAACACTTTTTCTTGTAAAATGCTTCTTTATATTTCTTTTTGAAAATCGTTTTCAACAAAGCTATTATCTGATCTGGTAAACATTTGCTCTGATATCAAGTGAGACACCCCACCTCCGTTAAGGTCACTCACAAAGGGAATGCCATAACTTTGGTGGAGGGTTATAGGTACAAGACACATAAAAATTTTCAAGACAGATGAATATAAGCAGCGAAATTCAAATATTTATTGCATACGAGGTTCAATACAAAAGCATTACAACAATCTATCTCAAAATACTTCCAAAACATTACACCATAATTTCTGTCTTGATTATTTAATAAAGAAGCATAAACCATAAATAAAACTGCATAAATCCCCAAGTGTAGTGTTCGAAATCCATAGCCAAGGTGAGGGAGTCCCAATCATACATCTACTTTCTTGAAGCTTGCAAAGAGTCTGACTAAGCTGGAGTATTCCCTTCCTGTGGACCTTGGAGGGGGGACGGAAGAAAAGAGGACGAAAGAAAACGGGTCAGACAATAAGTCTGGTAAGTTCAGTGATTACTAGTATTTAAACAAGGAAAGGGATCATGGTAGTAATAACATAACATAGGACAATACTCTAATATAAGATAAGAGGACCATGTGATCGCACCCATTTCTATAGTCTCTGTACCTACTTAACCATTGGTTCAACCAGACCCACGTGTTCATAACAAACGATCCCCTTAATGATCGGCTCCTACTCGCATGCATTCATATCCTGTGGCATTAGGCCCCGCTTGACTGTAGATACCTGTGCTGGTCCCACCATGGGGTGCATCAGTCCCTCTGGTGGCAACCCGATATGATTCAAGATGCATATTGTATACTACTAATGCCCAATGCCATCTTTTTCCACTGCGGATTACGTGCACGCCCATACTCCTTCAGAACCTACACTGATGCACCAACCGCCGACGTTTTTGACCGCTTATAATCAACCCAGTAATCGTGCCCCACCCTGCCTAGTTCAGGGTACCATGATACATCTATATGGGTTACTGCTGAAATGGGTCCCCGTTACTAGGGTTTTCTAATCAACATGCTTATTTGGTTAAGTGTCCAAGTTTACCTAACCCCACCCAACCATTTAGTTAACGTGTTGAATCGGCTAGTGTTTCCCTAATTGACTTAACCCTACCAATCCTGACTTAGCTTTAATTTATTCATTAAAGCACCAACCACTCACATTAGACAGGTCATGTTGTGGTTACTAGATATGTCGGTCGGTTCCGGGTAATTTTACACCACAACTCAGTCAAACCTCGAGTTCTTTTGGCTTGATGCACTAACAGCAAACATTAGACAGGTCTTGTTGTGGTCACTGGATATGCCGGTCGACTCCGGGAAGTTTTACATCACAACGCAGTCTAACCTCGGGTTAGGCATATTCGTCTTTTCTAAATCCATATATTTTTCTATATATGTCTATTCTATATGTTAATTAATCTTAATTTAATCATGCCATATTTATCCTTTGATTTTGCTCACAATAAATGGTATATCAAATATACCGTTTTATGAACAAATCTATGCCATGAATTTTCATATTTTCCCTTCGCTATCCCCATGGAACGTATGCATGAATAACATAAAATGTTGGGCTAGTAAATTAGCCCAAACCCATAAACAAAAAAGGGTAATAAACAAGGGACATGAAATAAACACAAAATAGCATACATTTAACTTATCACGTGTAACTTGGCATAGAAGCATCATTAACTTAATTAAACGGGTAAAGGTGAACTTGTGACTAAGTTGGATCTAATTGTCATGTAAACTTGATATAGGTCTAGCATGGAGGTTTAACATACAAACACAATTTTAAACCACAACTTAGCATATTAAATTATGTATGCCAAAACATAAGAAACATTTTTAGTCACAACTTAGCATGATAACTTTTGTGTGTTAAACATAAGAGAGCTATTATAAACATTTTTAAATCAAAACTTAGCATGACAACTTATGTGTGTTAAACATAAGAGAGCTACTATAATCATATTTAAATCACAGCTTAGCATGATAACTTATGTGTTAAAATATAAGAGAGCTACAAATCAAATCTTGCAACATATCTAGATTCAACTTAACATGGTTCTAATATACGTGAATGTTGATCTAACATGTAAGCCTGTGATTTAAATCATAAACTTGCAAGTAACCACCAAATTATAACATGACATGTTTCACCAATTAGTTTGCATAATACGTTCATTTCCCAATCATAATAGATCCCAATATATAAAATATGGTATGTTCATCACCACAGGCATATAGACATGATCGATCGCAATGGTAATTTAAGATAAAAGAGAATCAAACTTTATTTATCTTATAGATAAGCATCATTCTATATTCGAATTACAACATATCATGATTCATTTGAAAGAACGTTTAAATCTACGTAATAACCAACTTACAAACCAAAAAGGAATTCTTGATTTCTGAAATCTGAATTCTGAAATTGGTAAGCTCTCCTTTGATGCAGATCGTTGAATTTGATTACTTTTAATTTGATTTTGATTCAGGTTTTTATTTCGTCTTTGAATTGAAAGCGGTGACGGCTACTCCAAGTTCTCTATTTACGACATGATTGTTCCAGGATTATTTTTGTGTGGTTTTAGGCTGAGCATTGGGTTGTTTATATAGAATTTCAATTTAATTAGAACCGTCGGATGATCCTAGAGTTAGCCACAACCATTTAGTAAGGATAGGGTGACACATCAGCCCGAATGACTCAACACGGAGTTAGAAAGGACTCAACAATGACTCACGGTATGGATCAGATCACACCAGAAAACTGTGCAGGCTCTCAGCTCGGCCTGGGCGCATTTGGCAGATGCGCCAGTGCAACTTTTGCACTGGCGCACTTCCCAAGTGCGCCAGGTCATTTCTTTATTTTTTTTTCTCTTCTTCTGATATTCTACTTAATTTCATTTGTCTATATCTCCTTTGTATGATGTCCGTTTTACGCAAATTCGGACTCTATCTCAAGCAGAATTCCGAGTCGAACCCAATGGAGTAACCCGTATCCCTTAGTTCTCAAATTTGAAATTAATTATTCGTTGATTCATGACTATAACGTAAACAAAAAATACGGGGTGTTAGAGAATCAGAGTTAATAAAAAAGATTATTGAATCATAAAAGCAAGGTGAAACTCTAAGAACCAATCTATTTAAATTATTTCTCTTTCGCTTCTCTTTTCCTGAAATAATAAATCCATTGTCATTAGGTCGTGAATTAAATTAAATGGAAAAGAAAAGCCATGGATGATAGAACGGATCAGATCCAAAATCTGGGGAAAGCTTAAAGGTGAGTGGGTTTAAGCTATAGCCTTTAGATAATGTTATGACTATCGTTTAGCATTCCCCTTTTTAATAAATTGTGAAATGGACAGTTTAATTATAAATTGTTGTTGTAACGTGTTGAAATGTTGATATGGATATGTAAGGAAATTCCTATATTGAATTGGCGAAGATATTGAATGTTTGCATGTTGGACAAAATAAACTTATTAGGATATGAATAGCCAATTTAGTTATTGTAATTACATGCTTTGCTTGGGACATATTATTGATTGAATGACATGTTAAATAATTACCCGATTGAACGTTTAAATGTCCTAGTAGAATTGAACATATGTTGAAAATGACATGAGATAAAATATAGGCAAAAATTGGACGACATGAAAATTAGATTACTGTAAACTATAGTACAGTAAAGAGGATAATATGTCTAAAATTTTCATGTAATGAACATAACATATATTATGTTTTGAGATTTTAATTTGGAAGCACAATTTGATATGAACGTAAGTGATAGAATGAAAATGAATATGCCTAGGGTTACAATTAGAAATTATAGATACACTTATGACACGAGGTTAGGTTGCATTAGTGGCGGAAGTCTGCCCGGACCCGACCGGCATATCCAGCAGCCACTAATGTTGAACCTAGTGCGAGAGGCCTAAGTGCAAGAATTAACAACATGTGCTAAGACACGAGGTTATGTCATCTTGTGGTAGAAGTCTACCCAGATCTGCCTGGCAAATCCAGCGTCCACAAGTGTAGGCTTAATGTGAGAGGTCTAGTGCTTATATATATAAATAAATATATGTATATAACAAGATATGAATGAATGGAAACAATAGTAATTAAATGTCTATCTCAGAAAATAAGAAAGGAATGGATATAATGAACTGAGTTAGTGTGATAGGAGGGAAAAGTGATGTATTTCCCTAAATGACTTATTTTGGAAAACGTTGTTGCAAGTAAGTCACAATAAGTATAGAAAAGTAAAGAAATTACAAGCTACCACAGATTTTGATGGGAAAACATTACAAAAATAAATCATTGATTCCTTCTATCAAACTGATATGGTGGATGAAGTGTTTTCCTTAATATTACAAGGAACATATATTGCAGAGAATGAAGAATAATGGTTTACAACAGTAAATGGTTTAAAAGGGGAACGATAATGACCAATTATAATTAAATAAAATTAATGAAAATGTTGTATAATATATAGACTTGTCCTAGGGACATGTGAATATTATAACTTAGGTTATAGTAAACTAGTAAGGGAATGGGATAACTTGTGAATTAAGTTAAGTGACACTTTATTGTAAATTAAGTAATCAAAAAAGGGGAAAACCTAAAACCAGTTAAGAAAAATGGGAAAATATATTGTACTTAATTATAAATTAAGTAGTCTGGGAGTCTGAAGCCCATTGGCCAGAATAACATGTTTAGACTTGTCCAAGGGACAAGGGGAAATTATAATATAGGTTATAATAAATGGGTGGAGAAACTTATTAATGGGCCTTAGTTAATTGAACTAAGTTAATAAGTAAACAACGGTAAGTCGTATTGACGACGTAAAGTGGAATTATGATTAAATGAGAACCTAAGTTAATATAACTAAGTTAATAAGTAAACAACGGTAAGTCGTATTGATGACGTAAAGTGGAATTATGATTAAATGAGAAAGGATGAAGAAAACTTATGAAATGAAATAAGTTATATTTAATCATAAATGGTAAGTGACATGTCAATTGGAAACAAGTGAATTGGATATACTTAATTACATATTAAGTAAAACGTGTGATTGAAATCAAATAAGAATACAAAAGGATTTGTGGATCACAGACCTTGGGCCAGAATCTAGTGAATAACATGTTGTAAGCTTTTTAATAAACTTAAATGGATTAAGTTATAAATTGTATTAATAAGTAGGGTAACTTGTTAAACTTGAAAAGGAAGTCAATGCGAAGGATAATAACCAAGTTAATTGAGAAAACTAACGAGGTGGCGCAAGCACGTAATTAATGGATAGACGTAGGGTTCGATGACATATAAATCTGAGGCACTTGGACCAGTCCATACGTTAGAGGATGAATAACCCTAAGGGGTAGATCATCGGGATGTCAAAAGACACAAAGAAGAGCGCATGTCCGTCTTGATATTCTTGTAGGCTCCAACGGATTGGGTTAAGAAGCACGCAGCTTCGAGGGCAAAAGGTACTCTTGGTATTCCTCTATGAGTGGTAGATGATCCGCTTGTGCTCACAGAAGTTAGGTCTGCGTGGGTGAACCAATGAGTATGACTTTGATTGCAATAATAAGGGGCAATCAAAAGACTAAGATGGACCAGCGTGATTCAGCGAAACCAGTTAGTGCCCTCTGATAGCAACTCACCGTCTACCTACCATCTTCAATTAGTACGTAAAGCTGAAATGCGGAGAACTCCAAAAGACCTTATACTTTGCTATCTAGTTATGCGTGAGGTTGGCCAATAGGTTTGAAGGGCATAAGGGGCCTGGGTAAAGTTCCCATTCTTGTAATTCTTGGGTGCCTTTCATTAGTTTAGGCAGGTATCTAGTAGGACCATACCCACTATAAAAGTAGACCTTAGCATCTGCAATCAGCAGAAATCTTAAAGCTCTTGACCGAGTTCCGTGTTTCTTGATTAGCCCTGCCACAGGACTCAGGCTCACATATAGAGAACATGTGTAATGTACATCGAGAACGATTGACGATACGTGCGTGAGAAAGTCTAGGTACACTCATGTCGCTCTGGGTGGTGTATCATAAGACTAGAGGGCATTATTCGAGGATGGAACCTAATTTGATCGAATAGTTCAAAGATGGCGGTCCGAACACTTACGTAATATAGAAGTAGTGGTTCTTTGCAGATGTAGCATTGGCATATATACAGAAATCCGTACGACAATCGGGCATAGGATTAGGGACTGCAATATTCCTACGATGATACGGCGGGGACCGTGCGAGTAGGGTACCATGGGGTGTACCTTAGTTCGGGGTAGCTATATATACATTGTATTAGGTTAATCTACTAGGGAGTAGATGGGCGCGATCTGTGTAAGCCTTGAATACAATAACACAGATAACCTAAAAAAATAGAAAATGTAATTGAACGGTATATTTAAGATTATCCAAAGTGTATTGTTTAAATCCAGTTACACAGGAGAAATGTTTTGACCACCCTCCTCAGAACATTCGTAGGTGAGGTTCATGACAGAGATTGTATAGCTTTGGATACTGGTTTAGCAGTATTACTATTAAGGTAAGGCTGTGTTTTAATTACATTATGTTTTATTCCTTCTGCTGTGAGATGTTTTCCGAACTCTGACATGTTTCATGTCCCTGTCTTTTCTGTAGGATACCAGACCAAACCAACTCGGGTTTTGATGGATTGGGATTTTTGAAAAAAAATCGATCTGTCGGAATCCAGGTTGTTACATATGGTATCAGAGCTTAGGTTTAGGTTTCCTATGTAAATAGTGAGTGAATGTACTTGTATTTTTAAAAATATAAATATATGTTATACATACCTAGATCCATAGAGCAAACCACTAAATATAAAGAATATAATATGGTATGAAATGGGTTGTTTGTTTTGTACACTACTGGAATTAATAAGGAAAATTGAGACCCTTAGGAAGTTTGGTTGGGAAGTGTACAATATACTTTGTACCATGGGGAAGTAAATCCCATATGATTAATATTTTGGGTTAGTGGGTTTGGCAGTAAAATCTTACAAATTGGAAAAGGTAGAACAGAGAAAAACGGATTAGGAATATATATAGTTGAGAGAATTGAACTTGGGGAGTGTCCAAGAGAACCTAGAAAAGTTGGAAACCTACGTAGAGTCTAACCCCATTATTAACTTTTAAGAACTTGAGATTATAAAAATTTTGGGTAAAATTTGGTTTATTGTTTTTTCAAGTATTAATCTTAAAAGTTATAGTTTTAAAATATCTAAAGAAATACATATTGAGTTTTAAAGTAAAATTCCCTCAGTTAAAGGTGCATATTATAGAGAATGAATAGCTCACTAGTATTTCTTATTATATTTCATATAAGAATTTTTAATCAAGAAAGTTTTGAAGTCTCTATTCTTTTGACAATTATTTTTGTTAAATTATTTAAAAGAGAATTTTGTTGGGTGGAAAAATATGTTGTAGAAAATGAGAATAAAGTGGATGTTAGCACCTTGTAGTAGGAGACTGAACTTACCTTATATGTAAGAACAAGTCATTAACCCGATTAAGGAACATAGTTGTCCGTATATACTCCAGTATTTCGATTTGAGAAAAAAATTTGCAAGATAAGACCAAAAAAAAAAGCTACAACAAAGAAAAATTTCTTATGTGGGATGTGCTTCGATAGGAAAATAGGAAATCTTTATACATTATTTCATAAAATCTAAGTACCGTTGGAAAAACGTATATAAAAGAAAAATGGAAGCTGTGAAATTTTCCATTTTTCACCTTTTTATAACATAAGAAATCGAATTTAGAAAATTAGAGTTTTCTGAAATTCGAAATATAAAGTTGGTTGGTAGGATTATGGATGCAACAATTGGATGGACTATGCTCTTACTTAGTAAGAGTGTGGGAAGCATTTTGATTTTAAAAATATTGCATTCATGTAGAACTGGCAGCATATCTAGGATGTGAGCATCATGTTTTGAAAAGGATTTTTGAGAAATTTGAATACACATAGGAGGTACCGCTTACGTATACAAGCATTATTATGTTATATTTCACTTTGCGCAGGTGCACAATGTTTGCTAAAATTGGATGCACACATGATGGATGTATATTTTGCGAGGGGTTAATTGATTTTACCCTTATTAAATTTTGGGAACGAAATTTCCTAATGATGGGAGTATGTAACACCTTTTATTTTTAAGAAAATAAAATAAGAACAACTTAATTAAATAATGAAAATTAAGTAAAATAGACTGCGCCATTGCATCCGTCTCGGAATTCTAGTCAAGATAGACAACTGGTTTGCGTAAAATGGGCATCATATGAAGAAGTTATTAAGCCTAGAAGTATGCAAACAAATTAAAATGTAAAATAAACAATAAAATAAGGATTTCATGTAATAAATACATGCACTAAAAAAATGTAATGCATGCAATGAAAGAAAGGATTTGTTGCATGCAATGTAAACATGTTGCATGCATTGTTTTCTAGACATAATACATTAACATTAAAAGAAAAATAAAAGAAAAAGATTCATGCAATGGTTTAATTTAAATATTGTAACTAACATGAAAAAGGGAAGTAAGGAGAGAACAATAATTATTTATTGTTCTAAGACTTATTAACAAAAGACTTCATAGCTCATTTGGTTAAGGCATTGGATTTGTAACTTGGAGGTCGGGGGTTCGAACCCCGGCGGTGGCATAATTTTTATCTTTGTTTTAGAGAGGGCCAACTGAACATGCAAATATATGTACGTATACAAATTCAAAATTTGAAAGGATAAGAACGTATATATAAGCAAATAAAGAAAATATATGTGTATATATATATGCAGAAATATAGGTATACGAAAGATAAAATTCAAGATAAGGCTACAGTTAATGAAATATAACAAGAATCAAATAATGGTGCAATATCGTTTGAATTTTGAAAATAAAACGAAAGTTGTGTGTATATATATACACGTAAAATGGTCTTAGAGGAATTATTTATATATAATAGAATTTTATGTGAATAAAACAGTTAAATAAATTCCATAAATTCAAAAGTGTGAAAATCAAATTTCTACGCCAAAACAATTCAAATTTCTGCGCTTAAGCAGCTTGCGGGACCCAATGCTGACTCAACACTGCGTGTACGATAAGATTTGGATAGATTCATCTACGAACCGGGACTATTTTCTTAATTGGGTTCAATGCTCAGCGTTGCTTGTACGGTAAGACCTTAAGCACCAATAAATAAGACCCTAGACCTAACCCTAAACATCATAATTCGGCGGCTGCGCTGGAGCTCTGCTATGGCTCCCTCTCTCTCTCTCTCTCTTCTTAAATCTGTTCTAAAATTAAAATGTTAGCCTTGGAAGATTATGAATTCAGATCTAGAAGGGGGAATCAGCGTTAATAAAAATTATTATTAAATCATAAAAGCAAGGTAACCCTCTAAGAACCAGTCTATTTAAATTATTTCTCTTTCCCTTCTCTTTTCATGAAATAATAAATTCATGGTCATTGGGTCATGAATCAAATTAAAGGGAAAAGGAAAACCATGGATGATAGAATAGATCAGATCCAAAATTTGGGGAAAGCTTAAAGTTGAGTGGGTTTAAGCTACAGCCTTTAGATAATGTTATGACTGTCGTTTAGCATTCCCCTTTTTAATAAATTGTGAAATGGCCTGTTTAATTATAAATTGCTGCTGTAACGAATTGAAATGTTGATATGAATATGTCAGGAAATTCCTATATTGAATTGGCTAAGTTATTGAATGTTTACATGTTGGAGAAAATAAACTTGTCAGGATATGAATAACCAATTCAGTGATTGTAATTACATGCTTTACTTGGGACATGTTATTGACTGAACGACATGTTAAAATAATTACCCGATTGAATGTTTTCATGTCCTAGTAGAATTAGACATATGTTGAAAATGACATGGTACAAAATATGGGAAAAAATTGGACGACATGAAAATTATATTACTGTTAACTATAGTACGGTAAAAAGGATAATATGTCTAAAATTTTCATGTAATGAACATAACGTGTATTATGTTTTGAGATTTTAATTTGGAAGCAAAATTCGATATGAACATAAGTGATTGAATGGAAATGAATATGCCTAGGATTAATACACTTATGACACGTGGTTACGTTGCATTAGTGGCGGATGTCTGCCCGGACCCGACCGGCATATCCAGCAGCCACTAATGTTGAACCTAATGTGAGAGGCCTAAGTGCAAGAATTAAGAACTTGTGCTAAGACACGAGGTTAAGTCAGCTTGGGATAGAAGTCTGCCCCGACCCGCTCGGCAAATCCTGCATCCACAAGTGGAGGCTTAATGTGAGAGGCGTAGTGCTTATATACATAAATAAATATATGTATGTAACAAGATATGAATAAATGGTAAGGATGGTAATTAAATGTCAAACTCAGAAAATAAGAAAGGAAGGGATGTAATGAACTGAGTTAGTGTGATAAGAGGGAAAAGTGATGTATTTCCCTAAATGAATTATTTCTGAAAACGTTGTTGCAAGTAAGTCACAATAAATATAGAAAAGTAAAGAAATTACATGCTACCACAGATTTAGATGGGAAAACGTTATGAAATAAATCATTGATTCCTTCTATCAAACCAACAAGGTGCGCGAAGTCTTTTCCTTAATATAATATGCAACATATATATTACAGAGAATGAAGAATAATGGTTTACAGTAGTAAATGGTTTAAAAGGGGAATGATATTATAATTAATTAAAATTAATGAAAATGTTGTGTCCTAGGGACAATTGAATATTATAACTTAGGTTATAATAAACTAGTAAAGGAATGGGATAACTGGTGAATTAAGTTAAGTGGCACTTAATTGTAAATTAAGTAGTTTGAAAGGGGAGAACCTCAAACCAATTAAGGAAAGGGGGAAAATATATTATGCTTAATTATAAATTAAGTAGTCTGGGACTCTGAAGCTCGTTGGTAAGAATAACATGTTTCGACTTGTCCTAGGGACAAGTGGAAATTATAACATATGTTATAATAAATGGGTGGAGAAACTTATTAATGGGCCACAGTTAACAGAACTAAGTTAATAAGTAAACAATGGTAAGATGTATTGACGACGTAAAGTGGAATTATGATTTAATGAGAAAGGATGAGGAAAACTTATGAAATGAAATAAGTTATATTTAATTATAAATGGTAAGTGGCATGTTAATTGGAAACATATGAATTGTATATACTTAATTACATATTAAGTAAAACATGTTATTGAAATCAAACAAGAATGTAAAAGGGATTGTGGATCACAGACCTTGGGCCACAATCTGGAGAATAACATGTTGTAAGCTTTTTAATAAACTTAAATGGGTTAAGTTATAAATATAATCAATAAGTAAGGGTAACTTGGTAAACTTTAAAAGGAAGTCAATGTGAAGGATAATAACCAAGTTAATTGAGAAATCTCACGAGGTGGCGCAAGCGCATAATTAATGGTTAGACGTAGGGTCTAATTACATACAAAACTGAGGCGCTTTGACCAGTCCATACGTTAGAGGATGAATAATCCTAATAAGTAGATCATCGGGATGTCAAAAGACACAAAGAGGAGCGTATGTCCATCTAGATATTCTTGTAGGATCCAATGGACTGGGTTAAGAAGCACGCGACTTTCGGGGACGTAGGGTATTGTTGGTGTTCCTCCATGAGTGGCAGATGATCAGCTGCTCAAAGAGGTTAGGTCTGCATGGGTGAACCAATGAGTATGCCTTGATTGCAATAATAATGGGCAATTAAAAGACTAAAATGGACAAGCATGATTCGGCGAGACCAGTTAGTGCCCAATGATAGCAACTCGTCGTCAACCTACCATCTTCAGTCAGTACATAAAGCGGAAAGGCGGAAAACTCCAAAATACCATATACTTTGCTATCTAGTTATGGGTGAGGTTGGCTAATAGGTTTGAAGCGCATAGGAGGCAGGGGTTAAGTTCTCATTCTTGATACTCTCGGGTGTCTTTCATTAGTTGAGGAAGGGGTCTAGTTGGACCATAACCACTATAAAAGTAGACCTTAGCATCTGCAATCTGCCGATATCTGAAAGCTTCCAACCGAGTTCTGGGTTTATTGATTAGCCCTGCCAGGCGACTCGGGTGCACATATAAAGAACATGTGCAATAGACATCAAGAACGATTGACAATACGTACACGGGAAAGTCTAGGTACCTCATGTCGCCCTGGGTGGTATATCGTAAAAATATAAGGCAGAGGATGGAACCTAATTCGATCGAATGGTTCATAGATGGCAGTCCGAACACTAACGTAATATAGAAGTAATGGTTCTTTGCAGAAGTAGCATTGACATATATACAGAAATTGAAACACCCACCTCCGTTAAGGTCACTCACAAAGGGAATGCCTTAACTTTGGTGGATCATTATAGGTAAAATATGTAGATGAATTACAAGACAGATAAATAAAGCAGCAAAAAAATAAAAATCATTTTATAAACAATGTGATTTAGTCAAGCTTTTACAATAGTTCTCTCAATCATACTTGAAAATAATACATAGAACTTTTGTCTTGAATTAAAACATAAAGAAGCATTAAAACAACAGTAAGGTAGCATATATCCCCAATAAGAGAGTATCCAAAGCCGTGGCCCAAAGAAAAAGATTCCAAGCAATACATCGACTTTCTTCATGCTGGAAATGAACCAACCTATGCTGAAGTATTCCCTCCCTGCGGACCCTGGGAGTGGGGAACGGAAGAAAAGAAGACGAAAGAAAATGGGTCAGACATTAGTTTGGTAAGTCCAGTGACTATTTAGCATGTAAACAAGAAAAGGGTTATGACATGAATAAACTGAATCTAGGACATCCCCCTAGAAATAAGATGATAAGGCTGAATTTGCTATCGCACCCATTTTACTTCTGTGCACTACCTAACTAGTGTCCCAACTTGTAATCTATATAAAATGAACATATGATAGCGTGATCCCAATCCCCATAATTGTGGTAGCCTTCAGGTGTACATTTATCACGAGGATTCCACCTCAATCAGCCTAATTGCCATGAACATGCTAGATGCCTACCCTATCGATCGGCTCCTTACTTGCATAAATGTTTCATGTGTCTATGTCAGTCGGCCCTCCCTTGCGTGTAGATACCTTGTGTTGTTCCCACCATAAGGTGTATCAATCCTTATGATGGCGACCCGACACGATTCAGGATGCACAGTGTATAACTATTGGTACCCAGTGCCTGCTTTTTCCCACTCTGGAGTAAGTGCATGACCGTAAACTGTCGGAACCTACACTGATGTACCCCCTGCCACTACTTTGACCGGTTATAATCAGCCACTAATTGTGCCACACCCTGCCTAGTTCAGGGTACCGTGATACATCTATGTGGGTTTCTACTAAAATGGGCCCCCGTTACTAAGGTTTCCTTGTTGGTTAAGTTTGTGGGCCTATATATACAAATATTACCCGGCTAAACGAGATGTACTTAACCCTCCCACTGATTCAAGCATGTTTATTTAATGGTTAAGTTTTGTGGGCCTATATTTACTAATATTACCCACCAACCTGATATGTACTTAACCCTCCTTCAGATTCAAGCATGTTTATTTATTGGTTAAGCTTTGAGGGCTTATATTTACTAATATTACCCACCAACCCGATATGTACTTAACAATCCTTCTGATTCAAGCATGTTTATTTAGTGGTTAAGTTTTGTTGGCCTATATTTAATAATATTACCCACCCAACCCGATATGTACTTAAACCTCTTGTACATTATGTCGTATTGGTTGAGTATTGTCCATTCATGTTAACTTAACCCACTCATTCATCCTGTCATGTTGGTTAAGTGTTTCTTATTAACTTAACCCTCCTCACTTATCAAGTTGAATTGGTTAAGTGTTTCCTACTAACTTAACGCCGTTCGTCCATCAAGTTATATTGGTCAAGCGTTCTTTGTTAACTGAACCCCACATGTTCAACATGTTGTATTGGTTAAGTGTCGTCAATAAATTCAAGTTAACTTAACCCACCTACTTGTTATGTTACTTTGGTTAAGTGTCGCATTCTTGTGTTAACTTAACCCTACCATGAATCAAGTTATATTAGTTAAGTGTTGCCCTCTTGTTTTAACTTAACCTCACCACAAATAAAGTTATATTGGCTAAGTGTTTCTTATTACTTAACATTACCCATTCATCATGCTATACTGGTTAAGTGTTCCCTATTAACTTTACCCTATTCATTCATGTTGTGTTGGTTAAGTGTTACCTTAATTAACTTAACCCTACCATTCCTATCTTTGCTTTAGTTCGTTCAATAAAACACTAATCACTCACATTGAACAGGTATTGTTGCGGTTACTGGATGTGCCGGTCGGGTCGGGGCAGTTATACACAATAACTCAGTCTAACCTCGGGTTTTTTTGGGCTTGATGCACTAACCTCTCATGTAACACCCCGAATTTCAGTTAACACTGATATTCACTAATAATAGAATTAATAATCTCAGATGTGAGAATCAGGGGAAACGGGTTACGTCATTGTGTTCGTCTCGGAAAAATACGTGAAATAGAGTCCGGAATTTTGTAAATCGGAGTCCGTATGACCCGGTTAAGGCCCAAAGAAGTTTTCGGGAAATTTGAATTTCGAAACATGCAGAAATGGGGGCCAGGCGGGAAAAATCCCGCCCAGCCAAGTCGACTTGGCTGTCGACAGGGCTATCGACTGCCATGTCGACAGGCATGTCGACAGGTAAGTCGACAGGGCTGTCGACTTGCCCTGTCGGCTGATTCTGGCCTGGTGCACCATTTTAGTGTTTGGGCTGTGCTTTGGGGCTGGTTTCTGGAAGCTTCCGAGATCTGATGGCCCTAATCTAATTTAGGGTTAATCTAATGGCCTAAAACACTTGCCTAATCCTATAAATAAGACCCTAAGCTAGCCCTAAATGATCAAAATCCTATCTCCTAACTAAACTATGCCAAAATTTTCTATGATCATGGCCTCCACTCAAAACCCTAGCCTCCATCCTATTTCTAAACTATTTCTATGAAGGCTTTCATGTTCATACAAGCATCTTTGAGTTGTATGAGTGATCATTAGCTTGCATTCATCATTAAGTTGCAAGCTTTATGTTCAAGGCTAGAGTTTTTGGGTGATTTTTTGGCAAGGGTTTGCTTATGGGAGTTTAGTGGTGAGTTTCTATAGACTTAACAATCAATTGTTAAATTGATTATGATAGGATATGATAAGATATGGCTATGTTTGTGGAATCAATGTGTTTATGCAAGTTTAGTATAGTGTATGTTGTGTGCTATATGCAAGTTTAATGCTATGTTTTATGATGCAAATCACTATGTTGAACATTGATTCATATGTAACATGTTATGCAAGCTATATGGGAGATTATATGCAAGTCTATATGTAACATGTAATGCAAGTTATGTATTTGGTTTTATGCATGCTAAGTATTTGGTTTTATGCATGCTAAATATTTGGTTTTATGCATGCTATGTATGTGGTTTTATGCATGCTAAGTATTTGGTTTTATGCATGCTAAGTGTTTGGTTTTATGCAAGTTATGATGCAAGTTCATATGAAAGTTATGATGCAAGTTCATATGCAAGTTTGTCTCTTTTTATGATATGCATAATATATGCAAGTTTGCCTCTAAGTATGGCATGTTATGCGAGTTCATATGCAAGTTATGATACATGTTCATATGCAAGTTATGATGCAAGTTCGTATGCAAGTTATGATGCAAGTTCATATGCAAGTTATGATGCAAGTTCATATGCAAGTTTGCCTCTATGTATGACATAAGTACATGTGCAAGTACATCCCTTTTAGACCTATGACATGTATGCAAGTTGACACCTTTATGATAGGTCTATGACATGAACATTTAAGCAAGTTACCATCTTTATGACATATGTGATTCATGCAAGTTTGGGTTGGTTATTTATGCAAGTTGGGTTTATGGTCATATATACAAGTTGACACCTTTTAAACCCATGATAATGCTAATGATATGCTAAGTTGAACCCATTGTGCGTATGATAAATCTTCTCTTTTAAAGTATGTCATGTTAACGTATTTACGTGGGGACGATGGGGTAAAAAATTAATGAACACATAAAATTGTGTGAAGTGGGTATGATTAAACATACCGTAAAGTGGATGGACATAATTGGGAATTTACCTATTAAGTTAGGTCTACCCATATTATGGAATTGGGAATTTACCTATTGAGTTAGGTCTACCCATATTCTTAAACATTTGTAATTAATTAGGGATAATTAATACAAATTATGGGGGTGATTAATTAGGTGTAATTAATCTACTAAGACACGAGGTTGGACCCTTTTGTAGCATAAGACTGCCCGGAACCGACCGGCAAATCCAGCGGCTACAAATGATTGGACCAATGTGAGAGGTCTTAGTCATAAACTAAATACGTGACAAGTGTAAAGACACGAGGTTAGACTCTGTTATTGTGTAAGGCTGCCCGGAACCAACCGGCATATCCAGTTGCCATAAAAGACAGTCTAATGTGAGAGGTCTTTACAAAGGTTACGATCTTAATCAATTAAGAAACACTTAACCGAATTAGCATGTAGAGGGGCATGAGGGGTTATGTGGGTGCCTTGGGTGGCATGAGGAAACTAGTGGGTTGCCTTGGGTGGCAATAGAAAATCCGATTAGAATACTTAACCAAAGTGGAACATGTAATTAAACATGATTAAAGGGTTAAGTAAGTGCCTTGGGTGGCATGTGGGAATCAAGTAAGTGCCTTGGGTGGCATGCGGGAATCTAGTGGGTGCCTTAAGTGGCAATTGAAATATAATTAGATGACTTAACCAAACCTTAACATGTAAGTGGGCATGATTATAAAAGGGGTTAAGTGGGATGCACTAGATAAAATGACAAGCTTAAGTAGTAGCTTGTGGGGGCCCATTTCAACCAATATCCCAAACGTATCTTTGTGGGCTCGACCCAAGTCGAGGACGGGACACGCATATTGGGCTTGACTATAAGAGGCCAAAACGGGGTAGCGGTGGCAAAGCGAGTCCAACGGGTTTCATATGCGTGTGTGGACCCGGGCTGGTAGGTAAGACGTTGTTGCATCGTGTAGATATAAGCCGTGCACCATTTGTTGTATCGGGTTGCCACTTTGGGGAGTGATACACCCCATTGTGGGGCCAGCACGGGTATCTACGGTAGGGAGCCGATCGCTTGGGGAGTAGTGGGTACACCTAGTGGAGATAGGGGCAGACAGCACCTATGTAGTCAGCTAGGGGTACACGAAACTACTATTAAAAATTACTAAGTACACTTAGTGGGATCAACCTGTAAGTAGGAATTACCCTTGGGTGGGTAGAACTGGTGTGGTGCAGTGTAGGAATTACCCTTGGGTGGGTAGATCTGGGGTGGTGCAATCTAGTAATTATCCTTGGGTGGATAGATGCGTCTTTTCGGTTATCTAAGTACATCCTGTGTTTAGTTGGCTACTTAGTGTAGTCATTATCCCCAGAGGTACCGTACCCTGTTATATCATACCCTAATTACTTTAATGATTGTATTGTTAGGGTTATAGGACTCACTCAGACTTATGTCTGACCCCGTTGTTTCTTTATCTTTTCCCAACCCTCAGGTTTTCAAAGTGGGCCTAGCACTAGTGGGCTTTGATCGGACTGCTTTATCTATCTTTTGGAGCTTGGACCGTGGATGTAAAGCTCAGTTTATCTTTTCTATTATGGCTATTGGGTTATGTAGTGGGATTATGTACTTTTGTTTTTATAAGGATGGATATTATGTACTTGACTCTTATTTATGGTTTTGGTGTAACCAAACATGTTTTACTTTCCGCTGGAATGAAATGATGTTTTAAATTCTCAAGTATCACTTATATCTGTCTTGCTGTAATTTTTCTGTTCTATATTCACTTAAAATACTCCACCGATGTTATGGCATTCCCTTAGTGAGTGACCGTAGCGGGTGTGGGGTGTTACACGTGGTATCAGAGCTTAAGGTTACCAGAACAGATAATTTTTTTAGAAAAAACTATTTTCTAAGAATATTTTTGAAAGGAGTATTTTCAAAAACATGTCTTTTAAGAGAAAAGTTTTTGAAAGAAAGGCATAATCCCCGATAGCCATATCTTTATCTTTCGAATTCTCCGATTTGAATCTCTTCCTCTCTCGTTTTGAGTTTCCCCTCCGCGTATAGATGATCTTTCTAAGATAGATAAGAATGGAAAACCACTCCAAGGGACTTAGACATTAGTCGGACTAGAAGTTGGTTCAAGAAGGAGGAGGACCTGTAGGTACCTATTGGATAGACGATGGGAGGAAGGCTCAAATAGTTGTTTGGTTAATGAAGAGCGAAACCTCATTTTGATGGGAGGTCACGAGTGGAGAATGGGAAGAAGAGGGCTAGTAGTTATCCTTTTGGGAGGAATAGGACACCTTATTAGGATTGTCCAAAGAGGCAAGGGCAAGGTACGGAATCTCCTGGAGGGTAGTTGTATTCCCTCACGGCTAGTGTACCAGATGGGGATAGGACCGTCTAGGTTGGAATTTGGATTTCTTTATTATCCGGTTCGAACTTTATTTGATTCTGACGCATCGAGTTCGTTTATCTCATCATTGTTAGTTGAGTCACTGCACTTAGACACCAGTTTAGTAGATGATCCCTTAGTTGTTTCAAACCCAATTGGGGCTCCATGATGTGTTTGGGTTTGAAAGTTTCTATACTTAGCGTTGAGTTTAGATGTGATGCTTTTTGGGCTTCAAGGGCTATGGGTTAGTTTTGGGCATGGACTGGTTATCCAGTAGAGGTGCCGTTCTTGATTTTGAAGGGAGAGTTGTTAGGCTTATGACCCACCTGGGTAACACTCTCGAGATCTCTTGTAATCCCATGGAATCTGTTATGCTAAGTTTTCTAGATTTGCTTGACACGTCGGTCAAGAGTTTGCAATCTGTTAGAGTGGTCCGGAAATACTCGGATGTGTTTGAGGAGGTGAAGGGCTTACCTCCGGAGCGGGAGATTGACTTCCGAATATATCTGGTAGACAATGCCAAACCAGTATCTTGGCCAGTGTGCCACATGGCTCCTCGTGAGAGGAGGGAACTCCATAAGCAAGTAGGCGATTTGCTTGAGAAGGGATTCATAAGACGAAGTATATCGGAGTGGGGTGCTCCAGTAGTTTTTGCCACGAAGGCGGATGGGTTCCTCAGACTTTGTGTAGGCTAAAGAGAACTAAATAAACTCACAAAGAAGAATAGACACCCATTGCCGAGGATTGATGATCTCTTTGATCAGTTAGTTGGCGCCTCAGTATTTTCGCAGTTGGACTTAGCCACGGGGTTTCGTCAGCTGAGAGTGACTGAGGATATTATAGAGAAGACTGCCTTTAGGACTCCGGATGGTTTTTTTTATGAGTGGCTGGTGATGCCATTTGGTTTGACGAACGCCCCCGCATACTTTGTTGATTTGATGAGAAGGGTGTTTAGGGAGTACCTAAATAAGTTCGTGATGGTCTTTGTAAATGACATCTTGGTCTTTTCTAGGAGCGAAATAAGTTTTCGTATGTGCTCAATAGGTTGAGCAAAGCCAGTTATGGGATAAACGGTGGTTTTGGAGCGAGACTGGCAAGGACATCCAGAGTTGGACAAGGTCTTAATTATTTAGCCGTTTTTACTAGTATCATCTCACGTAGGTCGTCTGAATTTGAAGGAGGTATCCCTTAGGTGTTTGTCTGATATTGGTTTAGGCCTATGGGGCTTGCATTTGGGGGATGTCGAGTTCGACTAGGGTGGTCTGCGTGAGAGATGGACAGTTGTGATGATTTTGGATGGGATTCTTAGCATCCTATGAGTTTGAGATAGCGTATACCCATGGCAAGGGTAACGTGGTAGCAGACGCCTTAAGTAGAAAAAGGTTGTCCTTGATTTCATTGTTCGTTGAACGACGGAGCTTAGAGTTTATTTCTATGTTTGACTTTAGACCTTCCGTTGACTTTGTACCCGGTTTGCTAGCCTCCTTGGAGGTTAGGCCTACTCTTTTGGGACGGATTGGCGAGGCACAGCGAGACGACCCACAATTGGTTGAGTTAGTAGAGAAGCTCATAAGGGAGGGGAGTCGTCCAGCCATTTGAGTAGGTACACCCTAGATGGTAAGGGGTGGTTGCGTAGAGACGGTAGACTTTGTGTACTGTAAGACGAGGGTTTGAGGAAGGCTATACTTGATGATGCACATCGGTCGAAGATGACCATTCATCCCGGTAGGGACAAGATGTACCAAGACATGAAGCGAGTTTTCTTTTGGGCCGGTATGAAGAAAGATGTGGCCGAGTATGTCGCTAGATGCTTGGTGTGCTAGCAAGTGAAAGCGGAGCAGAAGAAACCCGGTGGGTTGCTTCACCCATTGGAGGTTCCGCTATGGAAGTGGGATAGTGTCTCGATGGATTACCGAGATCGAGGAAGGGTAATATGGGAATTTGGGTTGTGGTAGACAGACTTACTAAGAGCGCCCATTTTATACCCGTGGAGAGTAAGAGAACTTCTCCATGGCTAGCTTCAGTTTACATTCGAGAGATTATTAGATTGCATGGTGTACCATCCAGTATAGTGAGCGGTCGAGATCCTATCATCACTAGAGAGTTTTGGAAGAGTTTGCAAGAGGCGGTAGGGACTCAGTTGTGTTTGAGTACCGCATATCATCCTCAGACGGACGGCCAGACCGAGAGGATGAATCGTATTTTAGAGAGACTTCGGAAAAGATTGATTTGATTCGAAGAAGGATGAAAGCGGCGTAAGACAGACAGAAATCTTATGTGGACAAGAAGAGGATGGATCTTGAGTTTGATGTTGGGGACATGGTCTTTGTCAAAGTATATCCGTTACGGAATGTGGTTCGCTTTGGATCTGTTGGGAAGTTAGCACCAAGGTTTGTTGGACCGTTTCTTATTAAGGAAAGGATTGGACAGATGGCCTATAGAGTGGAGTTTCCCGACAGACTTAGTGGTGTACATAACGTATTCCATGTATCACATTTGAGGAAGTGCCTACATGAGACCGCAGAGGCGGTAGAGCCGAGCTTGCTTAAAGAAGTAAAGGTAGAGCGTGATGTGACTATTCGACGAGCTCCTACCCGCATCCTTGGGTCAGAGATTTGGAAGTTGAGAAACAGAGAGGTTCTACTAGTCAAAGTGAAAAGGGGAGAAGGTGAGAGCAATGCTACTTGGGAGATAGAAGCGAAGATGCGTTCGTTATACCCATTCCTTTTTGAGGGTATGTCCTTTAAACGTCTCCTTTATCGTTTGTCTAGTGCTTATCTTATCTTTAGTATGTCCTCTCATTAGTACCTTTGACCTTTAGATAGGGTAAACCTATGGTTGAAACATGTGTTTGAGACATGTTATGATTGATGGATGCATGTGGATGCAAGTGTTTGCTAGTGGTTGCTCGTGGATGCATATACACACACTCTAGACACTAGATCGGCTCAATCACTTCATATTGCATAAAATTGTGTGTAGGTAGCTATATTAATGGATGTATAATGGTTGTGTTATCACATGGATGATGCATTTTGGTGAATGATTGTGCACTCATGTAGAAATAGTATGTGTCGATAGGGATCTTTCGCATACATATTGGATGCATGGCACTATCACGGTTTGCATATGTTCATATATTAGATAGGGAACATATACACACACTTTTTGCATATGCTCATACATCAGTAGAAATTGTTTTAAGGACAATGGATGCCCGTGTTTGATGGATTGCGTAGATGGTTGTTTGGATGGTAGGATATGCATTCTCCTTAACTTGGAGATTTCAGGGACGAAATCCTTTAAGGAGGGGAGAATGTAACACCCCGAATTTCAGTTAACACTGATATTCACTAATTATAGAATTAATAATCTCAGATGTGAGAATCAGGGGAAACGGGTTACGTCATTGTGTTCGTCTCGGAAAAATAAGCGAAATAGAGTCCGAAATTTTGTAAATCGGAGTCCGTATGACCCGGTTAAGGCCCAAAGAAGTTTTCGGGAAATTTGAATTTCGAAATATGCAGAAATGGGGGCCAGGCGGGAAAAATCCCGCCCAGCCAAGTCGACTTGGCTGTCGACAGGGCTGTCGACTGCCATGTCGACAGGCATGTCGACAGGCAAGTCGACAGGGCTGTCGACTTGCCCTGTCGGCTGATTCTGGCCTGGTGCACCATTTTAGTGTTTGGGCTGTGCTTTGGGGCTGGTTTCTGGAAGCTTCCGAGATCTGATGGCCCTAATCTAATTTAGGGTTAATCTAATGGCCTAAAACACTTGCCTAATCCTATAAATAAGACCCTAAGCTAGCCCTAAATGATCAAAATCCTATCTCCTAACTAAACTATGCCAAAATTTTCTATGATCATGGCCTCCACTCAAAACCCTAGCCTCCATCCTATTTCTAAACTATTTCTATGAAGGCTTTCATGTTCATACAAGCATCTTTGAGTTGTACGAGTGATCATTAGCTTGCATTCATCATTAAGTTGCAAGCTTTATGTTCAAGGCTAGAGTTTTTGGGTGATTTTTTGGCAAGGGTTTGCTTATGGGAGTTTAGTGGTGAGTTTCTATAGACTTAACAATCAATTGTTAAATTGATTATGATAGGATATGATAAGATATGGCTATGTTTGTGGAATCAATGTGTTTATGCAAGTTTAGTATAGTGTATGTTGTGTGCTATATGCAAGTTTAATGCTATGTTTTATGATGCAAATCACTATGTTGAACATTGATTCATATGTAACATGTTATGCAAGCTATTTGGGAGATTATATGCAAGTCTATATGTAACATGTAATGCAAGTTATGTATTTGGTTTTATGCATGCTAAGTATTTGGTTTTATGCATGCTAAATATTTGGTTTTATGCATGCTATGTATGTGGTTTTATGCATGCTAAGTATTTGGTTTTATGCATGCTAAGTGTTTGGTTTTATGCAAGTTATGATGCAAGTTCATATGAAAGTTATGATGCAAGTTCATATGCAAGTTTGTCTCTTTTTATGATATGCATAATATATGCAAGTTTGCCTCTAAGTATGGCATGTTATGCGAGTTCATATGCAAGTTATGATACATGTTCATATGCAAGTTATGATGCAAGTTCGTATGCAAGTTATGATGCAAGTTCATATGCAAGTTATGATGCAAGTTCATATGCAAGTTTGCCTCTATGTATGACATAAGTACATGTGCAAGTTCATCCCTTTTAGACCTATGACATGTATGCTAGTTGACACCTTTATGATAGGTCTATGACATGAACATTTAAGCAAGTTACCATCTTTATGACATATGTGATTCATGCAAGTTTGGGTTGGTTATTTATGCAAGTTGGGTTTATGGTCATATATACAAGTTGACACCTTTTAAACCCATGATAATGCTAATGATATGCTAAGTTGAACCCATTGTGCGTATGATAAATCTTCTCTTTTAAAGTATGTCATGTTAACGTATTTACGTGGGGATGATGGGGTAAAAAATTAATGAACACATAAAATTGTGTGAAGTGGGTATGATTAAACATACCGTAAAGTGGATGGACATAATTGGGAATTTACCTATTAAGTTAGGTCTACCCATATTATGTAATTGGGAATTTACCTATTGAGTTAGGTCTACCCATATTCTTAAACATTTGTAATTAATTAGGGATAATTAATACAAATTATGGCGGTGATTAATTAGGTGTAATTAATCTACTAAGACACGAGGTTGGACCCTTTTGTAGCATAAGACTGCCCGGAACCGACCGGCAAATCCAGCGGCTACAAATGATTGGCCCAATGTGAGAGGTCTTAGTCATAAACTAAATACGTGACAAGTGTAAAGACACGAGGTTAGACTCTGTTATGGTGTAAGGCTGTCCGGAACCAACCGGCATATCCAGCTGCCATAAAAGACAGTCTAATGTGAGAGGTCTTTACAAAGGTTACGATCTTAATCAATTAAGAAACACTTAACCGAATTAGCATGTAGAGGGGCATGAGGGGTTAAGTGGGTGCCTTAGGTGGCATGAGGAAACTAGATGGTTGCCTTGGGTGGCAATAGAAAATATGATTAGAATACTTAACCAAAGTGGAACATGTAATTAAACATGATTAAAGGGTTAAGTAAGTGCCTTGGGTGGCATGTGGGAATCAAGTAAGTGCCATGGGTGGCATGCGGAAATCTAGTGGGTGCCTTAAGTGGCAATTGAAATATAATTAGATGACTTAACCAAACCTTAACATGTAAGTGGGCATGATTATAAAAGGGGTTAAGTGGGATGCACTAGATAAAATGACAAGCTTAAGTAGTAGCTTGTTGGGGGCCATTTCAACCAATATCCCAAACGTATCTTTGTGGGCTCGACCCAAGTCGAGGATGGGACACGCATATTGGGCTTGACTATAAGAGGCCAAAACGGGGTAGTGGTGGCAACGCGAGTCCAATGGGTTTCATATGCGTGTGTGGACCCAGGCTGGTAGGTAAGACGTTGTTGCATCGTGTAGATATAAGCCGTGCACCATTTGTTGTATGGGGTTGCCACTTAGGGGAGTGATACACCCCATTGTGGGGCCAGCACGGGTATCTACGGTAGGGAGCCGATCGCTTGGGGAGTAGTGGGTACACCTAGTGGAGATAGGGGCAGACGGCACCTATGTAGTCAGCTAGGGGTACACGAAACTACTATTAAATATTACTAAGTACACTTAGTGGGATCAACCTGTAATTAGGAATTACCCTTGGGTGGGTAGAACTGGTGTGGTGCAGTGTAGGAATTACCCTTGGGTGGGTAGATCTGGGGTGGTGCAATCTAGTAATTATCCTTGGGTGGATAGATGCGTCTTTTCGGTTATCTAAGTACATCCTGTGTTTAGTTGGCTACTTAGTGTAGTCATTATCCCCAGAGGTACCGTACCTTGTTATATCATACCCTAATTACTTTAATGATTGTATTGTTAGGGTTATAGGACTCACTCAGACTTATGTCTGACCCCGTTGTTTCTTTATCTTTTTCCCAACCCTCAGGTTTTCAAAGTGGGCCTAGCACTAGTGGGCTTTGATCGGACTGCTTTATCTATCTTTTGGAGCTTGGACCGTGGATGTAAAGCTCAGATTATCTTTTCTATTGTGGCTATTAGGTTATGTAGTGGGATTATGTACTTTTGTTTTTATCAGGATGGATATTATGTACTTCACTCTTATTTATGGTTTTGGTGTAACCAAACATGTTTTACTTTCCGCTGGAATGAAATGATGTTTTAAATTCTCAAGTATCACTTATATCTGTCTTGTTGTAATTTTTCTGTTCTATATTCACTTAAAATACTCCACCGATGTTATGGCATTCCCTTAGTGAGTGACCGTAGCGGGTGTGGGGTGTTACATCTCACATTAGATATATAATGTTATGGTTGCTGGATGTGTCAAGTGGTTCTGGGCAGTCTTGCATCATAAATCAATCTAACCTTGGGTTAGGCATATTTGTCTTTTATAAATTTACATATTTACCTTCTATATTTATATGTAAATTATTGTCATTCAAGTCATGCCCATTTTCTCTATAAATCATGTTCATAATTTTAGGTATATAAGTTATACCATTTAAATGACACTAACCATTTAAAATATGTCAATAACATGTAACTTCATGTTTTTCCCAACGTTACCCCCGCTAAACGTTCACATAAATTAGATAGAATGTTAGGCTTCACAATTTAACCTAACTCAAAATCAAGAGGGGAAAAGGAAGAGACATGTAGCATTCATGACAAGCATAATATGGATCCAACATATGTCACATAAATTTGGTAAAGAATAAATATATGTTTAATTATGAACTTGCAATTTTGATCCTAATCAACCTGAACCATAAGCATATGGATGGAAGTTTACATAGAACTACAAAAGTCCAATTAGTCATATAAAGGTGAAATTGCATTTTTGGATCTAATTAACATGGGTCTTAAACATACGAAATTACCCAAATCCAACTAGGCATGTAAATGCAAACTTTTATTTTGGGTACAGTAAACATAAACCTTAAGCATATTTGCACAAGCTCAACAAGACATGTGAATGTAAACTTTAATTTGGATACAATAATCATGAATCTTAAACATATGGAATTACTCAAGTTTAACAAGGCATGTAAATATGAACTTTTATCTTGGATCCAACAAAAATGAATCTTAACCATATGGTTTTACACAAGTTTAACAAGGCATGTAAATGTGAACTTTTATCTTGGATCCAACAAATGTGAAACTTAAGCATATGGTTTTACACAAGTTTAACAAGGCATGTAAATATGAGCTTTAATTTTTGATCCACTTTTCATAGATCTGAGTGTGAATCTAATCATAATACATGTCTTAGGCTAATAATTTGCAAGATTCAATAAACATAGATTTAAATGTAGATCTAAACAACTTGCATGATTCAATAAACATAGATCTAAATGTAGATCCAAACAACTTACATGATGCAATAAACATAGCAAGATTCCCAAATTGTCATACAACATATAAGTGCCATTACCCAATCCTACAACTTGAGTTTTAATTGCCAAATTATACAATATGTTATGTCATTGTCAAATTACACAATATGATATCAAATTATGCAATATGGTATGTCATTGCCAAATTACACAATATGATATTCCATCGACAAATTATAATATGTCATCGCCAATTTATGTCATCGCCAAAATATACAACATAATATATGATTTGTTTAACATCAACATATAACCACAATAATCTCACATGCACATACGATAGATTCGTTACAAGAGTAAGCATAAATCAGCATCGTCATTATCTTACAATTAGGAATTACTCAATTTTTCATTTTATTACAAATCACAACTTTTAATCATTCACATCTAAATAATAATAGAAATTACAAAGAAAACAAAGTCTTATTTTTTTGGGATCTATTTTCTGAAATTGAATAGCTCTCCTTTGTTGTAGACGTTGAATTCTCTTAGTTGAATTAGATTGGATTTGCAATTCCTAACTTGCTTTCTCGTTGAATGGGAATGGTGGCTACTATAGTTTGAGTTTTGGCAGCAAGACGGTCTTAGGAATAATTTTTTTTGTGTGGCTTAGGTTTTAGATTTAGGTTGCTTATATAGAAGTTTAATTTAATAGGAACCGTCAGATTAGCCTAGAGCAAATCAAAGCCATTCAAACCAAAGAGAACCAACCAGAACTTTTCACACAAGCCCTAATGACTCAGCGGATCGTAACACAAAGAAAAACGTTAGATTTCAGATCTGACCCGAGGGGGAGATCGACCCCCAGGTCGACCTGTATTTAGGAAAGTCGACCCCCTGGTCGACCTAGCCTAGGGTAGGTCGACCCCCAGGTCGACCTGCCTTGGTATTTATTTTTTTTGAATTATTTTATATAAATTTCTGAAAGTTCCAAGGGCCATAACTTCTTCATACAAAGTCTGATTTTCAAAAACTTGAACTCTATTTCGAGCAGAATTTCAAGATGAATGCGATGGCGCAACAATTTCACTAGTTTCTCACATTTGTAATTAATTATTCTTTAATTCTTTACTTTAATATTCTCAGAAAATACGGGGTGTTACATTCTCCCCACGTTAAAGGATTTCGTCCGCGAAATCTTCAAGTTAAGAAGAATGTATATCCTACCATCCAATCATCCATCTACTCGACCGTCAAACACAAGCATCCACTGTCCTTAAAAAGATTTCTAATGCCTTCATGATTATATGCATAGTGTGTGTACACGTCCTTATCTAATGCAAAAATCAGGCAGTCTACTGATTCAGTTGACCTCCTCAATGTGAATTATGTCAGTGCCATGAGTCCATCATGTATGCAATTATTCCTAATCGTACTTTATAACTTCTAAATGAATGCACAATCTTTCAAACAAATGCAACATCCATATGATAACACATCAAGTTTTAGTTTATATGTATAAAAATTCACTCATGCATATGCAATATGAAAGTGACTGAGCCGATCTAGTGCCTAATGTACGTATATGCATCCACGAGAAACCACTAGCAAACACTTGCAACCACTTGCAACCATCACACATAACATGTCTCAAACACAAGTTTACATACATTGGCTTCTATCTAAGGATTGAAGATATGACCTAGAGGATATTCCTAAAAGATAAAGACTAGTATGCAAATAAATATTATTGAAAAATTGGAATTAAGGATATTCCCTCAAAAAAAGGTATGATGCGCGTATCTACTCTTCAGTCTTCAAAGTCGCATCTTCTTGAGCTTCACTCCACTGTACCTTCACTAATTTAACTTCACGATTGCGAAGCTTATTGACCTCCATTTCCAAAACCTACTAGTAAAGATTGGACCTCGATCACTTACTATGCTAGAGGGCATCCAATGTAGTCGAACTATCTTTCCGAGATAAACAGATGTTAACCATGATTCCAAGTGCATAAACTATTATGATTAAAGGTCTCTCTTCTACTTAGCTTATCCATCATGTCACAAATCTGAGGGTCTAAAGCTAAAGGTTTCTATGTACTTTTAACCTCTCTTAAGGTCGGTCTTAATTAGGGAGCCTGCCACAACCATCTATTTCTCACGCAAGCCATCCTAGTCGAACTCGACATTCCTCAAGTACAAGCCCCAAAGGCCTAAACCAATATCAGACAAGCACCCAAGGAATACCTCCTTCGAATTTGGACGATTTATGTGAGATGATACTAGCAAAACAATCAAACAATTGAGCACTTAACCGACTATAGCTATCCTCACCAATCTTGTTCCAAAACAATTGTTGATCGCATAACGGGCTTTGCATTGTCAACTAGATATATGCGGAAGTTTATCTCGAGTTTTAGGAGGAAAATCCCTACCCTAATCAAAACATCCTGAATACTCATGGACTGCTCCAACGGATCGAAATTCGTCGATAGATAAATAAAGTGATTTTGGGCAGATAAGACAAACAGATCCCTTAGGATCACACGAAATCTCGAGGGTATTCTCGAGGCAAGTCGAAAGTCTAACTACCCTCCATTCATAATTACTAGCTAACCAATCCATTCCTAGAATCAACCCATAGCCCATAAAACCCGAAAACATAAGCATCTCAAATCTTACAAACCAAAGATAAACGAGCCGAACCACAAATTGGATTTGAGACGATAATGGGATCTTCTACTATACAAGTACTAAGGTGGAAAGACTCAACTATGGAAGCAGATATAAACGAATGTGAAGCGCTAAAATCAAAAAGAGTACTAACTGGATGATCAAAAGAAAAACTAAACTTTTTCAACATAACCTTTACTAGCTCTCTCTTAGGTACACTGGCGGTGAGATCATGCACTTGCCCTCCTGAAAATTATGTCCTTTGTTCTTGCCCTTGTCCTTAATTATATGACTCGTTATACTATGATAAAGTCACTTCCTCTTGTCTTAGGTTTTAATATTCTTTCCTCCTTTACGAACCAAGTCCATATCCATGAGTTTCTTATCCTTGGGTTGTGCTCCTTAGCCAAACTCTCTCATTCTCATCTTTACCATCCATATGTAACATGTTGACAAGTCTCTCGAAAGTTGTCTCCATTGCACGAAAAATACTACAAATCTTGAAAGAAAATTAGCAGCAGGTGAAACTATAGCGGTTATAGATGGAAGTTGGGCACTTCTTCGCCCGTTTACAGGTGTCAAAGTCTCATCAAGCCTACGGAGCCATGCCACAATGAGGTTACCTCCCAGAAAGCCAGGAGCCCCGGAGACTCAGGAATGAACGAAACAAGGATTCAAACAGAGGATCAAAAGATAATGAATATGGCTTTTGGGGAATATGCCATTAAAACAAAACTTTTCTTTTGAAAATTCTTCTTTTAAAACTGTTTCAGAAATAATTTTTCATATCTTTTATCTAATCCGGTAACCTTTAGCTCTGATACCAAGTGAAACACCCCACTACTGTTAAGTTCACTAACAAAGGGAATGCCTTAACTTTAGTGGAGCATTATAGGTAAAAGTAGCAGATGAATTACAAGACAGACAAATAAAGCAGCGGAAAATAAAAATCATTTATAAAAAATGTGGTTTAGTCAAGCTTTTACAATAGTTTCTCAATCACACTTAAAAGTAATACATAGAACTTCTGTCGTGAATTAAAACATAAAGTAGCATTAAAACAACAGTAAGGTAGAATAAATCCCGAATAAGGGAGTACCCAAAGCCATCGCCCGAAGAAAAAGATTCCAAGCAATACATCTACTTTCTTCAAGCTGGAAATGATCCGACCTAAGCTGAAGTATTCCCTCCTTGCGGACCTGGGTGGGGCGGGTGGGAACCGAAGAAAAGAAGACGAAAGAAAATGGGTCAGACATGAGTCTGGTAAGTTCAGTGACTATTTAGCATGTAAACAAGACCAGGGTTATTACACGAATAAACTGAATCTAGGACATCACCTTAGAAATAAGATAATAAGGCTGAATATGCTATCGCACCCATTTTAATTTTCTACACCACCTAACTAGTATCCCAACTTGTAATCTATGTAAAATGATCATATGATAATTTGATCCCAATCCCCGTAATTGTGGTAGCCTTCAGGTGTACATCTATCCTGAGGATTCCACCTCAATCAGCCTAATTGCCATGAACATGCAAGATGTACCCTTACTACCCTATCGATCACCTCCTTACTTGCATAAGTGTTCCATGTGTATGTGTCAATCGGCCCTCTCTTACGGGTAGATACCCTATGCTTGTCCCACCATAAGGTGTATAATCCTTATGATGGCTACCAGACACGATTCAGGATGCACAATGTATAACTACTCGTACCCAGTTCCTGCTTGTTCGCACTCCGGATTACGTGCACGCCCGTAAACCATCGAAACCTACACTCACGTACCCTCCGCGGCTGCTTTGACCACTTAAAATAAGCCCAGTAATCGTTCCCCACCCCGCCTAGTTTAGGGTACCATAATACATCTATGTGGGTTACTGCTGAAATGGGTCCCCGTTACTAGGGTTTCCTTATTGGTTAAGTTTGTGGGCCTATATATACAAATATTATACACCTACATGAGATGTACTTAACCCTCCCACCGATCCAAGCATGTTTATTTATTGGTTAAAATTTATGGGCTTATATTTACAAATATTACCCATAACCCGATATGTACTTAACCCTCCTTCTGAGTCAATCATGTTTATTTAATAGTTAAGTTTTGTGGGCCTATATTTACTAATATTACCCACCAACCCAATATGTACTTAACCATCCTTCTGATTCAAGCATGTTTATTTAATGGTTAAGTTTTGTGGACCAATATTTACTAATATTACCCACCCAACCCGATATGTACTTAACCCTCTCGTACATTATGTCGTATTGGTCAAGTGTTGTCCATTCATGTTAACTTAACCCTCTCGTACATTATGTCGTATTGGTTTAAGTGTTGTCCATTCATGTTAACTTAACCCACTGATTCATATTGTCGTGTTGGTTAAGTGTTTCCAATTAGATTAACCCTCCTCACTTATCATGTTGAATTGGTTAAGTGTTTCCTATTAACTTAACCATGTTCGTCCATCAAGCTATATTGGTCAATCGTTCTTTATTAACTCAACCCTACGTGTTCATCATGTTGTATTGGTTAAGTGTCATCAATCAATTCAAGTTAACTTAACCCACCTACTTGTCATGTTATGTTGGTTAAGTGCTGCCTTCTTGGGTTAACTTAACCCTGCCAGAAGTCAAGTTATATTGGTTAAGTGTTTCCCTCTTGTTTTAATTTAACCTTACCACAAATCATGTTATATTTGTTAAGTGTTTCTTATTACTTAACCTTACCCGTTCATCATTCTATATTGGTTAAGTGTTTCCTATTAACTTAACCCTAGTCATTCACGTTATGTTGGTTAAGTGTTACCTTAATTAACTTAACCTTACCATTTCTGTAACACCCCGCCTCCGCTAGGGTCACTCGCAAAGGAATGCACTAGCTTTAGAGGGGCATTATTGGTAAACATGCACAGAAATATTACAAGAAAGAACATATATAAATAGCGGAAGTAAAATCAAACTTTCATAACATGAATAAATAAGGTCTAAAGCCTTTTACACCAGAGTACATCAAAACCTGTCTTGCAATAGTAAAGAAGCATAAAGACTTTTTATAAATTATTCCCCAAGTAAAACCGTAAAGTAGCCATAGCCAAGAGAAGTCCAAGCCATCCATGATGACCTTCAAGCAGAAGAAGTCCGAACTAAACATCATTGTTTCCTCCCTGAAACCTGGGGGGGGGAACGGAAGAAAAAGAGGCGAAACAAAACGGGTCAGTCAAAAAGACTGAGTAAGTCCTATCTACTTCCAGTATAAAAACAGGTAAAGGTAAAATGACATGCATAAACTGAAAGTAAACATAAGGATAACTACAAGATAGATGAACCAGGGTAGCCGGTTGAACCACTGAGGCAAGGTAAACTAAGGTATCGTGATAACTACGGTGTTATGATAAGTCAAGTTATCACATCGTCAGATTTCTACCGAGTACATTATCCCAAGGTATCTACCCCGTCTAACATCCCACGGTATCTATTATGTATATTCTTCCTAGTTCTAACATGTATGTGTGCTCTGCACCTCTCGTACTAGTATACCTACCCGCGTCATGTGTTAACCATGAATGTCTCTTGCTCAAAGTCGTGTAATGGTCCATGTCGACCTAATATATCGCATATATAGGTTACTCAAATCATATGTTTCTTTCCATGTATATATAAGTTCAGTCCTTTGCCGTACCTCGTACGGGCTTCCGCATGTCGTATTATCCTTGAAATCGTTTGGACTGTCACCCTTGTTCTAGCTAGGCTCTTCCATATGAATCATCATTTGAACTACTAGGATTTACGCCACCTAGCACCACTAGGGATTACGCTTACCTATTGCACGCTTTCGTATTTTGGTTTGGGTTAAACCACCTAGGCCACTAGGAATTACGCTATCCCTCAACCGCGCCCTTTTTCCCACGCATTCATCGTGAATCGTTTTTCTATAACTGTATGCAGATGTATCACATCGTGCCATCCGAGTCCTGTCGCAGGGCAAACCAAGAAATACAGGACTCGGTCGAGAGCTTTAGATTTATCTGCCGATGCAGATACTAAGGTCTGCTTTTCTACACGTGGCTATGGTCCCACGAGACCACTCCCTCAACTAGTGAAAGGCAACACAAGAGAAAATCTTGCACGAGAACTACACTCCGGCCAGCCCACATCCTACGGCCTACCTCACCCAAAATTAGATAGCAATTATGGTCTATTGGGTGTTCCCTGCCTTTCCGTACGTACACGCTTGACTCAAGATGGTAGATGATCGACGAACTTGCTATCTCGGGCACCTTATGTATCCGCCGACTCACTGCTATCCACCCCAGTCTTTAGGTCGCTCGCATAGCAACCAAGGCATATTCTTGGTTCTTCTACCGCAGACCTCAACCTCTCGTGAGCCTAGTATAATGACCTGACAGCTCACAGAGGGATCCCAAGAATACCCTCACGTTCCCCGAAGCCGCTGCTTCGTTACCCAGTTCGTTGGAGCCTTTATCCAAATCAGATAGCCTGCTCCTACACGCATACTCTAACGTATCGGGTTACTGATCTTTCTAAGAAATGGTCCAAATTTCCTTGACTAAGAATTATTACTTAGTTTCCCTTAACTAAGGTTTACCACTTAGCCTTATTTCCATAATCCTTGTTAACTATGGTTATCTACCTAATCCTCCGAATTAGGGTTTATCTAATGGGTTAAGTGTCACTTAAGTTCACAACTTAACCCGTCTACAAAACATGTCGAAACTGGCTAAGTATCCAAGTCCAAGACTTAACCCTACAGACCATGTGTCAAGTTGGTTAAGTATATCAAGCAATCCATGGCTTAACCTCGTCTAATTATCATTTTAGATTGGTTAAGTATATACTAATTTGACCCCATCAAATTACCGAGTCAAATCAGTCAAGCGTATTCAAAACGATTCGTGACTTAGCCTTATCATGTTTTCACGTTAGATTGGTTAAGTATAGGTTAACTTAACCTCATCAAATTAACGAGTTAGATTGGTTAAGTATAGGTCACTTAACCTCATCAAATCATCGTGTTAAATTAGTTAAGTGTTTAACTTAACCCCATTAAATTACCAAGTTAAGTCGGTTAAGTATGGGTTACTTGACCTCATTGAATTACCAAGTTTAAATTGGTTAAGTGTTTAACTTAACCCTATCGAATTACCGTGTTTAGATTAGTTAAGCCTAATCTTAACCCCATCCATTAATTGTATTATACGGTTAAGTGTCATTAAGAAAATTTACTTAACCTTATCACGTTATCGTGTTGGATTGATTAAGTGTTGGTTAACTTAATCCCGTCCACTAGTCGTATAAAAATGGTCAAGTGTCATTAGGCAAATCAAGTTACTTAACCTACCCAAGCTTATCATGTTTTGTTAAGTATCATTAGCCTAATCAAATTACTTAACCCATTTGTCCATATCATATTTGGTTAAGCCTCATTAATCAAATTAACTTAACCCTATTATGTGGCATTAATTTAATTAATGCACCCTCAACCTCTCATATTAGACCTTGTTGTGGTTACTAGTTAAGCCGGGCGGGTCCGGGTAGATTTACACCACAACCTAGTCTAACCTCGGGTCTTAAGCGCGACATGACCAACTTCTCTCATTGGGTCCTATTGTTTGCAACTACCAGTTAGGCCGGTCGGTTCTGGGTAGTTTTACGTTGCAAACTCAACCCAACCTCGAGTTGGCCACACTCATATTATCTAAGTTCATCATGTTTCCAAAACATGTTACAAGTTTTTCAAGCATTTGGGTAGACCTAACTTAATAGGTAAATTCCCAAAGGGTAGACCTAACTTAATAGGTAAATTCCCAAGCTCATGTTTTTATGCATACTTACATGTCAACTTCCATGTTATCTTTCAAGTATAAACACATGTCATATTCAAGTTAAGATTTTGCGACATGTTCATGTTTATCTAACTACCCAAAATCGTGTTTTCCCAACGCAAGCAAAGCGAGTCAACATAGTAAGGATACTATTGTCACATATTGGTCTCAAAACATGCATGATGCCAAAAAGGGCTTGGCTTCCACATGCATAACATCATAAAGGGATTGGCCATAAACATGCATAGTGTCATAAGGTAATTTGGCCACAAACATGCATATCATCAAAAAGGGTTTAGCCATAAACATGCACAACTTAAAAGAGGGGATTGGCCACGAGCATGCATAATCTCACAAAGGATTTGGCCACAAACTTGCATGTTACCATAAGGGGTTTGAGTTCATAAACATGCATAAGCCCCAAAATCTTGTCTTAGCCAATGTTTCACACATAAAGTGGTTCCTAAAGATTCATGCTAGCATTTCATGCATAAAGATCCAAACTTGCAAGTTAAACTAGGTTATGCATAGCATGAGAGGCATGATTAAGTCACTCACATGGCCTAAGATCATAAATATGAACACAAGAGGCATGGTAAGGTTCATATGGATTCGCATAATCATGTTTAGCCTCATTTTATCCCATGTCAACATTAAAAATACCGTTTTGATCCAAAAGTAGCTAGAACTTACATAGCATGGCAAGAGGACTAGGAGCATGGATCGTTTTGGCGAAGAAAGGTGGCTCCTTTGATGAAGATCCGCCATGAAACTCGCATAGCAACGTTGATTTGGCCTTGATTTGGTGTAGCAAGCTTGCACCTTTTGATTTGAACTTGATTTGAGTGCATAGGCTCTAGGGATTTGAGATGGAGGCCATGATCAAGATTGATTTTGGCAGCACTTAGTTGCTAGGTTTGATTTTTAGGGATTTAGGTTAGGTTTAGGGTCTTTTTATAGAGATTAGGATAGTTTTAGGCCCTTAGATTAATCCTAGGATAGATTAGGACCATCAGATCTCGGAAGCTTCCAGACCCAGCCAAAGAACAAGACCAGGTGAGACAAACAGGTGCGCCAGGCTATTTGCCCCGGCCACCCCCTGTCGACAGGCAAGTCGACAGGGCTGTCGACTTGGTCTGGGCCCAAGTCGACAGGCCTGTCGACAGCCCTGTCGACATGGCCTAGGCAGGAAACTCCCCGCCTAGCCCCAGATCTGATTTCCAAAACTGTTTCCGAAATTCAAATTTCCAGAAATCTTCTTTGGGCCTTTAACGGGTCATACGGACTCCGATTCTCGAAAACTCGGACTCTATTTCGCGTATTTTTCCGAGACGAACGCAATGGCATAGCCCGTTTCACTTGATTCAGAATTTAAAATTAAATTCTGCCTTGATTCTCGTTTTAACATGTTATTGAAATACGGGTTGTTACATTCTCCCCACCTTTTAGGATTTCGTCCCCGAAATCTCTAAGTTAGGAAGAACATATCCTACCATCCATCATCCATCTACTCAAAACATCATCCACAAGCAACCATTGTCCTTAGATGATTTCTAATGCTGTATGAATATATGCAAAATGTGTGTGTATATGTTCCTTAGCTAATGCTAATGATCAGGCCTGGATAATCTTCCTAATGCAAAAATATGTATAGTGCCATGAATCCAACATGTATGCAAATAGTCCTAGTCATATATATACACTATGTGCGTGCACAAACATTCATCCGTATGCAACGTCCACATGGTAACACATTCAATTTAATCCATAAACAAGTATAAATACTCGTGTATATGCAACATGAAATGTGATCGCGTCAATCTAGTATCTAACGTGTATTCGCGCATCCACGAGCAACCACTTGCAATCATTTGCAACCATATCAACCATAACATGTTTCAAATACATGTTTACATCCATAGGGTTCTACCTAAGATTCCCTAAAATAAGATCGAGAAGATAAACAAAACAAACTCCTTACGGGGTTTGTAACAGAAACAGGACCGAGAGGATATCCATCAAAGATAGCCTACAAGCAAGCTCAATAGAAAACAGAGGTCAAGGATATATTCCCAAAAGAGATATCATGCACGTATTTAGTCTTCAGTCTTCTGCGTCGCATTATCTTGAGCTTAGTTCCATCGTGCCTTGACCGCCCCTTTTACTTCACGAGTTCGCAGCTTCTTACTTCCTGTTTCCATAACATGAGTTGGAACTCATTTCCTCGTCGCCTCTCGTTCCACTTGCACTTATTCTTTCCCTAGTATACTTGGCTCAACCATATCTACGTACTCAAGCCAGCTCTCCAAAATTCACTAGTGAATTCTGGATCTCGTTTTCCGATGCCAATCCAAATTGCCAAGAGTCCTTACTAGGGTGATCCCCATAACTCATACATAATCGAAACGAACCATCCGCCTCAGCGGCGAATTCTATTCAAACGGATTACCAACAACTGCATCCTGGGATTCTAGGTAACTAGCCATAACAGAACCCAAAAGGTTACACGAGACTTCGAGGGTATTACCAAAGCGAGCCAAGAGTCTAACTACCCTCCTTTTAAAACCGAGAGTGGCACCCCTTACTGGATAACCACTTCATCCCTAGAATCCATCCACAACTTATAAACATAAGCATTATTTCCAAGTTCAACACTTGATATAGACAAGCTATGAATAAATGGACCGATCTTCCAATAGGACTTGAGACAAAAGCGGGATTCTCTACTACGCTAGTACTAAGGTGCAGAGACTCAACTATCGAAGCGGACTTAAAAGATGCGGTGATCAAAACAAAGTCCCGACAGGATGATAGAGAAGAAAAGCTAAACCTTTGACAAGATCGTTACCCTCCTTCTGAGGTACCCTAGAAATGAGAGCATACTATTGCCCTCCGAATGATCTTGTCCCTGTTCCATGATACTTAACTATCCATCCCGTTTCATTATGCCAAAGGTACTCTCTCGTCATGGGTTTCATTGTTCATCTTTCTCCCTCCTTTGAGGACTAAGCCATACCAACAAGTTGCTCATCCTTACGCTCGTATCCTTTATCCTTCTTTCTCACGATCCTTTCTTATAACGCGGTCACTGGTCTCTCGAGAACCACCTCCATCGTATGGAAAGCACTTTCGTAGGTAGGAAAGACTAGTCGCAGTTAAAACTACTGTGACTACAGATGGAGGAAAGAAAGGAAAAGAGATTCAATTAAGGAAACAAGGATAGTGCTAATGGCCTTTGGGGAATAGCCTTTTTCTTTTTAAAAAAAAATTCTTGAAAAATGCTTCTTTGTAAACGATTTTTCAAATAGTTTTCAGAAGGTCTTTAAAAACTTTTTGCCCAGTCTGGTAACCTTCTGCTCTGATACCAAATGTAACACCCCGCCTCCGCTAGGGTCACTCGCAAAGGAATGCACTAGCTTTAGAGGGGCATTATTGGTAAACATGCACAGAAATATTACAAGATAGAACATATATAAATAGCGGAAGTAAAATCAAACTTTCATAACATGAATAAATAAGGTCTAAAGCCTTTTACACCAGAGTACATCAAAACCTGTCTTGCAATAGTAAATAAGCATAAAGACTTTTTATAAATTATTCCCCAAGTAAAACCGTAAAGTAGCCATAGCCAAGAGAAGTCCAAGCCATCCATGATGACCTTCAAGCAGAAGAAGTCCGAACTAAACAGCATTGTTTCCTCCCTGAAACCTGGGGGGGAAACGGAAGAAAAAGAGGCGAAACAAAACGGGTCAGTCAAAAAGACTGAGTAAGTCCTATCTACTTCCAGTATAAAAACAGGTAAAGGTAACATGACATGCATAAACTGAAAGTAAACATAAGGATAACTACAAGATAGATGAACCAGGGTAGCCGGTTGAACTACTGCGGCAAGGTAAACTAAGGTATCGTGATAACTACGGTGTTATGATAAGTCAAGTTATCACATCGTCAGATTTCTACCGAGTACATTATCCCAAGGTATCTACCCCGTCTAACATCCCACGGTATCTATTATGTATATTCTTCCTAGTTCTAACATGTATATGTGCTCTGCACCTCTCGTACTAGTATCCCTACCTGCGTCATGTGTTAACCATGAATGTCTCTTGCTCAAAGTCGTGTAATGGTCCATGTCGACCTAATATATCGCATATATAGGTTACTCAAATCATATGTTTCTTTCCATGTATATATAAGTTCAGTCCTTTGCCGTACCTCGTACGGGCTTCCGCATGTCGTATTATCCTTGAAATCGTTTGGACTGTCACCCTTGTTCTAGCTAGGCTCTTCCATATGAATCATCATTTGAACTACTAGGACTTACGCCACCCAGCACCACTAGGGATTACGCTTACCTATTGCACGCTTTCGTATTTTGGTTTGGATTAAACCACCTAGGCCACTAGGAATTACGCTAACCCTCAACCGCGCCCTTTTTCCCACGCATTCATCGTGAATCGTTTTTCTATAACTGTATGCAGATGTATCACATCGTGCCATCCGAGTCCTGTCGCAGGGCAAACCAAGAAATACAGGACTCGGTCGGGAGCTTTAGATTTATCTGCCGATGCAGATACTAAGGTCTACTTTTCTACACGTGGCTATGGTCCCACGAGACCCCTCCCTCAACTAGTGAAAGGCAACACAAGAGAAAATCTTGCATGAGAACTACACTCCGGCCAGCCCACATCCTACGGCCTACCTCACCCATAATTAGATAGCAATTATGGTCTGTTGGGTGTTCCCTGCCTTTCCGTACGTACACGCTTGACTCAAGATGGTAGATGATCGACGAACTTGCTATCTCGGGCACCTTATGTATCCGCCGACTCACTGCTATCCACCCCATTCTTTAGGTCGCTCGCATAGCAACCAAGGCATATTCTTGGTTCTTCTACCGTAGACCTCAACCTCTCGTGAGCCTAGTATAATGACCTGACAGCTCACAGAGGGATCCCAAGATTACCCTCACGTTCCCCGAAGTCGCTGCTTCGTTACCCAGTTCGTTGGAGCCTTTATCCAAATCAGATAGCCAGCTCCTACACGCATATTCTAACGTATCGGGTTACTAATCTATCTAAGAAATGGTCCAAATTTCCTTGACTAAGAATTATTACTTAGTTTCCCTTAACTAAGGTTTACCACTTAGCCTTATTTCCATAATCCTTGTTAACTATGGTTATCTACCTAATCCTCCGAATTAGGGTTTATCTAATGGGTTAAGTGTCACTTAAGTTCACAACTTAACCCGTCTACAAAACATGTCGAAACTGGCTAAGTATCCAAGTCCAAGACTTAACCCTACAGACCATGTGTCAAGTTGGTTAAGTATATCAAGCAATCCATGGCTTAACCTCGTCTAATTATCATTTTAGATTGGTTAAGTATATATTAATTTGAGCCCATCAAATTACCGAGTCAAATCAGTCAAGCGTATTCGAAACGATTCGTGACTTAGCCTTATCATGTTTTCACGTTAGATTGGTTAAGTATAGGTTAACTTAACCTCATCAAATTAACGAGTTAGATTGGTTAAGTATAGGTCACTTAACCTCATCAAATCATCGTGTTAAATTAGTTAAGTGTTTAACTTAACCCCATTAAATTACCAAGTTAAGTCGGTTAAGTATGGGTTACTTGACCTCATTGAATTACCAAGTTTAAATTGGTTAAGTGTTTAATTTAACCCTATCGAATTACCGTGTTTAGATTAGTTAAGCCTAATCTTAACCCCATCCATTAATTGTATTATACGGTTAAGTGTCATTAAGAAAATTTACTTAACCTTATCACGTTATCGTGTTGGATTGATTAAGTGTTGGTTAACTTAATCCCGTCCACTAGTCGTATAAAAATGGTCAAGTGTCATTAGGCAAATCAAGTTACTTAACCTACCCAAGCTTATCATGTTTTGTTAAGTATCATTAGCCTAATCAAATTACTTAACCCATTTGTCCATATCATATTTGGTTAAGCCTCATTAATCAAATTAACTTAACCCTATTATGTGGCATTAATTTAATTAATGCACCCTCAACCTCTCACATTAGACCTTGTTGTGGTTACTAGTTAAGCCGGGCGGGTCCGGGTAGATTTACACCACAACCTAGTCTAATCTCGGGTCTTAAGCGCGACATGACCAACTTCTCACATTGGGTCCTATTGTTTGCAACTACTAGTTAGGCCGGTCGGTTCCGGGTAGTTTTACGTTGCAAACTCAACCCAACCTCGAGTTGGCCACACTCATATTATCTAAGTTCATCATGTTTCCAAAACATGTTACAAGTTTTTCAAGCATTTGGGTAGACCTAACTTAATAGGTAAATTCCCAAAGGGTAGACCTAACTTAATAGGTAAATTCCCAAGCTCATGTTTTTATGCATACTTACATGTCAACTTCCATGTTATCTTTCAAGTATAAACACATGTCATATTCAAGTTAAGATTTTGCGACATGTTCATGTTTATCTAACTACCCAAAATCGTGTTTTCCCAACGCAAGCAAAGCGAGTCAACATAGTAAGGATACTATTGTCACATATTGGTCTCAAAACATGCATGATGCCAAAAATGGCTTGGCTTCCACATGCATAACATCATAAAGGGATTGGCCATAAACATGCATAGTGTCATAAGGTAATTTGGCCACAAACATGCATATCATCAAAAAGGGTTTAGCCATAAACATGCGCAACTAAAAAGAGGGGATTGGCCACGAGCATGCATAATCTCACAAAGGATTTGGCCACAAACTTGCATGTTACCATAAGCGGTTTGAGCTCATAAACATGCATAAGCCCCAAAATCTTGTCTTAGCCAATGTTTCACACATAAAGTGGTTCCTAAAGATTCATGCTAGCATTTCATGCATAAAGATCCAAACTTGCAAGTTAAACTAGGTTATGCATAGCATGAGAGGCATGATTAAGTCACTCACATGGCCTAAGATCATAAATATGAACACAAGAGGCATGGTAAGGTTCATATGGATTCGCATAATCATGTTTAGCCTCATTTTATCCCATGTCAACATTAAAAATACCGTTTTGATCCAAAAGTAGCTAGAACTTACATAGCATGGCAAGAGGACTAGGAGCATGAATCGTTTTGGCGAAGAAAGGTGGCTCCTTTGATGAAGATCCGCCATGAAACTCGCATAGCAACGTTGATTTGGCCTTGATTTGTTGTAGCAAGCTTGCACCTTTTGATTTGAACTTGATTTGAGTGCATAGGCTCTAGGGATTTGAGATGGAGGCCAGGATCAAGATTGATTTTAGCAGCACTTAGTTGCTAGGTTTGATTTTTAGGGATTTAGGTTAGGTTTAGGGTCTTTTTATAGAGATTAGGATAGTTTTAGGCCCTTAGATTAACCCTAGGATAGATTAGGACCATCAGATCTCGGAAGCTTCCAGACCCAGCCCAAGAACAAGACCAGGTGA
Organism: Allium sativum; assembly: GCA_030737875.1. Taxonomy (NCBI): domain Eukaryota; kingdom Viridiplantae; phylum Streptophyta; class Magnoliopsida; order Asparagales; family Amaryllidaceae; genus Allium; species Allium sativum. The sequence continues at coordinate 28,039,136 of JASFAX010000020.1, forward strand.
GACAAACAGGTGCGCCAGGCTATTTGCCCCGGCCACCCCCTGTCGACAGGCAAGTCGATAGGGCTGTCGACTTGGTCTGGGCCCAAGTCGACAGGCCTGTCGACAGCCCTGTCGACATGGCCTAGGCGGGAAACTCCCCGCCTAGCCCCAGATCTGATTTCCAAAACTGTTTCCGAAATTCAAATTTCTAGAAATCTTCTTTGGGCCTTTAACGGGTCATACGGACTCCGATTCTCGAAAACTCGGACTCTATTTCGCGTATTTTTCCGAGACGAACGCAATGGCATAGCCCGTTTCACTTGATTCAAAATTTAAAATTAAATTCTGCCTTGATTCTCGTTTTAACATGTTATTGAAATACGGGTTGTTACAATTTCTGTCTTAGCTTTAATTCATTCACTAAAGCACCAACCACTCATATTAGACAGGTATTGTTGCGGTTTCTGGGTGTGACAGTTGGGTCCGGGCAGTTTTACATCGCAACTCAATCTAACCTCGGGTTCTTTTGGTCTTGATGCACTAACCTCTCACATTGGATATATTTTGTTACGGTTGCTGGATGTGTCGGGCGGTTCCGGACAGTCTTACACCGTAACTCAATCTAACCTCAGGTTAGGCAAATTTGTCTTTGCTAAATTTACATATTTACCTTCGATATTTATAAGTAAATTATTATCATTCAAGTCATGCCCAATTTCTCTCTAAATCAAGTTCATAATTTTAGATATATAAATTATACCATTTCAATGCCACTAACCATATAAAATATGCCAATAACATGTAACTTCATGTTTTTTCCAATGTTACCCCCGCTAAACGTTTGCACAAATTTCACAGAATGTTAGGCTTCGCAATTTATCCTAACTCAAAATCAAGAGGTGAAAAGGAAGAGACACGTAGCATTCAAGACAAGCATAATGTGGATCCAACATATGCCACATAAATTTGGCATAGAGTAAATGTATGTTTAATTATGAACTTGCAATTTTGAAACTAATCAACATGAACCATAAGCATATGGATGTGAGTTTACATAGAACTACACAATTACAATTAGTCATATAAAGGTGAACTTGCATTTTCTTGGATCTAATTAACATGGGTCCTAAACAAACGAAATTAACCAAATCCAACTAGGATGTAAAAGCAAACTTTTATTTTGGGTCCAATGAACATAAACCTTAAGCATATAGAATTGCACAAGTTCAACTAGACATGTGAATGTAAACTTTAATTTGGATCCAATAATCATGAATCTTAAACATATGGAATTACACAGGTTTAACAAGGCATGAAAATATGTACTTTTATCTTGGATCCAACAAACATGAATCTTAAGCATATGGTTTTACACAAGTTTAAAAAGGCATGTAAATATGAAATTTATCTTGGATCCAACAAACGTAAATCTTAAGCATATGGTTTTACACAAGTTTAACAGGGCATGTAACTAAGAGCTTTAATTTTGGATCCACTTTTCATAGATCTAAATGTGAATCTAATCATAATACATGTCTTAGCCTAACAACTTGCATGATTCAATAAACATAGATCTAAATGATCTAAACAACTTGCATGATTCAATAAACATAGATCTAAATGTAGATCTAAACAACTTGCACGATTCAATAAATATAGAAAAATTCCCAAATTGTCATACAACGTATAGGTGTCATTACCAACTCATACAAATTGAAATGTCATTGCCAAATTATACAATATGGTATGTCATCGTCAAATTAAACAATATGACATCCATCGCCAAATTATACAATATGGTATGTCCTTGCCAAAATACACAATATGATATTCCATCGCCAAATTATAATATGTCATCGCCAACTTATGTCATCGCCAAAATATACAACATAATATACGATTGGTTTAACATCAACATATAACCACAATAATCTCACAAGCATATACGATAGAATATTTACAAGAATAGGCATAAATCAGCATCATCATTATCTTACAACTAGGAATTACTCTAGTTTTTATTTTATTACAAATCACAACTTTTAAGCGTTCACATCTAAATAATAACAGGACTTTCAAAGAAAAGAAAGTCTTGTTTTTCTGGGATCTGTTTCTTGAAATTGAATAGCTCTCCTTTGCTGTTGACATTGAATTCTCTTAGTTCATAGGACATTGAATTCTCTTAGTCCAAAGTGTATAGCTTAAATCCAGTCACATAGGACTTATGTTCTGACCTCCCTTCTCACAACATTCGCACGTTAGGTTCATGACAGAGACTGTATAGCTTTGGATACTTGTTTAGCAGTACTATTATTAAGGTAAAGTTATGTTTTAATTACGTTATATTTAATTCCTTCCGTTGTGAGATGTTTTCCGAACTCTGACATGTTTCATGTCTCTGTCTTTTCTGCAGCATACCAGAGCAAACAAACTCGGGTTTCGATGTACTGGGATTTTTGAAAAAAAATTGGTCCATCGGAATCCGGGTTGTTACAGTAAAGTATAATCAGGGATGCAAAGCAGTTTTGCTTTACCTTCGTTGTTGCAGACTATATATCAAATTAACATGACAATGGTTGTATTTGACTTATTTGAAGTTTAAACACTGATAAGGTTGAGATGGTCAATGGTAATTTAAAAATAATAATAGATATAATCGTGGTTACTCTCTTCGAATAGATATCTTATTGTTGTTTTGTGACAAAAGAGGACCGCTAAGTTGCAACAGACGCAATAATGCTGGGTCAGTATTAAGTTGTCACCACTTTAGCTTAAAAATGCATGTCGTATCGAATAATATTCATCTTTCAGTACTTCTGCATGTCTTGTTATAATATGTTATCTGATTGTATGTATGCTTTAATGTTCCTCAAATTGTACGTTGCCTTCTTATGCAACGATATATAAAAATAATCAATATCATGTGTGGTTTGTAGGTACACAAACATATGCATACAGATGTATAAACAATGAATTTACCGACGATTCACATTATAATCATAATGCTTTGTCTTGCTTGAATGATAGATTGCGAACTTCAAGTGTATAGTTGAAATTGAAGTCGAAGCAGCAACTGTAAAAAAGATGAAGAAAGGAAGCAGTCTTTTAAAAGACCACTGCCTCAGATAAGGAAACATATTACAAAAATTTACTCAAGGAAAGATACGAGGTTCATCAAGTTGAAGAGTTTACCACTATGGGCAAGGGATAGAGAAATCGCAGACAAGTAATGCAATCTCTTTCATTGACTTTTGTTTGACCATTCTCACTGTATCCACCATTTTGAATGGTTTTTCCTACTATATCCATTTTTTTTCTTTGGTTTTGGCGCCTTACATTACTTTCCTTAATTCAAGGAAGTTTTTAGTATTCGTTTTGGTTGTAGAGTCACCATGGAAAATGATTTTAGTTTCAATTCACAATCACATTGGAGAATATGCAAGTAAAATAACGTGGTGTCTTGCCACTAAATATATTAATTGAAAAGATAGACAATGGGATCATATATGTGTGTGCATACATCTTTATATGCCAAACATATTGTTGTAGTGGAATATCACCATGTCTAAATTATTTTGTGATATCATTGAAATCTGTAGCCTAATCCTTTTCTGTAAAGTCTCTAGATAAATGGTTGATAATAATATCTACGCACTTACATACAAGTGTTAAGTGTGTTTCTGGCATTTAACTTGAAACCACTGTGCTTTAGTAATGCCACTTGGTAGACTTCAATTTTTACATTGAGGACTATGCAACTTACTTTCAGATGCTATATATGATTTAGCTATTTTAAGGTGACAGGAAACAACATATTTGTCACCTCAGTCAATGATACTTACTAGTACTTGAGCATCATTGTAGTAGTGGTTATGTGAATAAATGTAAACTATATATATCGAAAATTAAAAATAGTATTCAATTTCATATGAAAATAAATTCAACTCCAAAATTATGTATCTTTAATCTTATGAATAAAAACCAAGCTTAAAAAATCAGATAAATCATATAAGGAAAAGTTCATAGCACCTGGTATCGTACTATGATGGCCCGCCCCGGACTAGCCGAGATTTCTCTGAAACGCGCTGCGCCGATTTCTAACAAACACGGGACAACCGCCAAAGATAAAGGGTGTGAAGTTAAAACTGCCAAAGGAATCTGTAGTATATCTCACAGCTTATGGAATAAAATAGTAACAATATAACTTTGACATAAAATAGGCGAGACGGTGCAGAAGATGAAAACTAAATCATCATGGCAGTGGAATCCATAATACGGCTTATCATCCAACATCATTATTACAACTTCAAATTTCTGTCTCCAAAGCAAAAGAAAGAAAAGGTACACTACTATTGACCAAGCAGTGACCAGCTACAACACAGGGAGTATATATGTATATCATACGTGGAAGCCCTCTGCTCATCTCCGGGCAGCTACTCGTGCATTACCACCTAACCTGTCTCTAGTCTGCTCGTTTAGGAGCACCCAAAGTAATAAGAAGATATATAAAACACTGGGTCAGAAAAAAGTCTGGTATAAGCGATAAGCAAAAAAACAGAAAAATAACAGGTATAATCCAAACATACCTAAACCTAGACCTGCAATCAAATAGTTAGCACAATAAGATGTACAGTACTCTAAGGTAACACTAACATAAAGTGTAAAAGTAATATGGGGTGTGCATGTCATAGAGATAGCAAACATCAAACATAGCAATCATCCTCACGTATCTCACTCAGTGCGTAAAGCATACAATATCCACTACTTTGGTCACCTAATCTTTGGGCCATGATAGAGTCCAACGCCATGTAAGTATCACTATGAGCCCTTATTCCGTCTTTCAGTGGTGAACCAAAGTTATAGGTATCAATAACCCCTTTGCACCGTCTGGATCTTGAGTCACAACTTCTCATTTGGACTACCTTTTGCATCATGGGTTTTTGGTCATCACTCCCGTTTGTTTGGTAGCTCCAAGCTTCCATACATGTTCACACTTTAGTTTAGATATGTGTTGTTCATGCTTCTCCATTCCGGATCGTGATCTCCCTTTCCTCCATTGCTCGTGATCCACTCGTGGACCCCTATTTGGGTTGTGAGACATGCACGCGGTCTTCTTCTACTGGGTCGGTTCGTAATGCTTCATAACCTCTGGCTCGTGATCAGCTTCCTCAGCCTGTGGGTCCACGCATGTGGTCGGCTCATGGTGACTATAGTGGCTCAGTTCATGACCCCATCCTTGCATCGGCTCATGACATGTTCTTGGGGTTTTCTCTTTCCTTCCTGGTGTGGTTCACAGCTCGCCATCCTTGGGTTTGCCCCCATCCTCACGGTTGCCCTCCTAGGGTTCGCCCTCTTCCTCACGGCTGCCCTCCTAGGATTCGCCCTCTTCCTCACGGTCGCGGTGTGAGGGTGCTTCACGATCCTAGGGATCGGGTCGAGAGGGCGCTTCACGAACTGTTTACTGACCAATTTCCTACAACTTTTCCAACGAGCTATTTATGCCATACGACGGCGCTTTCAACCATTCTAACTTTGCTAAACAATCATGAGACATTCCAAATAGTAATAGCAACGTACATAATCAACCATGAACAACAAAACAACAATCTAATATGTTAATATAGTTCAAATATACCAAAAACCCATGTTTTCCCCTTAACCCCCTTAATCATGATTTAACCATACGGTTAGCAAATCATGTCCAAATTAACCCAAATTTCTAATAGAGGCATAAAATAATATTTAAGAATTTCTAAACATTTTTCCAAATTTTTCTGAGTTATAACTTCGCTAATTAACACTAGTCACCTCTAATTAGCCGTAATTAGTGAAAAACAATGCAAATCACTCACCTTAGCCACAAATAATCTTAGATCTGAAACTTTTCTACTATTTGGGTTGAATCCCTATGTAACACAGCAGCTCCAACTCTGATTTGGTGTGGATTTGCCTTGATTTGATGTAGCTTAGCTTAATCTTCGATTACAAAGCGATTAGGAGGTGTCTAAATGGAAAATTTGAGAGTATAGGCCATTAATATGTTTAGGAGAATAAAATTGGCAACTGAAAAATGATAAATGAGGGTTTCTCTAGCCCCTATCAGCCCAAAAATACCCATAATCCCGAAATCCCTAATGGACCAAGCTACTAATTACCCAATTAAGCCTATTTAAGCTGTTTTTCACCTTGCAAACTTTATTTCAGCCATATCTCCGAAACGGTAAGTCCGTTTGATTAATAAGACCACTGAAAAGAGAAACCATCATTCGAATCTAATGGAAGTAGTTTCAGGTCAAAACTCCTTATGAATCAAAAGTTATGGGCGAAACAAGATTCGCAAGGCGAAAAATAGTCTTTTAAAAATTGGCAAATATCATTTACATGGTAAATGACCCCAATAGTCATTCATAATGTTACACGACCATCTGACTTCTCAAGAAAAATAAATAAATATTCTACGATCCTATGATGTGTAGAATGCGGGTCGTTACATTCTCCCCCCTTAAGAAATTTCGCCCCTGGAATTCCTTAACCAAAACATACAAAGGATCCTCATATCTATAAATCATTTGCAACAATCAAACATACATAACCACATAACAAGCCTATCCTAGAACGCGGTTTACTAACAAGGGAGTACTATATCGATATTAAAACCTTATTAGGCAAAGAGCTCTGGATACGTCTTCCTTATGTTCTCCTCTATTTCCCAGGTACAGTCCCTCTCATTATCACTCCACTGGACTTTGACTAGTGTAGACCGTCCTCCTTCGAGGCTGCTTCGTATCTTGCTCGACAATACGAATAGGTCTGCAGTTCCCAACTGCCTCGGGTTCTACCTCGATATCATCCAACTGATCTGGTGAAATAGCCACATTAGGGTCATGCACAAACTTCCCTAACTGGGAAACATGAAATACGGTGTGAACTCTCGCCACCTTGTCTGGTAGTCTGACTTTTCGTCAAGCGATCCACAATTACCCAAATACTACCATGTTCCAATCTAGTCCTTGTTAAAACATCGATGAAGTCCATTGAGACTTATTCCCAATTCCATTCGGGAATTTCCAGCGGTTGTAACAAACAACTAGGTTACTTTTGCTTATCTTTAACTAAGTGGCAATTCATACTCTTGGAGATAAACTTCCCAATGTCCCTCTTCATCCCTTTCCAGTGATAGGTTTGCTTCATGTCTCAATACGTTTTGTTACCACTGGGATGTATATTCAATTTTGAGTAATGAGGTTCTCTAAGCACTTCATCTCTCAATCTGTTAACGTTGGGTACAACTAGTCTCCTATTCTTTTGAAACCATCCTTTTCTATCAAGTCAATACTTGTTCATTTTCTCACCATTGATATTCATCCCAACCTTGGAGATGATTTCCATTAGGTTAGGATCGTCCCTCTGACTGGAACCAATCCGCTCAATCAAAGTCGATCTAGCCGTCAAACTTGCTAACATTTCTGGATCCAATCCATACTTAGGTCTAAAATCATATCCCATGATATACTCTAATTACCTTCATTCAAGAAATATAGCATCTAAACTGACATGTCTCCTACTCAATGCATCAGTACAATGCCTAGCCTGGCACTACATGCATTCGTGTATACCATCATCTCTTCGTTCTCTATTAGCAGAATCCTATAGGTGATAGTCGACTCAAGGGAATAAAAATAGGAAAAAACATAGCAACCATAGCATCCATCAAACATGTCCCATCTATCACTGCTAAAGCCATAAATACGTCGACACCTACCTGACTGGTCCAACCAATCCAAAGGCCTAATGGAAGCCCCAGTCCCAAACGAACTACCGCACGTCCAACACACATTTATCCTCCAAGGATAACTAGATCATGTCCGATGGATCCAAGGTCACGCGCGTCCCTATATACCCCTTCTTCGAGTTCGCCTAGAACACTCCGACTATTGATGATTTCTTGATACTCTCATCAGAAGAGCTACCCACATACTCAGACCCAATCTCGAGTATCCATTTCCCACAAAGTCGAGACAAACTCAAGTCCAACATGAGTTGCCTCCCTGTTCGTTGCACCTCCAACGAACAACCATTTTTCCTTTACAAGTTCAAGTCCAACATGAATCGTTCTAGCCTTCGTAGCATCTCCACGATTAACAAATACCCAAATTTCTTTTAAGAGTACAATTCTAATCGTCCTGACCTTCGTTGTATCTCCACGATCAACGAGCACATCTTATCCCTTCGAAGTTTACCATTCTTGAACCAACGAGAACATCAACATAGGGTCATAAACAATTCACTAATTTGCAGCTTTCTCGAGTCCCACTCGAGTCGTCTCATAGCCCTATCAAATCCAACTCACGGCACTCCATACCATTGAACAGTCTTTTCATGTCATGGCTGCCCATCACTCCTCGAGTAAGCCGAGATATCATTCAATGGAAATCACAACCACTATTTATATCTCACACAAACCATCATAATTAAACTCGACATTCCCTAAGCCGGAGCCCCAAGGGCCTAAACTAATATCAGACTAACACTCAAGGAACATCTCCTCCGAATTCAAACAATCTATGTGAGATGTTACTAGCAAAACAACTAAGCAATCAAAAGTAAATATACATCCATGACTCGATAAGACCACATTACAACAAATCATGCAAAAGGCTAGTCGAACCACTGATCGGGTTCGTCACAACTAAAGGTCTATTGACAATCTCAAATTCCAATTCCAACCTATCTACCAGGTCACTAGGTATGAAGGAATGGGATGTCTCGGTATCAAACAAAACTCAAACAAAAACATCAAGATCAAAAAGCATACCTTGAATAATGACACTCTTTCCCTTTTGCGCCGCAGTTGGGGCATTCGACGAAGAAGGAACAACGTTGATAGCATATGCTCTCACAATCTGCTTCTCTTTAGGGGTTTGTGGACATTTATCCATACGATGTCCCGCTTGGCCACAATTGAAGCACTTCCTTTCCCCGGGCTTTTCCTGATAATCTCAGGCATAATGGCCCTTCTTGCCATAACTAAAGCACTCGCCATCATTCTTATTCTTCTTATTCTGACAATCCTTGGTTTGGTTCTATTTCCTCTTGTTCTGAGAATTCTTCTTGCCTTCACTGCCTACTTACAGGGTTGGCTCCCCTACAAATGCAATAGCAAATTTGGTCTTTGACTTAGGGTAAGGACTCTCCGATCTCAATGTCTTTCCCACAATAGATTCAAACGTCTCATCAATGTGGTTTATAAGTTTCTCCCCCAAATACCTATCTTAGCCAGCTATGAACATCCCGTTCTTCTTCTCGGCAATGTCGATAAGGGATAACCTACGCTTCAATAAACTATCGAACTCGGCAATATATTCAGAGACTGCCCTACCATTCTGCTTAATTTCCAAAAATCTCTTAAACATTAATAATCTCTGAGAAGCTGGAATAAACTTATCACTGAAGCGAATCCTAAATTGATTCCAAGTAACTTGATCCTTGGGAGTAGCTGCTTTAATAGCATACCACCAATTCATAGCCCGTCCTTCAAGTTGAAGTGACACTAGCTTCCTCTTCATTGCATCCTCGATCCCCAAATCCTCAAAGAAGTGCTCACAGCTGTAAAGCCAATCTTGAACTTCCGTAGCCGACTCCGTTCCGTGGAACGACTTCTCACCAAGACAAGCATAATCCTTTTTGAGATTTGCGAAATTAGATCTAGGCGCCTGCACTACTGCACCACCACCGTTAGCAGCATTAGGAACTGCTCCCCGAGCATCCCTAAGCATCTCTCACATGAAGGTAGTAAACATCACCCTTATATCAGGGACATTGCGACTTTTGGCCCCTGAACCCGTACTCCTCGTATATCAGCTGATCGTTCAGTCTGTAAAGAGAAAACGATTAACCATCTCAATGTGGTGCCAGTGCAGTACAACTTCATCCTTATATATACTAATAGTATACATATGTAGTTTCTGAAAACCAAAATATCACAAATACGCGCACTCGTATAGGTGTACTATCTCTCCCTGATGTCTTTCTCCAGGTTAACTATGCAACCTAGAGCTCTGATACCATATGTGACAGCCCGCCCCGGACTAGCCGACATTTTTGCAAAATACGCTGTGCTGATATCCAACTAGCACAGGACTGTCGCCAAAGATAAAGGGTGTGAAGCTAGAACTGCCAAAGGAACCTGTAGTATATCTCACAGCACATGGAATAAAACATAATAACAACATAACTTTGACATAAAACAAGCGAGACAGTGCATAAGCTGAAAACTAAATCATCATAGCAGCGGCATCCTTAATACAGCTTATGATCCAACATCGTTATTACACCATCAAATTTCTGTCTCAAAAGCAAAAAAAAGAAAAGGTACACTACTAATGCCCAAGCAGTGACGACCTATAACACAGGGAGTGTATATGTATATCATATGTGGAATCTTCGTGCTCGTCTCCGGATAGCTACTCGTGCATTACCACCTAACCTATCTCTATTCTGCTCGTTTAGGAGCTCCCAGAGTAATAAGAAGAGACATATAACTCTAGGTCAGTCAAAAGTCATGTATGAGCGATAAGCAACAAAACAGAACAATAACAGCTATAATCCAATCATACCTGAACCTAGACCTGCAGCCAAAGATTTAGCACAACAAGATGTACAGTACTCTAAGTAACACTAACATAAAGTATAAAAGTAATATGGGGTGTGCATGACATGGTGATAGCAAACATCAAACATAGCAATCATCCTCACATATTTTACTCAGTGCATAAAGCATACGATATCCACTACTCTGGTCGCCTAATCTTTGGCCAAGGCGGAGTCCAACCCCGTATAACTATCACTACGAGCCCCTAATCTGTCTCTCAGTGGTGAATCAAAGTTATAGATATTGATAACCCCTTTGCACACATCCTGCAGCAAAGTCCAATTATGAAGTCAACTCGTTGGTTCCCGAGTTACAACTTCTCATTTGGACTACCTTTGCATCTCGGGTTTTTGGTCATCATTCCCATTCATTTCGTAGCTCCAAGCTTCCATACATATTCACATTTTAGTTCAGATATGTGTGGTTCATGCTTCTCCAGCTCGGGTCATGATCTCCCTTTCCTCCATTCATCGGGATCCACTCGTGGACCCCTGTTCAGGTTGTGACACATGCTTGCGGTCGTTATCTCCTAGGTCGGTTCAAGATGCTTCGTAACCTCCGACTCTTGGTCAACTACCTTGGCCCGTGGGTCCTTACATGTGGTCGGCTCGTGCTGACTATTGTTGCTCGATTCGTGACCCCGTCCTTGCATTGGCTTGTGACATGACCTTGTCGTTTGCTCTTTCCTTCCTGGTGTGGTTCACAGCTCGCTATCCTAGCGTTCACTCCCCTAGGGTTCGCCCCTTCCTCACGGTCGCCCTCCTAGGGTTGCCCCCTTCCTCACGGTCGCCCTCCTAATGGTCACTCTACTAATGGTCACCCTCTTCCTCACGGTCGTCCTCCTAGGGTTCTCCCTCTTCCTCATGGTCGGGGTGTGAGGGTGCTTCACGATACTCGGGATCGGGTCGTGAGGGTGCTTCACAATCCTAGGGGTCGGGACGCGAGGGTGCTTCGCGAACGGGTTACTGACCAATTTCTTGCAACTTTTCCAGCAAGCTATTTATACCATACGATGGCGTTTTTAACCATTCTAACATTGCAAAATAATCATGAATGTAACGACCTGGAAAATCGTACCTTTTGAATCGACAATAATCCACACATGTCTAACTCAAAACTGTACGTATTTACAGATTGTTAAGTGACGATCCACATCTTTAACCATTATAGTCAAAAATATAGATAATCAAGGGGATTAATTTAGAATTAGAAAGAAAGAAGAAAAACAAGCACGGAATCTCGCAACGGTATGAAAAAAATATAATAATCAAATAACAGTTCATGGAGCTGTTTAAAATAAACATTTGATCATTTTACAACATTTATCAGAGTTATACAATTTATATACATAACATATAATACAGAGTAATGCAACATAATAGTAGTGGAATACAATAGTAATAATAGTATACCGTCTTCGTCTTCATCCTTCAGAAGATAACCTTTGAAACTGGAATGCTCAAGTCTGACCCGAGCGTAATAGCATGAAAATAAAACAAGCTCGGATCAGGCAAAAATATTCTCATCTAAGTCAAATCGACATCATATGAAAATACACACACATAACTCAAGAGATGTTACGGGAATTTCCATCTCCTAAGGATCTGTCAAACTAGATACTATATAATATAATTTCCCTATTATAATTGTGTCTATTCACAAATACTTGTCAGAAAAATAGCGTAAGCGGGGTTACATTGATTACCCTTACACAGTTTATATGCACATGGTCTATGCAGGTCTTGTAACACAACCAGTAAAACGTCGGTAGCCAATGAGTCCCCTATAGACATATGCCCAAAATTAAAATCATAGTTGTCTCGCATAAGGATAAACGTATGACAAGGCATATGAGGCTATACCCAAAGTAGTATGCTACTAGTTTGCCTAATCCAGACTGGTGATTACCCCTAACGGCCCACCGTAGACATCCGCCCCATATCAAAACAAAGGGAAATACATCCCATCAAGGGTGCGCACCAACAAAACAACAACAACAAAATAGCAATAGTATGGATCCGAGGCCCTGGAAAATCGAAGAGCAGATGTCCACTAAGAGGTAGTCAAGCATCATTTGGTCTGGCATGGCTCCTGTTTTAGTCATTTCAAATCGACACAAGTGTCGGGGTCATCCATTATCGTTCACTTTCTTCAAATCCAGTAATCGCCCCCAAATTCATCCTAATTTATTTCTAGAACTCCACCGCGTACACAATTGTTAAAGTGGTTCCAACATTGACCGAGAGTATGTCAATAAGAGGCCTCGGTCTCTTTAACAATGAAATGTCATGTTACATACCGATTGGTACTTTTATATTTCAAAAGTGAATCGTTATGATACCAAAATATCATATTCAACTAAACATATTTCACTTTAAAATATCATGTTATTTTAATCAAAATAATATTTGCTTCCAAAATTCATATTCACTTTGAGATAAATTTCAAATTCAGAAATTTGTTATAACTTCAATTAACTACATTTCATTCGAATCATTCAATTTACTTCAGAAATAGTTTTGAATTCATTTCTGACTTTAACATCAAAATAATCATATTTACTTTTAAATCAGAGATTTAAATGTAAACAATTTTCAATTCTAAAACAGTTCATAAGTTTGAAATAGTTTTGGGGTTTAAATAAATTTTTGAATAATTTTTAAATAGTTAAGAGATTTGGAATAGTTTGGAAATCAAAACAGCTTGAGTATTGAAAATGGTTTTATATATATTAAAATAATTTATAAAATAAACTACTTTTATATATAGAAAAATAGGTATTGGAAACAATTTATATAGAATACTCCATATATCGAAGGAATAAATTTCATAAAATAGTATATATATAAATTTGTTTATATAGAAATTATTTCAAATCAATTGTTTCTTTCCATTTCCAATAAATCTGAACCTAAGTTCAAAACTCAAAACAAACCAAATCGATTTCCAATATCCAGTCCAAAACGATTCCAAAATCAAATTCATTTGAGAACAATCCATTTTAAAGGATAACTTCCAATTTCAAAATATTATTTTGAATCTATTCGATTCAAATCAAATCCGAGTTCAAGTTCAAATTCATAATATTTATTTAAACCATTTAATTTGAATTTAATTTCAAAGTTTAAATAAAGTTTTAACCTTTGAAACAATTCAAATTATAACATTTGAAATATAATTCAATTTGGAATGATTTCAATTCATAACCAATTTTAGTTCAATTTCAATTAAACAACTTTAGATCATTTCAATTTGAATCAGATTTCAAAGTTTAAATAAAGATTTAAGCCTTTGAAATAATTCAAATTATATTGAATTTTAGTTCAAATTTCAAATAACAAATTTTAGATCATTTCAATTCGAATTTAATTTCAAAGTTTAAATAAAGATTTAAACCTTTGAAATAATTTAAATTATAATCAATTTTAGTTCAATTTTCACAAAACAAATTTTAGATCAATTCAATTTGAGTTTTATTTCAAAGTTTTAAATAAAGATTTAAACCTTTGAAATAATTCAATTTCAGTTCAAATTTCAAATAACAAATTTTAGATCATTTCAATTTGAATTTAATTTCAAAGTTTAAATAAAGATTTAAACCTTTGAAATAATTTAAATTATAATAAATTTTAGTTCGAATTTCAAATAACAAATTTTAGATCATTTCAATTTGAATTTTATTTCGAAGTTTAGATAAAGATTTAAACCTTTGAAATAATTCAATTTCAGTTCAAATTTCAAATAACAAATTTTAGATCATTTCAATTTGAATTTAATTTCAAAGTTTAAATAAAGATTTAAACCTTTGAAATAATTTAAATTATAATCAATTTTTAGTTCAAAATTCAAATAACAAATTTTAGATCATTTCAATTTAATTCAATTTCAACATTTCAATATAATTCAATTTCGACATTTCAATATATTTCACTTTCGACATTTCAATATATTTCACTTTCGTCATTTCAATATAATTCACTTTCGACATTTCAATATAATTCACTTTCGACATTTCAAATTTATTCAATTTCAACATTTCAATATGATTCAATTTCGACATTTCAATATATTCAATTTCAACATTTCAAACTTATTCAATTTCGACTTTTCAATATAATCAATTTCAACATTTCAATATATTCAATTTCAACATTTCAAATTTATTCAATTTCGACTTTTCAATATATTCAATTTCAACATTTCAAATTTATTCAATTTCGACTTTTCAATTTCAACATTTCAAATTTATTCAATTTTAATTTCAAGGAATGGACATATATCATTTCAATCCAAGGTGATAACAGTGATATAAAAATATAGACAACATCTGCACAGTTCAATATATCCATAAATAAACATCCATCATCCAAACAGTTCAATTTGAAATAATTAGCTGAGTGTATGTGTCGGGGTTTTACTAGCAATTAAATTCAAAAATAAACTAACTGCCAAATTTATTTCTTACAGTTCAAATTTATAGTCCATCTAAAATAGCAGTCAACAAACAAATAATCAAATCAATCACAGAATTCAATTTCACAAAAATGTGAATATTTTTGCAATGTGAGAAAACTCACATTCGATTCCACTCCGTCAATTCTGAAATTCTGAAATTCTGTTTTATTATGGTTCGGATTTTGAATTTTCTTGAATTTCAAATCTGCTCTATTTCAACTGTAGTGAGTCTCATCGCGTAGTGCTCGGTGATACGATTCCAACGCACTTAACCTCGTTCGATTTTTATTCCTAACGAATAAGATATGGTTGTTTCAAATTTTTAATCACAAAATTAAATTAAAAATATTATTAATTTCACTAATCAAGATTGGATTTACTTAACCGCTTAAACAGGCTACTCATCATCTTTCTGCATGTGTAATTTACCCCAAAACCCATCGTCCATTTGAAAAGCCATATGCCGCGCCTCCTCAGGTCGACCGTCCAGCGATCCATCCCAGGCACACTGACCGCCTTCGAAGCCCCTCCCCGCGCCTGGTCACCACCGCGAGCTCGAGGGCCCACTCCCTTTAGAAACTGCCATGAACGAAGGTGCTTTGAGCACGGAAATTGAGAAATCCGCAACCTAAGACCCGATCATAACCGTACAGAATGAAGATCTCGATCTTCTCTACAGTTTCGTTTCATAAATTTCTAATTTCTAATTTCTAATTTCTAATTTGTGGATTTTGAGAAAATTGAGCATCAATTTGGGACAATTCTGGCCTTTGAATACCTGATGGCGGTGGACTCAGAAATAAAAGGGGGTTAGGGTTTTGCAATAAACGAGGGGGTATATATAGTATATATTAATTATAATTTTATTCTATTATTTCTTTAGATTGAAATTTCACTTTCGAACTCCAAATCAAACCCAGTGACTGTCGCCCCTAGCCAAATACCCACATTCCGAACACAATGGGATATGTTTCGTAAGCCAATTCGACTGTTTGAATCAGTTTTCTTTAAATTAAAATATAAATCAGTATATTTTAAATTTAAATGCACATTTTAAATTACCGGGGCCACATACTCTAAAAATTCCGGAAAAATAATTCTAGCTATTTTTTGACGATACGGTCCTAACAAAACTAATTTCGTCGAATTCTGAGACCGTTTGAAAAATGGCCAATTTCTGGTCAACCCAATTTCAAACTAAATCTACCAAACACATTTATTTTCACTGCGCTCACATATTAACTCCAAAAATTTACAGAAAAATATTCTAGCTATGTTTTGACGATACTGTCCTAACAAGACTTATTTCGTTGAATTCTGAGACCGTTTGAAAAATGGTCATTTTCTGGTCGATCCAATTTGACTAAAACTGAACAAACACGTTTTCTTTTGCCACGCTCACATATTAATTTCAAAAATTACAGAAAAATAAATCTAACAATAATCTGACATTCCTGATCCAACAAAAGTGGTTTCATTGAAAATAGAGGTCATTTCCAAAATGGTTATTTTTAAGGTCTATATATTATATTAAAATATATAAAAATTCCATAGCGACTTTTCTGAATTTTAAACTGGACATATCTTTCAACTTCTAAAGTGAAATCTCAGTTACTTACCTTCGTTAGAAAGATATCGTTAATACGATCCTAATATTTCCAGTTTTATTGACATCCGATTTACTTTGAATCCTGTACATTCATTTGAAATTTAAAATCGAATTTCCAAACTAGTGCGTCATTTTAGGCTCGTTATGTAATTAAAATAAATTTATACGTTCAAACTTCGATTAAACTAAATTTTTTTGTCGTTATTATTTAAAATAATCATTTTAAATATTCAAAATTCATTAAAATAACTAAAATAAAAATTTTAAACTTCTTCTGAAAATCAGGGTCGTCACAATCACCCCCACTTAAAACTTTTCGTCCTCGAAAAGTAACGAAGCCGAAAGTGGTTTAACTAACCAACTCAACTTCCATTCTAGCTTTCATTCTTCAACTTTTCAGCTTCTAAGAAATTTCAAATTTCTCAAAAATTTGGCTAACACCCTAAATTTTCGAAAAATTTCTCCATAACCTTCTTTGTACGGGGAGCATCGGGAAAATCCCCAAACCGCCACACAGGCCCTCTCAACTCAAAAAGAAAAAGAAAAAGCCAAGCGGCTAGCCATTCGGCTCATAAAATCATCAAATCCCAATCAATATAGTAAACATGTACCTATTGGTCGGGCACACAATTTTATTCCTCTTCTTAGCTTTCATGCTATGACCTGTTCAATATATATACATGTATATATGCAATTCCAATAAATTTTCACTTGGTTCAATATTAAATTCGATTTTGGCTAATTTACCCTTTTTACTCATATTGGTGTTATCTTTCCAATATTTTTTTAATTAACTTAATAATCACACATCCCAACAAAGAATCAATTTGTTAACTAGCTTTTCAAAACATATAACTTTTGTACATACTCAAAAATCATATTTTTGATGCCAAATCCCAAACATTAACTCTAACTAAGTTTTGGTTCTCGCGCTTTGTAAACCAAAGCTTTTCCATTAAATCTTAGTTAAAAGACTAATAAATTTTAAATCATAATTTCACTGTTAATCGGGTTTTAAGAACTAATGTCATTTAAAACAATGTCCGTAATCAACCCAAAACCAACTCCCACTTAATTCTAATTATATTTATTAACTGGAAAACTTCTTTAAACCTTAGTTAAAAGATTTTTTTCTCAAATGGGTTCAAGAACAGTGTTATTTAAGATACCATTCACGACAACCCAAAATCCAATTTGTTACTTAAAACTGTTGGATTTTTTTAACTTGCTTAATATTATTGTAAATTTTCTTAAGCTTATCTTTGACATTTTATTCAGTCAGAATCTAAGTCCGTTTTCCTATATTCCTAACTAACTAAATTTGTAATTTATTGTTAATTCACTTTATTTCACAACTTATAGACTTTAGTTCCTTTGTTATTTACGTTACTTTATAAATTATTACCATGGAATGACTTGTTATTTAATTTCTTAAGTTTATACATTGCTTAAGACTTGTTTCATTTTTGATACAATTCTATTCAAGTTTACAATTATCTCAGGAGGTTACAATTTTAGTTATTACCAATCCTTTGCAAATATTCCATCCATTTGTTAATCGTTTCAAAACGTTAACAATTTAAACTTTTATTACAACCACTTGATTT
Organism: Allium sativum; assembly: GCA_030737875.1. Lineage (NCBI taxonomy): Eukaryota > Viridiplantae > Streptophyta > Magnoliopsida > Asparagales > Amaryllidaceae > Allium > Allium sativum. The sequence goes on from JASFAX010000020.1 coordinate 28,057,437, forward strand.
ACCTTTATAAACATTTTTTTGGTTCAAATTCATTTTTTTCATCTTTACTTTTCTTTTTCTTTATAACATTTCTATGATTCAACATTTCATTTTGGAACATGTTATTTATTTAAATTTCACTTGTAAAATATTTCAGTACACATTTATATACTCTAAACTTTTCATTTAGGTAAGTTTGTATATATTACAAATGAAATTTAGTATTTCACACTCTACTCTTTATTATCATAGTAACAGGAGTATTTGTTTCTATTTTTCTTCAACATTTTCCTTACTTTATGTTTCAATTTGATAATATTATATTATATTTTCATTTATGTTTTTCTTATTCATTTATCATATTTCTTTATTCACCTATTCAAATTTCATTTGATATTAATACTGACAATTATTTATTTCGTCGATTATCAACAAGGAGAGTAATTTGTATAAATAGAGACTTGAGAATCTTAAATACCAAATTCTTTTCAAAATATTTTGAAATAATATATGCTATACATAAATATATTTTTTTATCAAAACATACTCAAGATTTCAAATTTAAAATTTCAAAGACGAATAGGTAGCAATGCTACCAAGTGGTCTCCCCTACTTTGAGACTCGAAAATGAAAGTCAATGACTATGATCATCTCATCACCGAAATTTATTTCCCAGTACCAAAATAGAGTACTTAACAAATTTTTTTTATTATTTGAATATCCTTCAAATATTACTACTGTAAATTTTTCAAAGTCTCAAAAATCATTTTAAACCAATTGGATTTAAATATCTCAAATTTTCCATTTTAATTTATTTCATTTATACTTCCTCATTAATTATAAATCAAATATAAATTTCGATTTTTTTTATTGTAATCAATAGGTTAAAAATATTGATTACTGAACCATTTAACTCTCTGAATTTCAAAGTATATCCTTTGTATGCGAAATATATAATCGAAAACTATATTGTGTCAAAATACCTTATTCAAGTGTTTTAGAACTCGTGTCGATAACGTTGTCCAGACGCATCGACCATAACTCCAAACTCAAACTTAACAAGCCAAACAGCACAATACAAAACCATTTTATATCAAAATACAAGTACACTCTCTCGTATATATGTACACTCAAAACTCATTCTAGGGTGTTACTAACCCTATCTGTAATGAGTAAATCCCAATAGAGCCAAGGTTTACTGCTAAACCATAAGCTCTGATACCAACTTTAACGACCTGGAAACCCGTACCTTTTGAATCGACAATAATCCACACATGTCTAACTCAAAACTGTATGTATTTACAGATTGTTAAATGATGATCCACATCTTTAACCATTATAGTCAAAAATATAGATAATTAAGGGGATTAATTTAGAATTAGAAAGAAAGAAGAAAAACAAGCACAGAATCTCGCAACGGAATGAACAAAATATAATAATCAAATAACAGTTCATGAAGCTGTTTAAAATAAACATTTGATCATTTTACAACATTTACCAAAGTTATACAATTTATATACATAACTGATAATACAGTAATAAAACAGAATAGTAGTGGAATACAATAGTAATAATAGTATACCGTCTTCATCTTCATCCTTCAGAAGATAACCTTTGAAACTGGAATGCTCAAGTCTGACCTGAGCGTAATAGCATGAAAATAAAACAAGCTTGGATTAGGCAAAAATATTCTCATCTAAGTCAAATCGACATCATATGAACATACACACACATAACTCAAGAGATGTTACGGTAATTTCCATCTCCTAAGGATCCGTCAAACTAGATACTATATAATATAATTTCGCTATTACAATAGTGTCTATTCATAAATACTTGTCAAAAAAATAGCGTAAGCGGGGTTACATTGATTACCCTTACACAGTTTATTAGCTCATGGTCTATGCAGGTCTTGTAACACAACCAGTAAAATGTTGGTAGCCCGTGAGTCCCCTATAGACCTATGCCCAAAATTAAAATCATAGTTGTCTCGCATAAGGATAAACATATGACAAGGCACATGAGGCTATACCCAAAGTAGTATGCTACTAGTTTTCCTGATCTAGACTGGAGGTTACCCCAAACGGCCCACCGTAGACATCCGCCCCATATCGAAACAAAGTGAAATACATCCCATCAAGGGTGCGCACCAACAAAACAACAACAACAAAATAGTAATAGTATGGACCCAAGGCCAGGAAAATCGAAGAGCAAATGTCCACTAAGAGGTAGTCAAGCCTCATTTGGTTTGGCACGACTCCTGTTTTAGTCATTTCAAATCGACACAAGTGTCGGGGTCCTCCATTATCGTTCACTTTCTTCAAATCCAGTAATCGCCCCGCAATTCATCCTACTTCATTTCTGGAACTCCACCGCGCACACAGTTGTTAAAGTGGTTCCAACATTGACAGTGAGTATGTCAATAAAAGGCCCCGGTCTCTTTAACAACAACACGTCATGTTACACACCGATTGGTACTTTTATATTTCAAAAGTGAATCTTTATGATACCAAAATATCATATTCAACTAAACAAATTTCACATTAAAATATCATATTATTTTAATCACAATAATATTTACTTCCAAAATTCATATTCACTTTAAGATAAATTTCAAATTCAATAATTTGTTATAACTTCAATTAAACACATTTCATTCGAATCATTTAATTTACTTCGGAAATAGTTTTGAATTCATTTCTGACTTTAACATCAAAATAATCATATTTACTTTTAAATCAGAGATTTAAATGTAAACAATTTTCAATTCTAAAACAGTTCATAAGTTTGAAATAGTTTAGGGGTTTAAATAAATTTTTGAATAATTTTTAAATAGTTAAGAGATTTGGAATAGTTTGGAAATCAAAACAGCTTGAGTATTGAAAATGGTTTTATATATATTAAAATATTTTATAAAATAAACTACTTTTATATACAGAAAACAGGTTTTGGAAACAATTTATATAGAATACTCCAAATATCGAACGAATAAATTTCATAAAATAGTATATATATATATATATATATAAATTTGTTTATATAGAAATTATTTCAAATCAATTGTATCTTTCCATTTCCAATAAATCTGAACCTAACTTCAAAACTCAAAACAAACCTAATCGATTTCCAATATCCAGTCCAAATCGATTCCAAAATCAAATTCATTTGAGAAAAATCGATTTTAAAGGATAATTTCCAATTTCAAAATATTTTTTTGAATCTATTCGATTCAAATCAAATCCGAGTTCAAGTTCAAATTCATAATATTTATTTAAACCATTTAATTCGAATTTAGTTTCAAAGTTTAAATAAAGTTTTAACTTTTGAAACAATTCAAATTATAACATTTCAAATATAATTCAATTTGGAATGATTTCAATTCATAACCAAGTTTAGTTCAATTTCAATTTAACAACTTTAGATCATTTCAATTTGAATAAGATTTCAAAGTTTAAACAAAGATATAAACCTTTGAAATAATTCAAATTATATTCAATTTTAGTTCAAATTTCAAATAACAAATTTTAGATCATTTCAATTCGAATTTAATTTCAAAGTTTAAATAAAGATTTAAACCTTTGTAATTTAAATTATAATCAATTTTAGTTCAAATTTCACATAACAAATTTATGATCAATTCAATTCGAATTTTATTTCAAAGTTTTAAATAAAGATTTAAACCTTTGAAATAATTCAATTTCAATTCAAATTTCAAATAACAAATTTTACATCATTTCAATTTGAATTTAATTTCAAAGTTTACATAAAGATTTAAACCTTTGAAATAATTTAAATTATAATAAATTTTAGTTCAAATTTTAGATCATTTCAATTTGAATTTTATTTCAAAGTTTAAATAAAGATTTAAACCTTTGAAATAATTCAATTTCAGTTCAAATTTCAAATAAAAAATTTCGATCATTTCAATTTGAATTTAATTTCAAAGTTTAAATAAAGATTTAAACCTTTGAAATAATTTAAATTAGAATCAATTTTTAGTACAAAATTCAAATAACAAATTTTAGATCATTTCAATTTAATTCGATTTCAACATTTCAATAAAATTCAATTTCGACATTTCAATATATTTCACTTTCGACATTTCAATATATTTCACTTTCGACATTTCAATATAATTCACTTTAAACATTTCAATATAATTCACTTTCGACATTTCAGATTTATTCAATTTCAACATTTCAATATAATTCAATTTCGGCATTTCAATATATTCAATTTCAACATTTCAAATTTATTCAATTTCGACTTTTCAATATATTCAATTTCAGCTTTTCAAATTTATTCAATTTCGACTTTTCAATATATTTAATTTCAACATTTCCAATTTGTTCAATTTTAATTTCAGGGAATGGACATATATCATTTCAATCCAAGGTGAAAACAGTGATATAAAAATATAGACAACATCAACACAGTTCAATATATCCATAAATAAACATCCATCACAACCATCATCCAAACAGTTCAATTTGAAATAATTAACTGAGTGTATGTGTCGGGGTTTTACTAGCAATTCAATTCAAAAATAAACTAACTGCCCAATTTATTTCTAATAGTTCAAATTTGATGTCCATCTAAAATAGCAGTCAACAAACAAATAATCAAATCAATCACAGAATTCAATTTCACAAAAATGTGAATATTTTTGCAGTGTGAGAAAACTCACATTCGATTCCATTCCGTCAGTCCTGAAATTCTGTTTTATTACGGTTCGGACTTTGAGTTTGCTTTAATTTCAAATCTGCTCTATTTCAACTCTAGTCAGTCACATCGCGTAGTGCTCGGTGATACGATTCCAACGCACTTAACCTCGTTCGATTCTGATTCCTAACGAATAAGATATGGTTGTTTCAAATTATTAACCACAAAATTAAATTAAAAATATTATTAATTTCACTAATCAAGATTGGATTTACTTAGCCGCTTAAACAGGCTACTTATCATCTACCTGGATGTGTAATTTACCCCAAAACCCATCGTCCGTTTGAAAAGCCACCTGTCGTGCCTCCTCAGGTCAACTGACCACCGATCCATCCCAGCCACACTGACAGCCTTCGAAGCCTCTCCCCGCGCCTGGTCACCACCGCGAGCTTGAGGGCCCCACTCCCTCTAGAAACTGCCACGAACGAAGGTGCTTTGAGAACGAAAATTGAGAAATCCGCAACCTAAGACCCGAACATAACCGTACAGAATAGAGATCTTGATTTTCTCTACAGTTTCGTTTCATAAATTTCTGATTTTTAATTTGGGGATTTTGAGAAAGTTGAGCATCAATTTGGGATAATTCTGGCCTTTGAATACGTGATGGCGGCAGACTCAGAAATAGAAGGGGGTTAGGGTTTTGCAATAAATGAGGGGGTATATATAGTATATATTAATTATTATTTTATTCTATTATTTCTTTAGATTGAAATTTCACGTACGAACTCCAAATCAAACCCAACGACTGTCGCCCCAAGCCAAGTACCCCCATTCCGAACACAATGGGATATGTTTCGTAAGCCAATTCAACTGTTTGAATCAGTTTTCTTTAAATTAAAATATAAATCAGTATATATTAAATTTAAACGCACATTTTAAATTACTGGTGCCATATACTTGCTCTAAAAATTCCCAAAAAATAAATCTAGCTATGTTTTGACGATACGATCCTAACAAAACTAATTTCGTCAAATTCTGAGACTGTTTAAAAAATGGCAAATTTCTGGTCGACCCAATTTCAAACTAAATCTACCAAACACATTTATATTCACTGCGCTCACATATTAACTCCAAAAATTTACAGAAAAATTATTCTAGCTATGTTTTGATGATACGGTCCTAACTAAACTAATTTCATTGAATTCTAAGACCGTTTGAAAATTGGTCATTTTCTGGTTGATCATTGAACAAACACGTTTTCTTTTTCCATGCTCACATATTAATTTCAAAAATTACAGAAAAATAAATCTAACAATAAATTGATATTTCTGATCCAACAAAAGTGGTTTCGTCGAAAACAGAGGTCGTTTGCAAAATGGCTGTTTTTAAGGGCTATATATTATATTAAAATATATAAAAATTCCATAGCGACTTTTCTGAATTTTAAACTGGACATATCTTTCAACTTCTAAAGTGAAATCTCAGTTTCTTACATTCGTTAGAAAGATATCGTTAATACGATCCTAATATTTCTAGTTTTACTGAAATCCGATTTACTTTGAATCCTATACATTCATTTGAAATTTAAAATCGAATTTCCAAACTACCGCGCCATTTCAGGCTCGTTATATAATTAAAATAAATTTATATGTTCTAACTTCGATTAAACTAAATTTTTTGTCGTTATTATTTAAAATAATCATTTTAAATATTAAAAATCATTAAAATAACTAAAATAAAAATTTTAAACTAGTTCTGAAAATCAGGGTCGTCACAATGAAGCATTACAAATAGTACTAGCAATATACATAATCAACCATAAACACCAAAACAACAATATAACATGTTAATATAGATCAAATATACCCAAAACCCATGTTTTCCCCTTATTCTCTTTAATCATGTTTTAACCATACGATTAGCAAAACATGCCCAAATTAACCCAATTCTCTAAAAGAGGCATAAAATAATATTTAAGAATTTCTAAACATTTTTCGAAATATTTTTGAGTTATAATTTCGCTAACTAACACTAATCACCCGTAATTAGCCATAATAAGTGAAAAACAACGCAAATCACTCACCTTTGCCATAAATAATCTAAGATGTAAAACTTTTCTACTATTTGGGTCGAATTCCAATGCAATGCAACAGCTCCAACTCTTATTTGGTGTTGATTTTCCTTGTTTTGATGTAGCTTAGCTTAATTTTCGATTAAAAAGCGATTAGGAGGTGTTTAAATGAAGAATTTGAGAGTGGAGGCCATTAATAGGGTTAGGAGAATGAAAGTGGCTACTAAAAAATGACAAAGGAGGGTTTCTCAAGCCCATATGAGCCCTTGTATGCCCGTAATCCCAAAATCCCTAATGTTCCAAGCTGCTAATTACCCAATCAAGCCCATTTAAGCTGTTTTTCACCATCCAAACCTTATTGCAGCCATAACCCCTAAACTGTAAGTCCGTTTGATTAATATGACCAATCTACGGAAAGAGAAACTATCATCTGAATCCATTGAAAGTGGTTTTGGGTCAAAACTCCTTGCCAATCAAAAGTTATGGGCGAAACAAGATTAGCCAAGGGCAAAACGGTCACTTAAACATTGGCAAAAATCATGAACATGGGAAATGACCCCAATAGTCGTTCCCCAAAGTTGCACGACCATACGACTTCTGAAGAAAAAGAAATAAATATTCTATGATCCTCTGATGCGTAGAATGTGGGTTGTTCATGTACTTTATATTTTAAGCTTTATCTTAAAGGAACATCACAATTTCGATCAGTCGTTAAATTAGCAAATAATGTCAACTTTTGTCTTTGGTTAGTTTAATTATTGTTTTAGTCTATTATTAAAAACTAAAAATGCTCAAATTAATGGCGTCACATCTATAAATCCATGCCATCCTATATGGGCTGAACAGTCATATTAGAACCATTTTATATGTTAAGGTGTACATTGCTATATTTTTCAATCTCTTAACTCAAATCATCTTCAATTCATATTTTTTTTTTTTTGAAGTTTTGACTTCCATTTTGGAAGCTAACAATATTATCAGACCAAAAGGCCACCGTATTAAATAAATTTATTGGATCCATCGTTTAATACGTTTAATCAATGTGTATTTATCCTATTAGAGTGTTTTTCAACTTTTACGACTAGTTATTCGAAAAGCGAAGTGCGATGGTATCAGTTATTACTTCAATGTGCTTAAAGCACACTTTTGAAAAGATAGTTCTTTTGGAAACTTAATACTCTATAAGATTAAGTGATTAACAATTTATTTAGTTTTATGCTAAGAACAAGAACAGTGGTTGTGATCATAGCTGAGAGTAGCATAATTTTATACTTCGTAAGTGAATTGGTGTCTAATTTATTATGTACAATATCAAAACTAATGTAGATGACAACTCCTGAAGACGATGACCTTGCTGGTGTACAAGATATTTCCTTTGAAGATGATGATTATTCTTGTGAAGACGATATGTTTGAGGAGAAATAAATCTATCTAGACATTCATCAGGGCGGAAGGATCGAGTTTCAAGGAAAACAACTTATGGTAACTTATCTGTTTTCAAGTTACGGAATTAATATTTTGAAAATGAGTTATATTGTTGTTCATGCATTTTTGTCAGCTAATTAATTTAATAAAAAAATATGGGACAAAAAATAAATCTACTTGGTTTCAAACTTGGTACAAACCATGATAGTAGGCGAACGTTGAGGATTCATGGATTTAATCAATTGCAAAGGGTCGATTTCCTGAGAATATTAGTGCGGTCTTTAGCTTACTTATCAACTTCACGTTTTTTATGATCTTCTAAAATAAATATTATTAAATCTTGCAAAATTCATTTTTGCTAAATAAAAAGTTACATAAGATTGCAGACGATATATATTTTGAGCAGAACCAAATCGAGATCACTATATTGGTACAGTTTTAGCCTAGATGCTATGCTTGACTAAATGTGTAACAAACACATAGAAATATTGAACTTTGAAACATGCCATAAGTCGTTGATCTTATATATAAGTATAAGACTGTTCGACCATACGTTGTATTTATACTTGTGCAGACTTTGGATTTCAAGGAGGACAAGGTCAGACTTCTATGGTAATCCTGTAAATTTGCTTAACATACTTGGATGGCTTGATTGTTCATGTTTTTGTTTTAATAACAATTAATTGATATTGTTTGAATGTTATTTGATAATTCTTGTTAAATTCTTTTTGTAGATTATCGAACTTGTTTACAAGTAATTAGCTATTCCGGAGTATAGACTATCGGTGACAATGGACATGACTCAATTTGTTAAACATATAATGATATTAGTTAGTAATTGTTGTGTAAACCTATTTGTGAATGCTAGTGGTATGTGAATTTGCTCATTTTGTCAAACAACTATTATATAAATTTTTATGGATAATAATTATGTGACTAAGGTGTCCTCGTTTATTTGAAGATGATTATTTAATTATTGCTTTGAATATGGTGATTATAAGATTATCGCTGATTTTGATATAACTATCGTGTAACAGGATACTGGAAATAATATAGTCCATTAACAATATATAGTAGCATTTAAAATATGCTACAAAACAATCAATACCTTTTAATAACATTTTGGAAACGCTACAGAAATAGTTGTTAAAGTACCAACTAAATTTATAGGGACATAAAATAAATGTAACAAAAAGTTTTGGAACTGTTGAAAAACACAGTTATATAAAATGTTGGGTAGTGTTTATTAAAACGCAACGAAAAAAATAGATTTTAGTTCCATGACCTGTTGTAGCGTTCTTTATAACGCTACTAAAAGCTTTAGTAGCGTTTTTTAAATGCTACCAAAGGTCTTTTCTGATGTACTTCCTGGTAGTGCACTTAGTAATAGGGATTAACTATTCACTGGCGGGTTCTGAAAAGAGTTTACAGGAAATTAAGGGTACCAAGCTAAAGATGAGTATCACTTATTTCCATATGCAGATGGGTAGATATAGAGAGTACATTGAGTACTTGAGGATTTGTTGGGAGTTTGCCCTCTAGATTTTAGTGGATTATAGGAAGATCATTTGTATACGGTTGAGTTCACACATAATAATAGCTATCAAGCTATCATACACCATTCGAAACATTATATAGAATGGTGTGTAAACTGCCAGCTTGCCGGTTAGAGACTGAGGATATATTAATTCCATGTCACGATTTGGTGAAAGAAGCATAAAGAAGGTCGAGTTTGGTCCGAAGTCGGATGAACGAAGCTCAGTCAACGTAGAGAAGTTACATAGAAATGAGTCATAAGGATGCAAAGTTCTTTGTTGGCAATCATATTTTTATTAAGGTGTCATCGATGAATAGTGTACATAAATTCGGGGTGTTGGGGAAAATGGAAACGATATTTTTGGACCGTCTCGCATTTCTAAAAGGATCAAAAAGTTGGCATAACTAATGGAGTTACTAGAGATTCTGGCAAGAGTCCATAATGCTTTTCATGTTACTCATATTCTTAAATATGTACACGATCCAGAGTTTTATATATCTGGGGTACTAAAAGGCTTAGTAGTACATGACGACCTAACTTTTTGTGAGGCAAACAGTTAGAGATGTTGTTTCAGATGATTAGATGCAAGGGACAATGCAATAAAATTGTCCCGTGGAGTGATGACAAGGACTGTTCTTAGGAAATTTAAGACAAGATTTTGGTATTTTTCCTGGTTTTCTACATGGTATGTTCTACATTGTTTTATAAAATTGATATACATCAGTTAAATTGATAGCTTTGTTTATTGACTGGTATGTTTGTTTCAGTTCTTGGTTGAACTATGATGATAATTTTTTTGAGGAAAGGATATTACTTTCCTAAATTTTTAATAAACATAATTTAGGAAATCAAGTAAGGTAAATTAAATATGAATAAATTAGTAGGATGATGAGATGAGATACCGATCAATGTAATAAGATATAAGAGAAGGGTTTATGTGAGGAGCAAAGTAGAAAACGCATAACCTCACACACACACACACACACACACACACATATATATATATATATATATATATATTTACGCACATATATATACATATATATATATATATATATATATAGGAATAACAATCCGCTATGCTATTCGTTCATTTTCATTTTCTTAAATCTAATCAAATTCATAAGGAGTTCGTCCATTATTATTGAGAAGAAGATGAGGAAAACTTACGGACAGCCAAAATTACATTTTTGTATTAAAAGCGTTCCATAATTCTGCTACAACAAACTTTTGGCATGACTTGATGCTTATTGTATTTTATGTTGAATTCAAATTCTTCTTGATTGTAACTTTACTGTGTAATGAAAATAATTATATATGAACATTGATGAATATGATCCAATAAAATTTTATAGTTACACTTAAGTTTGACCATAGTCGCTCAGAAACTGAGTATGGGAACTAAGTATGGCAGAACTATAAGTGAGCATGAGATCAGTTAAATCATTTTGTTTTTTATTTATCCCCATTTACTTTAGTATGACAGAATTTGCATAAAAAATTACATCTTTATGAAACTGAACAAGGCGGAATAAAGGAGTTGGATGACTGAAGCATGGTGTACAACATGCACCCAAGGAAGAAGAAAGTCTTTTTATTAGTTAAAATTACACCAACAAATAGGGATGCAATTGCACATGGAGGGGTTGAAATAACAACAATTTTTTTAAATACACGTGAAAAGCTCAAGCTTTGTACTGGTGTGTGTGTATATATATATATATATATATATATATATATATATATATATATATATATGTATGTATGAATCTCTCGTACAATATTATATATATACGTACGATCTAAATTCCACATATATCTTAAATCTATGTTGGAATGACAGAGGAGATAGAATAGGTTTTGAGAAATAAAAGAAACCTAAATCGTTTAAGCTTTCTGGAATTAGAGAGAGAAGAAAGGCATCATGAAAGCATTGAGAGAAATGGTGGTAGGCAATGGAATGAGAGTTTGAAGGTTTATTTATAGTTGCTATCATGTTTATAGACCTTTAGATTAGATTGATTAAAACTAAAAGTTCATTTGATATAAATTATAAATAAGTCCGACATAAAACGACCCTCACTAGGCTTTCCTATAGTAGGGTCGTCAACAATTCCAGGAGGTCGGTCGACCTCGACGGTCGACACCCCTCTTAGAGTGGCAGTCGTACCTCCTTCTAGGGTCAAGTCGAGAGGAACATCCTACAAAATTTTACTATTTGATTTTTCGCTTCTAATCATTTAAAATTCATTTTATATTATTAATTAAGTATAGAGAATTTTTTATTTATTGAAATAATTTTTAAACGGTTTGGTTCCTTTATAGCCCTTTCAAATTATGCTTAATTGAAATAATAAACTTATTTTTGTATATGTTATAAACAAAAATATGTAATCAACCCACAAATTGATTTTGAAAATATATTTATACGTTTATCTATGTTATTTGATATACTTGTAGAACAATTAAATTATATCCTTTATATCGTAAAACATTATTTGATATAATAATAATAAGAATTATATATTTATATTTTATAACTCATGATATGGTGTTTGCTTAATAGGTTAGAAAACTTACATTTTAAATTATGTTCAAGTAATTTAGTTTAATATTAAAAAATATTGAAGATTGCACTCAACATCTCATTACATGATATATACTTAGCTAGTTCATAGGCGTGCACTAGAATGGCTTCGGTTGCAAGCATATAATAGTTTGAGGGTAACTTGGTCTTTTCCTTTCATGCTATTTTGTTTCAATACATTTTGATTGGAATACTTGATTTAACATCATAGAATTTAGTGTTTCCATTTACTATGGTTTGTTCTTTGTCTTGTGTGTTTATGTGTTAATCGAGGGAGATTTGGGTGTTTAGATCTCGTAACACCCCATAAAAAAACATAATATAGATAGAAGTTAATCTAATTTAAAATAAACAATAATAATTAATAATATATTAGTAGACTGAAAATTGAATTTTGATCAACTAGGAATTTGGTTATGAAAGATTGTAATTGCGTTCGTAGTGGGATTCTGATCCGTTTTCATATTTTATTTGCTAAAAACAGAGTTTGTATGTAAAACTTACCAATTAATTAATCTATATGTATATATTAACCTAAAAATTTTTGAATATCAAATAAATATATACAAGATGGGAGTATATTAAATCAGATAAGCATGATAACAATATTCCTTTTTATCTCAAACTTATGCGTATATATTCACACATGGTAGGGGACAAGAATAAATCAATTAAAGTAAAATTAATTAAGGTTAGAAATAAAGTGAATTAATTAATAAAAGATCAAATAGTAAAATTTTGTAGGATGTTCCTCTCGACACGACCCCATAAGGAGGTGCGACTGCCCCTCTAAGAGGGGTGTCGACTGTCGAGGTTGACCTGCCTCCTGGAATTGTTGACCGCCCTCCTATAGGAATGCCCAGTGAGGGTCGTTTTATATTGGACTTATTTACAATTTATATCAAATGAACTTTTAGATTTAATCAATCTAATCTAAAGGTCTATACACATGATAGCAACTATAAATAAACCCTCAAACCCTCATTTTATTGCCTGCCACCATTTCTCTCCACGCTTCCATGAAGCCTTTCTTCTCTCTCTAACTCCAGAAAGCTTAAACGATTTAGGTTTCTTTTATTTCTCAAAATCTATTAACATAGATTTAAGATATATATGGAATTTATAGCATATGTATATATAATATTGTACGAGCGAATCTTACAAACATAAATATATATATACACACACACCCCAATACAAAAGCACGTGCTTTGCATGTGCATTTAAAAAAATTGTTGTTATTTCAACCCCGCCATGTTCAATTGCATCCCTATTTGTTGCTGTAATTTTAACTGATAAAAAGACTATCTTCTTCCTCAGGTGCATGTTGTACAACCATGCTTCAGTCATCCAACTCCTTTATTCCTCCATGTTCAGTTTCATAAAGATCTAATTTTTTATTCAAATTTTGGCATACTAAAGTAAATAGGGATAAATAAAAAAAAATGATTTAACCGATCTCATGTTCACTTATAGTTCTGCCACACTAGTTCCCATACTCAGTTTTTGAGTGACTATAGTCAAACTTAAGTGGTACTATATAAAATTTTATTGGATCATATTCATGAATGTTCGTATACAATTCTTTTCGTTACACAGTAAATTTACAATTCAGAAGATTTGTTATTCAACATCAAATACAATAAGCATCAAGTCATGCCAAAAGTTTGCTGTAGAATAACTATGGAAGGCTTTTAATACAAAAATGTAATTTTTGCTGCTTATAAAATAATTACGGTTGATTCCCTTTGAATAAAAGGTTGCTGCTACAAATAATTTTACTTGAGCATTGAGCTTTGTTCACCACCTTCCACTGGCTCGTATCCTAACATGCACATGAAAAAAAAAGAACATAAGATATTGTACACAATAGAATATACCATGTTGGGTATCATAATCCCAATAGATAAACGCTGAAAGAACAGACATAATGGTGAGCATTTGAGAAAAAACATACTGAAATTCCTCAAGCCAAACAGTTTGATTATTTAAAGTCACAAAACTTTAAGCAAGTTAAAAAAGGCTGATATATAGCGAGATATTTATCGGTAAAGCTTAAATCATGATAAACCGAATTACCATGAACCAAATATGGCCAACATTGCATTAACTGGGCAAAAATTTGTAACCAAGAGTTATATAAATTCAAGATGTTGTACGGTATTTTTTTGACAAATTTCCTCTATATCCAAAACATAAATGTAAATCCAGATTGTAATGTTATTTCTATATTACATGTCAATTGAGCCTTAAAGTAAGTACTCACTTTTAAATAATATACCATTTATGATTGCAATATTGACCACAACATAGCAAACTCCAATTATTATTCTTACCCGGTGACTACTGTAGTAATAATCTATTAGCAAATAGGCTTTTGTATTTTTTGTCAATGTAAAGTCATTCCTTCACTGCAAATACGAGCACATCTTCATCCCATGGTTCAATTTCTTTTTGGATTTAAAAACCAAAGAACTCACTTAAGCAACAAAATTCAAATGAAAGAGTATGTACTGAGATAAATACTGTTCTAAGGCAATGCTCTGACTGATTAGGTATATCTAGCAAACAGATGTTGTACGAATACTTTAACTACCCAGTTGTTTTTTTCATAATAGGATACACAAAACATTATTGTTGGAATTCTACAATTGATTCAGTATCTTCTAAAAGCATAGGCGATTTAAAGAAAGTTGAGGTCAAAATATTTTATAACCCAATTATTTATTTTAGGTGAAAAAAAATTCTCCAACCTTCCATGTTGAAAAAAATCAATAGCACGCAAAACCACTTGTAATGCACCTCGTCCACTTGTTCTAAACTGCAGAATTACTTGTAATGAAGCCTATCCCGAATCCACTTGTAATGAATATGTTGCAACATTATATATTTCAACAATGAGCTACGACATAAAACTTCTAATATCTACAACTAAAAAAATTTAATGCGAAAATCAAAACACACTAAACCTTTAAGCAAACCCTTGAAGTGAGGAATACGGTGCAACCATGCCTGCCCATTAGTTAAATGAAATCAGTAAAATTTGAATCCTGCACCACCTCCACTTGTTCTTAACTGCATTTCCACTTGATCTTAACTGCAAATCTACTTGTAATGGTGCAGCAATATATATTTCAACAGTGAGCTCTTAACCGCAAATCCACTTGCTTCTTCCCAACAATTGTTACATATTCACTTCTCTTGTAAACACTGCCAATATGATACATTGGAAAATTAGTTTTACTTACCTAATGAAAGTTAAAGTAACAAAAATAACTGGAAAAAAATAATTCATTTTCTATACAGGAGAAAATATATAGTGGATGATAGTCATAACCTTAGCTAATGGAGAAAACAAAAAATACCAAAAAGAAAAAACACATCAACAAATACACCTATCGTAAATTGCATGATTACCGAGTTACAATAATTGGCATGGAGACACAGTATAAATATCTATGCTAAATTTTGGTTGTTAGATCATTTAGTAAGCACAGTTGAATAATGCGCGAACCATTTGATACATCAAACAAACATAAATAGAGATAAACTAAAAAAATGCATGGGAAAGTAAACTATACTGCAGATCACGAATGCTTGCATCATTCCTGGAAATTAATAAATATAAAATTTAGCTAGAAAGGTCACCTTCATATCATCGATTCCCTAGGAGAAGACAGATCATTCCATAGAATTCCATTTTCAAAATCCAAAATATCACCATCTACCATATTTCAAGTAGTCACCCTCTTCAAAATACATGATATAATTTTCATGTATCGACTTCAATGCTTTATCTATAATTTCCA
The DNA here is from genome assembly GCA_030737875.1 of Allium sativum. Classification (NCBI taxonomy): domain Eukaryota; kingdom Viridiplantae; phylum Streptophyta; class Magnoliopsida; order Asparagales; family Amaryllidaceae; genus Allium; species Allium sativum. The sequence goes on from JASFAX010000020.1 coordinate 28,073,507, forward strand.
TGCTCAAACAATTGTATCAGTAAGGTATTTTATAGTCCATGTTACTCTCTTTGGTTTCAAAAATAATCCTGTTCCAAAGAAAAAAATCAAATGCAAGCAAAACGAAAAAATATTATAAAAATAACTATGGTCGCAATAAAGGCGATTATCGTAAGCATGGCCTCGGATTTACATGTAGAAGGTGGATTAAATTCCAATAGGCAACAACGCTACGGATTAAATTCCAACTGGTAACAGCGCTTCAGAATAAATTCAAACTGGCAACAGCGCTTTAGATATAAGTGATACAGAAGGGTTAATCAAGCAAAACATATCAGAAGCTACATAGTATAAAATTATAAAAGAAATAAAAATTATCCAAAAAAGTAATGATTTGTTTTAATCCAATTCGTCAATTATCTGAACGAAGCTCTCTATCTTCCCACTCATTACTTTAAATGGGCGTCTTTTGTTCGTGTAAAGATAATTTGAGCCTCATTCAAAACATAATCGAAGTCCTACGATTTAAAAATTACGAAAGGAAAGAAGATTACGAATTTCTATAGAAATAAGCCAGGATTTTAGCCAAATTATATTGATAATTTCAGACGATAAATAATGCACTCCAAACAGAAAAATCAAAAAATTGAATTCGAGCGCAACAGACTGATAATGTAATGCTAGAAAACAAATTGGTAAATTATTATTGTTAGTTTCAGATCTTAAATTGGGAAGCATCTTACATTTCTGTTGCAAATTCATCGAATTCTTCTGCCATAAGTCTCTTAGCAATCCGATTTATAAGCCACTTGTGAACGCTTTAATTTTCATCTCTGTAACAACCCGTATTTTTATAACGTATAATAACCATAAATCAAGACAGAATTAATTTTTAAAATAAGAATCAAGGAAAACGGGTTACGCTATTGCGTTCGTCTCGAAATTCTACTTGGAAACGAGTCCGAGTTTTCGAAAATCGGTGTCCGTATGACCAAGTTATGACCTTTTGAAGTTTTCAAGTTCAAAACAGTTCAATTCAAATTCAAAATTCGAAATTCAAACCACAGAATGGACTGGGCGGGAAATTTCACGCCTAGGACCAGGTCGACCTCGGGGTCGACTATGTAGTCGACCTGCCCAGGACCAGGTCGACCATAGTGTCGACCTGGGGGTTGACCTGGTGGCCGAGTCCACTTTTGAAGATGGATTCACTCTGATGTTTCTGGCCTCGTTTCTGTCTACATTCGTTGACCTGACCCTATATATACAGCCCCTCACACTAGTCTCTCTACACAAAATTCTTTCTAACCATATGCTGCTCTAATTCTGGTTGAAAAGTTAGAGAAAGGGACTACTTCTTCTACGTCGAAACTACGTTGCTGGTTTGGGGATTTCTGTTAAGACTTGATTAAGCATATAAAGCTTCAACATCGACTCTCTTTTTCTAATTCTCGAACCACGATCTGTAAGCCCCAGTTATTTTTAGATTTAAACTGTAAATGTAATATGAATATGTTGTAAATTGAGTTTGGACTTATGTATGATGATGATTGTTTTACATCCATTCTTGTTCATCTTGGATCTTGGCTCTTGGATATTACTATGACATTGATATGGGGCCTATTCATGTTGTAAATCAAAAAAAAAACCTCATATTATCATGTTGAATCTGCTATTAGTCACAAGTTTATGACTATCACCTTATATCAATAGCTACCATGACTATATTATCACCTTATGTCAATCGTTACCATGACTATACTATCACCTTATGACAACTGTTATCTTGACTAGTACCTTATGTTGCTAGATTTGGAATCTTTATATTTGAAGCCAATATTCCATATGTCAGTAATGTTATAATCCTTTATCTCAAGTCATACCATGTTATGCTAGTAATCACTTTTGTCACCTTATATTCTTCCCTTTTTATGTTATTCCCTAATTAGATTTATTTGTATCGAATCGAGCTTACGTGCAATGGGAATACGATTTGGGTAGACTCGGTAAAACATGAATTGACTTTGAACATGAATGTTATTATAACTTGAACCTGGATATCGACATGAACTTGACACGATTTGACATGAAACATGACATGAAAACTCGACATGAATTTTGACATGAAAAATTGAACGTGGGCATGACAGTTAGATAAACTTGAAAATGGCCAACTCGAGGTTGGGTTGAGTTTGTAGTGTAAATCTGCCCGGAACCGCCCGATAAATTCAGTGACTGCAAACAATAGGATCCAATGTGGGTAGTTGGTCATATCGCACGAAAAACCCGAGGTTAGGCTATGTTGTGGTGTAAATCTGCCCGGAACCGCCCGGCAAATCCAGTGACCACAACAGTTAGTCTAATTTGAGAGGTTGGGGTGCACTAATGAATTAATGCCACATGACAGGGTTAAGTCATGAACCACTTTAATATACTAAACCAACTTGACACGATGATTTGATAGGGTTAAGTCATGAACCGCTTGATCACACTTAACCAACTTGATACATGATCTGGATAGGGTTAAGTCACAAATTTGATTTACAACACTTAACCCATTAGAAACCCTAGTTACGCGGTCCTTTTCAACAGTAACCCACTTGGATGTATCATGATACCCTGGAACTAGGCAGGGTGGGGCACGATTATTAGGCTGATTGTAAGCGACCAGAACGACGGCTGAGTAGGTGCGCCATTGTAGGTTCAGGCGGACTATGGTCGTGCACGTAGTCCAGAGTTGAAAAAGCAGGCATTGGGCACCCGTAGATTTACACTGTGCGTGCTTGATTCGTGTCAGTGGTTGGCACCATAGGACTTGATACACCCTATGGTGGACCTAGCACCGGTAACTACATTTTAGGATAGGGCCGTATGACACAGACACATGACGAGCTTGGACTTGTAGGGAGCCGATCGATTAGTAGATTGTACCGTAGGACCCCGTAATGGGTCACTTCATGATACTGGCCCAAGGGATCATTTCATGATTAATACTTGACATGGGATAGAACACTAGCACAGTTGGTGCAGCGAACCTTGAATATGCGATGCTAGACTTGACTTATCTTGTTATCTTAATTATCCTACCAGTTCTGTTATCATCCTTATGTTTAATTCCAGTTTTCACATACCATGTTACCTTTACTAGTTTTCATACTGAAAGTCACTAGGGCTTACCAGTCTTTATGACTGACCCTTTTTCTTTTGCCTCTTTTTCTTTCGTTTCCCCCCCTCCAAGGTTCTCAGGGAGGAAACACTAGCTCTTAGCTTGGACTTAGCTTGCTTTCTGACAGCTCATGTACGGTTTGGTCTTGAGCTATGCTATGGCTGCTTCTGCTATTTATGGGGAATAATTTACTCTTGTTATCTCAAGTTTATGCTTCTTTATTTGGAACTTGATGTAATGGAATAATTTGTATCTTGGATATATGAGCTTTTGACTCTTTTCTTGAAAGAAATAAAAAGTTGGTTTTTAATTTCTACCGCTGCTTTATTTATGTTTTGCCTTGTGATATCTCTGTGCATGTTTACCTAGATAATACTCCACCAAAACTAGTGCATTCCCTTTGTGAGTGACCCTAGCAGAGGTGGGGGTATTACATTTGGTATCAGAGCCGAAGGTTACCAGGCTGGGCAAAAGTTTTAAAAACCTTATGAAACTATTTTTAAAACCATTTATAAAGAAGCATTTTTCAAGAAAAGTTTTATGTTTAAAAAGGCTATTCCCCAATAAGCCATTAGCACTTCCCTTTGTTTCCTCCTTTGAATCTTTTTCTTTTCGTTTTTCAGCATAGCTGATCTTAACCTTCCTGAGGGAATACCCGTGCCTGGATGGTTCCGAAGGTACTTAGAAGCCAGGGCCAACGACGCGGGCACGGCAGACATCCCTCCTCCTCTTCCCCTGGTGGCTGCGGTTCCTCCTCCTCCTGGTACCGCCTTTGCCAAAATATGCAAGGACTTTAAAGCAATGGGCGTTAAGAACTTCGATGGAACTGAAACCTTTGTTGAGGCACGAAACTGGCTAAAGGAGACTGAAGACTTGTTCATTTTCTTTGATGTGGAGGACCATAGGAAAGTTCAGTTGGCAGCATGGTTGTTGAAAGAGGAAGCTGCATTTTGGTGGGAAGTCACCAATGCTACCAGGCCAGTTGAGACTTGGGCAGACTTTAGAGAGAGGTTTGGGCTTAAATTCCTATCGTCAGCAGAAGAGAACCTTCAAATGGAGAGGTTCCTAGCACTCAAGCAAGGGGACATGTCTGTTAGGGAGTACGTGAATAAGTTTAATCTGCTTGCTCGGTTCGGTTTGGATTTGGTCAACACATTCCAGAAAAAGGCTGTACGCTTTGCTCGAGGATTGAACGAGCCACTAGACAGCTTGGCCCTAACTCATATACCCATGGGGGTGACCTTTGAAAGCTTGGTGGATATGTCTCTACTTCATGAGGAAGACAAGAATAGCAAGAAGGAGGTTAAGCCTAATGAGACTCAGAATAAGAAAGCTTACTTCAAGAATGGGGGCAACAAGAATAACAAGAGCAACAACAAACCACATGAGACGAGGAAGTGCAACTTCTGTGGTATTACTGGACATCTAGCTAAAGACTGTAGAAAGAAGAAAAGGAAGTTGGGTGAATGCTTTCATTGTGGATGTAACAGCCCTAGATTTTGGGGCCAATTTAAAATTTATTTTAAGTGATTTTAAATGAGTTTTGGTATTTAAAATAATCTATTTTAAATAATAAGGATCACAAATTTGGTTCAAATCGAAGTTAGAATGAATAAATTATTTTTAATTATAAAAAGAGCTAGAAATAGCGCGGTAGTTTGAAAAGTTAAACTTAAACTTTGACTGACCATACGGGATGCAAAATTTAACGGATTTTAGTAAAACCAAAAATATTAGAATCTATTTAAAAATATTTGTTTCAAAATGTATTTTTAATATTAAATATATTCGCCTTGAAAATAGCCATTTTTCAAAAAGTCTCAGAATTCAACGAAATAAATTTTGTTGGATTCGTATCATCAAAACAAAGCTAAAAATGATTTTTCGGTAATTTTTGGAATTAATATATAATTATAATTGATTTTTCAGTGTAAACGGACAATTTTTGACTTTAAAAATTCATTAAAAATTCATATGGGCTCAGAGTTGAACGAAATTAATTTTCATAGGTCTACAACATCAAAACATAGCTAAATATATTTTTCGAGAATTTTTGAAGTTAATTTGTGACCTCGGTGAATTTTCATGTACGGTATACATTAAAATATTAATAAAATAATATAATTATTCCAGAACTCATAATAAATTTCGGAATTGGGTCCTGTAACATGTTCCATTGCGTTCAGAAGGCCTCAAAACCTTAAGATCGACAGTAAGCAGGCTTAAATCGGGGTTCGGACCAAAACGGGCTTTAACGGGCTAATTACATAATTAGTTAACCCTAATATAATATTATAAAATCCGAAAAACACTGTTCATTCGTCTTCCTCTTCGTCATTTCAGCCGCAAGTGAACCCACCTCCCTTCAAAAATTCAAACTCAGTTTTCTCTCTCATTTCTTAACGGAATTTGGCGTGTGAGTACTCGTTTCGAAGCTCTCGCCGAGCTCTTCGATTTGGTACCAACCTCAGCCATTCTCGTGCCTCGATACGCCCGCCCCATCCCTCCAAAGGTCCGCCGGTCGCGCCCCCCTAGGCCCCAAATGCCGCCGCCGCACCTCGCCACCTTCTGGCCGTGCGTAGCTCTCTCGTAGCCGGTCCTTCTCCAACAAACGGCTCGTCGTTTCGTCAACTACAACTCCAGAAAATCGAATTTGAAGTTTTGAACAAATTCTGAAAATAAGGTATGCTTCAGATTTTGCGACGCTTTTAAGCGTTGCTGCAGCAGTTGTTAAAAGTCAGAAGTATTCAAACATTGATAACTAATGCGTATGAACCCCGAATCTAAAAATTTCAGATCCGACAGGACCGTGGCGACGAGTAGGCTTTGCTGAGACTGATTAGGGTGAGAATTTTATTTTTTAATTTAATTTAATTTATTTAATTATTATTTGCATGATTATTAACAGTAGAATTAATATGACACGATGTTTAAACATAGATCTAAACCGTTCATAACATATGATGTGGAATCTAAATTGCCTATGGTGCTATGTGATTAGATCTGAAATTTTAGGCTTAAATCTGAATTCATAATTAATTAAAATTAATTATGTGTTATTTATTTAACCATGCCATGTTGATTTTACATATGCTGTGTGAAACCCCATCTTGCAATTTACCTCGGTGTTAGTATCGAATCTGATCCTATTGTTGTATTTGGATGTTGTTATGCGATGTGATGAGAATTTACAGTTTATTTGATGTAAATAAGAACGCGACTTGTGATGAAATTTACATACTCTTTTTTTTTTTGTAAAATTGAAATAGGGAAAAAAATTGACATTTATTTTGATGTTAACAATAAGTAATTTACGTTGTATGAAAAATTAACATTTATTTTGGTGTTAATAATAAGTAATTTTCAATGCATGAAAAATTAACATTTTTAATGTTAATTAAATAGTAATTTTACCGCAAGTGTACATTAACATTTTTTTTATGTTAATATAAAAAGAAATAAAACGTAGGATGAAATTAACATTTTTAATGTTAATATTATAAAAATTCAACCGTATGTACATTAACATTTTTAATGTTAATATTATAAAAATTCAACCGTATGATGACATTAACATTTTTAATGTTAATATTATAAATTAAATATTGGACATGTAAAATTTCACATTTTTACTTATGTGAATAAAATAAATTATTAGACATGTAACACATTTTTATTAATGTGAATAAATTGTAATGTGAATAAAATGGTAATTTTAACTGTATGCACAATATACATTCTTATTAATGTAATATATATAAGAATTTACTCCGCAGGTGAAATTTAAATTTTTAGAAATGTAACTAAAGTTTACCTTTTATTTTATGTAAACAAATTGAGAATGTGAAATGTAACTAAAGTTTACGTTTTCTTTTATTAAGAATGTGATATGTAAATAAAGTTTACATTTTTATTAATGTAACATATTCAAGGACTTCACCGTAGGAAAAAGATTACATTTTTTTCAATGTAATTAAAGTAGGAATTGGTGTTAACATTAAATTTACATTTAATTATGTAAAATTAAGGTATGAAATTTGGAATGACATAAATTTACATTTAATTATGTAAAACCAAAGTAGGAATTTGTGTTAACATGAAATTTACATTGAATTATGTAAAATTAAAGTGATGAGAAATTAACATTTTGTTTAATGTTAAATATAAGGAATTTACATGGTATGAGAAAGTAACATTATTTTTTAAATGTTAATAATTAAGAAACTACACCGCATGAGCAATTAACATTATTTTTAATGTTAATTAAATAGTAATTTCACCACATGTGTAAATTAACATTTTTAATGTTAAAGATAACACCGTATGATGTAATTAACATTTTTAATGTTAATATAATAAAATTTTAGCCGTAGGATGTCATTAATATTTTTAATGTTAATATAAAAGTATTTACAACGTATGATAAATTAACATTTTTGTGTCAATGTTAAAAATAAGTATTCACATCGAATGAAAATTAACAATTTGGTTAATGATACAAATAAGAATTTACGTTGTATGAGGAATTAATATTATTTTTGATGTTAAAATTAAGTAATTTACAATGCATGAAAAATGGACATTTTTAATGTCAATTAAATAGTAATTTTACCATATGATGAAATGGACATTTTTAATGTAAATTAACTAGATATTTCAACCGTAGGATTTAGTTAACATTATTCATAATGTTAATATGAAGAAAATTTAACCGTATGATAAAATTAACTTTATTTTTAATGTTAATGATGCGTAATTTAAACGTATGACAAGATTAACATTATATTTAATGTTTAATAAAAAGAATTTACATCGTAGGACGATTAACATTATTTTTAATGTTAAAGTAAAAGAATTTCACCGTAGAAGGATTTAACATTATTTTTAATGTTAATAAAGGATAATTTAACCATAGGGTTAATATACATTTATTCTTAATGTTAATATTAAGAGAATTACTTCGTAGGATAAAATTTACATTATTTTATAATGTTAACATAAAAGAGAATTGACCGTAGGAATGTTACATTTTTTATTATTATGAAATTAAGAAGGAATAACACCATAGGGTGAGTTAACATTATTTTTAATGTTAATAAAGGGTAATTTAACCATAGGATAAGTCAACATTATCTTTAATGTTAAAATTTAGAAAATATGCATCGTAGGATGAGTTAACATTATTCTAAATGTTAATATAAAAAGTGTATATACCATAGGGAAAATTTTACATTGTTTTAATGTTAAAATAAAGGAATTCCACCTTAGGATAAGTTTACATTTTATTCAATGTAAATAGGTAAGAATGCGACATGTAAATGCAAGTTTACATTTTATTCAATGTAAATAGGTAAAAATGCGACATGTAAATGCAAGTTTACATTTTGTTCAATGTAAATAGGTAAGAATGTGACATGTAATTTCAAGTTTGCATTTTATTAAATGTATATAAAACAAGAATGCGATATGTAATGAAAGTTTACATTTTAATTAATGTAAATAAAAATATGATTTTGAGAATGCGTCGTAAAATAAGAAGTTTGACTATTTTAAATAATTAAAATAGAATGAATTGTTAATAAAAATAATTATTAACAAATAAGAAGGATTTTCAAAATAGATATATATATGTATATACATACGAGGATTGTCTAGGAAGTCCGAGATATTCTCATCCCAAATTAATCCAGCGGCGTTAAAGATCGAAGTAAGAAGACGACGTATGAAGACCGTAAATCTTCCCTCGAATGGACAGCGATCGAGATCCTGAATTGACTTGCTACCAATTCATGGGTCAAGGTCATTGCCCAGACGTACGCGTTGATTTCACGGATTTGACTTTCGTTCAGACCCAGAGCATAAGTTTAAATGGATGGTGTGTCTGACATCGTACCCCGTTAAATATCATGTCGTTGATTTTCTGTTAATATATAAATGTTTGGTGGTGGAAATTTATTCTCTACTTAACACCCGTTTATACATTGACGGACGATCAATGGTACGGTATGGAGTGACAGTGTGACACACTAAGATGCAATGATCAAGGTTTCTTGTTGAAAAGCAGAACCTTGTGGAGACGATCAAAGCATGGCCTGTTTAGGCGTAGCTTTGTGTAACGTGACTTCGCGAGCCTCACACCCCGGTTGAGTCAAAAACGGGCGAAGGGAACGCAGGGAAAGCAACACGTTTCTTTCTAGCTAGAAGTAGTGTCAGGGACCTCCCAGCGCTGATACTTTACTTATGTGGATGATGGAATGTGGCGCGCCTCGGATAGGTCCTATAGGACCGGGAAACGTGTGCTTAGGAATTGCCAATCCGCTAAGCTGTATTTGCGGACCGGCCCTGCCATTTCCAAGGGTTCTCCGCGGGGAATCCTGAGGCACTAGCTAGATTGTCTCGAATCGGTAAGGAGCTCCGCTCTAGCCTTGACTCATGATGGAAACCAAAATCCAAATACGAACCGATGAATTTGATTGTATTACTAGTATGGAGGCATAGTATATGGTACCTATGCTTCCTAAGATTAATACATTTACTTTGAAATGCTTTCATATACACTAATAATAATATTAGATGCGTATTTGCCGTATTTAGCATGTTTAATCACCATAAGGTAAAACCCTATCCTCTGGTGTGCGTTGCATTGTGTGATGGGACTTGGGTCTTATGGTGATTCCATTTTTTCCAAAAAGCATTGCGTTGTTTACGATGTACTTATTTATTAGTTATGACACTTTAAATTATGCACGGAAATCCATTAGAGTAAACCCGTTCCGCGTTAGCGGCGTGGTCTTTGGATTTGCCTTATATCTAATAGTTATTTTACTTAAGAATTCTCACACCAGTCCCACAACTGACCCATGGTTTGTTTCACCTTTTTGCAAACTTGGGTGCCCTCTTTTATACACAGGCAGCCAAGTAGACAGGTTCATTCTTTGCTTGTAGTCTTTTCTTTGGAGCTGCTTATTTTCTGTCTCCTGGATTTGCTGAAGTAGAGAGGTGATGACTTGGAGCTTGAAGACATTTATCTTTTGTTTCTATGACATCTTTTCTTTTCTTTTTAGACATCAAATTTATTTCTTTTCTGCAACTTGTTGTAATAGCTTAGATTCTGTGACTCTGGATTTTCTGTGATTGAAGACATTATAATTTTCCGCTGCTATAATGTTATTACTCTATGAATTTCCTTTGCTATATTGTATCTGTGTTCTGTTTTATTGTATTTATGTTGTATTCCAAAAATGATATCCCTTGCTTTCATCCGTGGAAGTTTGGGGTCATCACAGTTGGTATCAGAGCCTTGGTTTACAAAGCGGAATATAACATATTTATAATAATTCGTTTACGTAGAATCACTATATTCTACGGCGAACATTTCATGGAATACATAATAGCCAGTCACTTTATCCTCATCTTTTCATTCATCCTTCGATCTTTTCTATCTCCTAGAATCACCATTTCAGTTGTTTTGACTCTCCTCTTGATCGTGCATTCGAAGAAGACTAAGTGAAGTGGCGATGCTCAATTGGCACATGTTTACGAAGGAACGAAAGGACCAACTTCTTCGGTAGAAAGCCTGATGTTGTAGACGGTACCATCTCTGTTAAAAACGTTCTCTGTGTTTATTCTTCCTCTTCTATTTTTTCTTTTTCCTTTTCGGGGACGAAAAGTTTTTAAGTGGGGGAGACTGTAACAGCCCTGAATTTTGGGGCCAATTTAAAATTTATTTTAAGTGATTTTAAATGAGCTTTGATATTTAAAATAATCTATTTTAAATAATAAGGATCACAAATTTGGTTCAAATCGAAGTTAGAATGAATAAATTAATTTTAATTATAAAAAGAGCAAGAAATAGCGCGGTAGTTTGAAAAGTCAAACTTGAACTTTGACTGACCATACAGGATGCAAAATTTAACGGATTTTAGTGAAACCAAAAATATTAGAATCTATTTAAAAATATTTGTTTCAAAATGTATTTTTAATATTAAATATATTCGCCTTGAAAATAGCCATTTTTCAAAAAGTCTCAGAATTCAACGAAATAAATTTTGTTGGATTCGTATCATCAAAACAAAGCTAAAAATGATTTTTCGGTAATTTTTGGAATTAATATATAATTATAATTGATTTTTCAGTGTAAACGGACAATTTTTGACTTTAAAAATTCATACGGGCTCAGAATTGAACGAAATTAATTTTCATAGGTCCACAGCATCAAAACATAGCTAAATATATTTTTCGAGAATTTTTGAGGTTAATTTGTGACCTCGATGAATTTTCATGTACGATATACATTAAAATATTAATAAAATAATATAATTATTCCAGAACTCATAATAAATTTCGGAATTGGGTCCTGTAACATGTTCCATTGCGTTCAGAAGGCCTCAAAACCTTAAGAACGACAGTAAGCAGGCTTAAATCGGGGTTCGGACCAAAACGGGCTTTAACGGGCTAATTACATAATTAGTTAACCCTAATATAATATTATAAAATCCGAAAAACACTGTTCATTCGTCTTCCTCTTCGCCATTTCAGCTGCAAGTGAACCCACCTCCCTTCGAAAATTCAAACTCAGTTTTCTCTCTCATTTCTTAACAGAATTTGACGTGTGAGTACTCGTTTCGAAGCTCTCGCCGAGCTCTTCGATTTGGTACCAACCTCAGCCATTCTCGTGCCTCGATCCGCCCGCCCCGTCCCTCCAAAGGTCCGCCGGTCGCGCCCCCCTAGGCCCCACATGCCGCCGCCGCACCTCGCCACCTTCTGGTCGTGCGTAGCTCTCTCGTAGCCGGTCCTTCTCCAACAAACGGCTCGTCGTTTCGTCAAATACAACTCCAGAAAATCGAATTTGAAGTTTTGAACAAATTCTGAAAATAAGTTATGCTTCAGATTTTGCGACGCTTTTAAGCGTTGCTGCAGCAGTTGTTAAAAGTCAGAATTATTCAAACATTGATAACTAATGCGTATGAACCCCGAATCTGAAAATTTCAGATCCGACAGGACCGTGGCGACGAGTAGGCTTTGCTGAAACTGATTAGGGTGAGAATTTTATTTTTAAATTTAATTTAATTTATTTAATTATTATTTGCATGATTATTAACAGTAGAATTAATATGACACGATGTTTAAACATAGATCTAAACCGTTCATAACATATGATGTGGAATCTAAATTGCCTATGGTGCTATGTGATTAGATCTGAAATTTTAGGTTTAAATCTGAATTCATAATTAAATAAAATTAATTATGTGTTATTTATTTAATCATGCCATGTTGATTTTACATATGCTGTGTGAAACCCCATCTTGCAATTTGCCTCGATGTTAGTATCGAATCTGATCCTATTGTTGTATTTGGATGTTGTTATGCGATGTGATGAGAATTTACAGTTTATTTGATGTAAATAAGAACGCGATTTGTGATGAAATTTACATATTCTTTTTTTTTTTTGTAAAATTGAAATAGGGAAAAAAAATTGACATTTATTTTGATGTTAACAATAAGTAATTTACGTTGTATGAAAAATTAACATTTATTTTGGTTTTAATAATAAGTAATTTTCAATGCATGAAAAATTAACATTTTTAATGTTAATTAAATAGTAATTTTACCGCAAGTGTACATTAACATTTTTTTTATGTTAATATAAAAAGAAATAAAACGTAGGATGAAATTAACATTTTTAATGTTAATATTATAAAAATTCAACCGTATGTACATTAACATTTTTAATGTTAATATTATAAAAATTCAATCGTATGATGACATTAACATTTTTAATGTTAATATTATAAATTAAATATTGGACATGTAAAATTTCACATTTTTACTTATGTGAATAAAATAAATTATTAGACATGTAACACATTTTTATTAATGTGAATAAATTGTAATGTGAATAAAATGGTAATTTTAACTGTATGCACAATATACATTCTTATTAATGTAATATATATAAGAATTTACTCCGCAGGTGAAATTTAAATGTTTAGAAATGTAACAAAAGTTTACCTTTTATTTTATGTAAACAAATTGAGAATGTGAAATGTAACTAAAGTTTACGTTTTCTTTTATTAAGAATGTGATATGTAAATAAAGTTTACATTTTTATTAATGTAACATATTCAAGGACTTCACCGTAGGAAAAAGATTACATTTTTTTCAATGTAATTAAAGTAGGAATTGGTGTTAACATTAAATTTACATTTAATTATGTAAAATTAAGGTATGAAATTTGGAATGACATAAATTTACATTTAATTATGTAAAACCAAAGTAGGAATTTGTGTTAACATGAAATTTACATTGAATTATGTAAAATTAAAGTGATGAGAAATTAACATTTTGTTTAATGTTAAATATAAGGAATTTACATGGTATGAGAAAGTAACATTATTTTTTAAATGTTAATAATAAGAAACTACACCGCATGAGCAATTAACATTATTTTTAATGTTAATTAAATAGTAATTTCACCGCATGTGTAAATTAACATTTTTAATGTTAAAGATAACACCGTATGATGTAATTAACATTTTTAATGTTAATATAATAAAATTTTAGCCGTAGGATGTCATTAATATTTTTAATGTTAATATAAAAGTATTTACAACGTATGATAAATTAACATTTTTGTGTCAATGTTAAAAATAAGTATTCACATCGAATGAAAATTAACAATTTGGTTAATGATACAAATAAGAATTTACGTTGTATGAGGAATTAATATTATTTTTGATGTTAAAATTAAGTAATTTACAATGCATGAAAAATGGACATTTTTAATGTCAATTAAATAGTAATTTTACCATATGATGAAATGGACATTTTTAATGTAAATTAACTAGAAATTTCAACAGTAGGATTTAGTTAACATTATTCATAATGTTAATATAAAGAAAATTTAACCGTATGATAAAATTAACTTTATTTTTAATGTTAATGATGAGTAATTTAAACGTATGATAAGATTAACATTATATTTAATGTTTAATAAAAAGAATTTACATCGTAGGACGATTAACATTATTTTTAATGTTAAAGTAAAAGAATTTCACCGTAGAAGGATTTAACATTATTTTTAATGTTAATAAAGGATAATTTAACCATAGGGTTAATATACATTTATTTTTAATGTTAATATTAAGAGAATTACTTCGTAGGATAAAATTTACATTATTTTATAATGTTAACATAAAAGAGAATTGACCGTAGGAATGTTACATTTTTTATTATTATGAAATTAAGAAGGAATAAAACCATAGGGTGAGTTAACATTATTTTTAATGTTAATAAAGGGTAATTTAACCATAGGATAAGTCAACATTATCTTTAATGTTAAAATTTAGAAAATATGCATCGTAGGATGAGTTAACATTATTCTAAATGTTAATATAAAAAGTGTATATACCATAGGGAAAATTTTACATTATTTTAATGTTAAAATAAAGGAATTCCACCGTAGGATAAGTTTACATTTTATTCAATGTAAATAGGTAAGAATGCGACATGTAAATGCAAGTTTACATTTTATTTAATGTAAATAGGTAAGAATGCGACATGTAAATGCAAGTTTACATTTTGTTCAATGTAAATAGGTAAGAATGTGACATGTAATTTCAAGTTTGCATTTTATTAAATGTATAGAAAACAAGAATGCGATATGTAATGAAAGTTTACATTTTAATTAATGTAAATAAAAATATGATTTTGAGAATGCGTCGTAAAATAAGAAGTTTGACTATTTTAAATAATTAAAATAGAATGAATTGTTAATAAAAATAATTATTAACAAATAAGAAGGATTTTCAAAATAGATATATATATGTATATACATACGAGGATTGTCTGGGAAGTCCGAGATATTCTCATCCCAAATTAATCCAGCGGCGTTAAAGATCGAAGTAAGAAGACGACGTATGAAGACCGTAAATCTTCCCTCGAATGGACAGCGATCGAGATCCTGAATTGACTTGCTACCAATTCATGGGTCAAGGTCATTGCCCGGACGTACGCGTCGATTTCACGGATTTGACTTTCGTTCAGACCCAGAGCATAAGTTTAAATGGATGGTGTGTCTGACATCGTACCCCGTTAAATATCATGTCGTTGATTTTCTGTTAATATATAAATGTTTGGTGGTGGGATTTTATTCTCTACTTAACACCCGTTTATACATTGACGGACGATCAATGGTACGGTATGGAGTGACAGTGTGACACACTAAGATGCAATGATCAAGGTTTCTTGTTGAAAAGCAGAACCTTGTGGAGACGATCAAAGCATGGCCTGTTTAGGCGTAGCTTTGTGTAACGTGACTTCGCGAGCCTCACACCCCGGTTGAGTCAAAAACGGGCGAAGGGAACGCAGGGAAAGCAACACGTTTCTTTCTAGCTAGAAGTAGTGTCAGGGACCTCCCAGCGCTGATACTTTACTTATGTGGATGATGGAATGTGGCACGCCTCGGATAGGTCCTATAGGACCGGGAAACGTGTGCTTAGGAATTGCCAATCCGCTAAGCTGTATTTGCGGACCGGACCTGCCATTTCCAAGGGTTCTCCGCGGGGAATCCTGAGGCACTAGCTAGAGTGTCTCGAATCGGTAAGGAGCTCCGCTCTAGCCTTGACTCATGATGGAAACCAAAATCCAAATACGAACTGATGAATTTGATTGTATTACTAGTATGGAGGCACAGTATATGGTACCTATGCTTCCTAAGATTAATACATTTACTTTGAAATGCTTTCATATACACTAATAATAATATTAGATGCGTATTTGCCGTATTTAGCATGTTTAATCACCATAAGGTAAAACCCTATCCTCTGGTGTGCGTTGCATTGTGTGATGGGACTTGGGTCTTATGGTGATTCCATTTTTTCCAAAAAGCATTGCGTTGTTTACGATGTACTTATTTATTAGTTATGACACTTTAAATTATGCACGGAAATCCATTAGAGTAAACCCGTTCCGCGTTAGCGGCGTGGTCTTTGGATTTGCCTTATATCTAATAGTTATTTTACTTAAGAATTCTCACACCAGTCCCACGATTGACCCATGGTTTGTTTCACCTTTTTGCAAACTTGGGTGCCCTCTCTTATACACAGGCAGCCAAGTAGACAGGTTCATTCTTTGCTTGTAGTCTTTTCTTTGGAGCTGCTTATTTTCTGTCTCCTGGATTTGCTGAAGTAGAGAGGTGATGACTTGGAGCTTGAAGACATTTATCTTTTGTTTCTATGGCATCTTTTCTTTTCTTTTTAGACATCAAATTTATTTCTTTTCTGCAACTTGTTGTAATAGCTTAGATTCTGTGACTGTGGATTTTCTGTGATTGATGACATTATAATTTTCCGCTGCTATAATGTTATTACTCTATGAATTTCCTTTGCTATATTGTATCTGTGTTCTGTTTTATTGTATTTAGGTTGTATTCCAAAAATGATATCCCTTACTTTCATCCGTGGAAGTTTGGGGTCATCACAGTGGAGAAACTGGACACATCAGCAAGGACCTTCCTAAGAAGCAAGGGCAGGGGCAAGGGCAGACCCAGCGAGCAGGACCTTCTGGAGGGCAGTTGCATGCTCTCAACACCACTCCAGCTCTTGACCGAGGTAGTAATATTTCCATAGAAAGCCTTGTTTACATTTCTGACTTTCCTATTCGAACCTTATTTGACTCTGGCACATCGCATACTTTTATTTCTTATGATATTGTTGATAATCCGCACCTAACTACTAGTCTGGTTGAGGATCCCGTTATAGTTTCAAATCCAATTGGGGGCTCCGCCCATTTATTTATGATGTGTGTGGATTTGAGGATCTCTATCTTAAGCGTAGAATTCACGTGTAATGCTTATGTTCTCGGATTCATGGGATACGGTTTGATCCTAGGTATGGATTGGACGTCCGATTATGGAGCCATTCTTGATTGTGAACGAAGGGTAGTGAGGCTCATGACTCGCCTTGATAATACCCTTGAAATTTCTTGTAACCCTAAGGGTCCGGTCATGTTGTGTTATCTTGAATCCCTTGACTCGTCCGACAATAATTTGCAATTTGTAAAAGTGGTCTGAGAATATCCAGATGTTTTTGATGAGGTGAGGGGGTTACCTCCTAAACGCGAGATAGACTTCCGAATTTATCTTGTTGATAATGCCAAGCCAGTTTCATTGCCCATTAGGCACATGGCCCCGCGAGAAAGAAGAGAGCTCAGTAAACAAGTTAATGAGTTGCTTGAGAAAAATTTCATAAGAAGAAGCATTTCTGAATGGGGTGCTCTGGTGGTATTCGCTACTAAGGCGGATGGATCGCTTCGTCTATGCGTAGATTATCGTGAGTTAAATAAGCTGACAAAGAAGAATAGGCACCCACTACCAAGAATCGACGATTTGTTTGACCAGCTTGTGGGAGCATCTGTTTTCTCTAAACTCGATCTAGCCATAGGATTCCATCAGCTTAGAGTGGCTGAGGATAGCATTGACAAAACTGCGTTTAGGACTCCAGATGGGTTCGTCGAATGGCTCGTCATGCCGTTTGGATTGACAAATGCACCCGCATACTTTGTGGATTTGATGAGTAGGGTGTTTCGGGAGTTCCTTAACAAGTTGTGGTAGTTTTCGTGGATGATATTTTGATCTTCTCAAAAGATGAAGAAGAGCATGCTAGACATCTCAAGGAGTTCATGGAAACACTTAAAGCACACCAGTTAAAGGCTAAGTTCTCCAAATGCCATTTTTGGAGGAAGGAAGTTCGATTCCTTGGACATGTAGTTTCTAAGCAAGGCATAGCCGTGGACCCCGCAAAGGTAGTTGCGGTACAGGACTGGAAAATTACTAAGAATGCAATGGAGGTGAGGAGCTTTCTCGGTTTAGCGGGCTACTACAGAAAGTTCATTAAGGACTTCACTAAGATTTCAGCCCCTCTTACTAAGTTAACAAAGAAGAACATAGCTTTTGTATGGGACATAGAGTGTGACATTGCTTTTCATAGACTCAAGAGAGTCCTCACCACAGCTCCAGTTTTGGCATTACCCGATGGAGGTAAGATGTTTATCGTGTACACAGATGCGTGCGGCAAGGGATTAGGTGCTGTCGTAATGCAAGAAGGAAGGGTGATATGCTACGGGGGCAGACAACTTAAAGTTCATGAGAAAAATTATCCCACGCATGACTTGGAGTTGGCCGCGATTGTTTTTGCACTTAAAGCTTGGCGACATTATCTTCTAGGGGAGAGGTTCGAGTTGTATACCGACCATAAATCGCTTAAGTACCTCTTCTCACAGAAAGATTTGAATCTGATACAACATCGGTGGATGGAGTTCTTGGCATCATATGACTTCGATATAGCTTATACCCCTAGCAAGGGTAATGTGGTGGCGAACGCGCTAAGTTGAAAAAGGTTGACTTTGAGCCCCTTGTTTGTTGAAAGGAAAAGTCTTGAGTTTATAGCAACCTTTGATTTTACACCTGCTGTTGAGTCATTGACTGCTACATTTGCATCTCTTGAGTTAAGACCTACACTTCCAGATCAAGTAGGGACTTCATAGAAGGAAGACCCACAGATAGTCGAAATCATGGACAAGTTAATTAGTGGTGAGATGTCAAGTCACCTCAGTAGGTATGCCATAGATGACAAGGGTTGGATAAGGCGCGATGGAAGACTATGTGTCCCACAAGTGGGAGACTTAGTAAGGAAAGTTCTCGAAGAGGCGCATCACTCGAAGATGACTATACATCCTGGAGGGGATAAGATGTACAGGGATTTGAAACCCATTTTCTTTTGTGCTAGAATGAAAAAGGATGTGGCAGAGTTCGTTTCAAAGTGCATGGTGTGCCAACAAGTAAAGGCCAAGTCGAAGAAGCCTGGTGGGCTATTACATCCTTTGGAGGTTCCGCAATGGTAATGGGAGAGTATCTCGATGGATTTCGTGGATGGACTGCCTAGGTCAAGGAAGGGAAATACTAACATATGGGTCATAGTTGATAGGCTCACGAAAAGTGCTCACTTCATTCCAGTGAAAAGCAAGAGGACCGCATCAAGGCTAGCGTCCATTTACCTTCGAGAGATAGTACGGTTGCATTGAGTTCCTTCTAGTATAGTTAGTGATCGTGACCCAATTTTCACTAGCCAGTTTTGGAATAGTCTGCAAGAAGCACTGGGAACACGACTGAATTTAAGCACGGCCTATCACCCACAGACGGATGGACAAACCGAAAGGGTAAATAGGGTACTAGAAGATCTCCTGAGGCTATGCATTCTTCACTTTGGTGGCACTTGGGAAGACCATCTTCCTCTCGTGGAGTTTGCATATAACAATAGTTATCAAGCTAGCATCGGAATGGCACCGTTCGAAGCCCTATATGGAAGACCGTGCAAATCGCTAACTTGTTGGTGGGAGACGACATACAGACTTATACTTGGGCCCTACATGATAAGGGACACTTCTAAGAAGATTGAGTTGATACGAAGACGATGAAAATGGCCCAAGATAAACAGAAATCTTATGCGAAGCAGAGAAGGACAGACCTAGAGTTCGAAGTCGGAGATATGGTCTTTATAAAAGTTTCTCTGTTACGCAATGTAGTTCGTTTTGGAGCAGTTGGAAAGCTAGCACCAAGGTTCGTAGGACCGTTCCCTATCACTGAGAGGATTGGACGGATGGCCTATAAGGTAGACTCCGAGAAGTTATCTGGAGTACACAATGTCTTTCACGTCTTGCATCTCCGAAAGTGCTTGCATGAGTCGGCCGAAGTGGTTGAGCCAAGCATCCTTGAAGATGTAGAAGTGGAAAAAGAAGCAACATTGAGGCGAGCTCTGATTCGTATCTTAGGAACGGAGATTAAGAAGTTAAGGAATCGAGAAATCAAGCTAGTTAAAGTGCAGTGGAGTGAAGCCCAAGAAGACGTAACTTGGGAAACCGAAGAGAAGATACGCGCGCTTTACCCATTTCTTTTTTAGGGTACATTCTCGATCTCTTTTTCCTATAAACTTAAAAACCATTTCGTATCATGCTTTTACTATCTACGTTTGTCTTGTTATCTTCTCGATCTTATCCTAAGAACCTTAGGTAGAACCATATGGATGTAAACATATGACTGAAACATGTTATGGTTGATGTTTGCAAGTGGTTGCTAGTGGATGCATGACAAACATTAGGCACTAGATCGGCTCAGTCACATTATCATGTTGCATATGCATGAGTGATTATACTTGTACATGGATGGAACTTGTTATGCTATCAATTGGATGTTGCATATGAATGAATGTTTGTGAACTCATGTAGAGATTATAAACTATGTTAGGAATCTGCATACATGTTGGATTCATTACACTAACATATTTTGCATTAAGGAGATTTACTGAATCAGTAACTGCCTGATCTTTTGCATTAGATAAGTACATATACACACACTTTCTGCATATGTTCATACAGCACTAGAAATCTTTTAAGGACAATGGTTGCCTGTGGATGATGCTTTGAGTAGATGGATGATGGATGGTAGGACACATCCTCCCTAACTTAGAGATTTCGGGGACGAAATCCTTTAAGGAGGGGAGAATGTAACAACCCCTATTTTTATAACGTATAATAAACATAAATCAAGACAGAATTAATTTTTAAAATAAGAATCAAGGAAAACGGGTTACGCCATTGTGTTCGTCTCGAAATTCTGCTTGGAAATAAGTCCGAGTTTTCAAAAATCGGAGTTCGTATGACCAAGTTATGACCTTTCGAAGTTTTTAGAAGTTTTCAAGTTCAAAACAGTTCAATTCGAATTCAAAATTCGAAATTCAAACCTCAGAATGGACTGGGTTGGAAATTTCCCGCCCAGGACCAGGTCAACCTGGGGTCAACTATGTAGTCGACCTGCCTAGGACCAGGTCGACCATAGTGTCGACCTGGGGGTCGACCTGGTGGCCGAGTCCACTTTTGAAGCTGGATTCACTCTGATGTTTCTGGCCTCGAATGTTGACCTGACCCTATATATACAGCCCCTCACACTAGTCTCTCTACAAAAAATTCTTTCTGACCATATGCTGCTCTAATTCTGGTTGAAAAGTTATAGAAAGGGACTACTTCTTCTACGTCGAAACTATGTTGCTGATTTGGGAATTTTTGTTAAGACTTGACCAAGCATATAAAGCTTCAACATCGACTCTCTTTTTCTAATTCTCGAACCACGATCTGTATGCCCCAGTTA
This sequence comes from Allium sativum, assembly GCA_030737875.1. Lineage (NCBI taxonomy): Eukaryota > Viridiplantae > Streptophyta > Magnoliopsida > Asparagales > Amaryllidaceae > Allium > Allium sativum. The sequence goes on from JASFAX010000020.1 coordinate 28,094,851, forward strand.
TTTTTAGATTTAAAGTGTAAATGTAATATGAATATGTTGTAAATTGAGATTGGACCTATGTATGATGATGACTATTTTACATCCATTCTTGTTCATATTGGATCTTGACTCTTGGATATTACTATGACATTGATTTGGGCCCTATTCATGTTGTAAGTCAAAAAGAAAAACTCCTCATATTATCATGTTGAATCTGCTATTAGTCACAAGTTTATGACTATCACCTTATATCAAAAGCTACCATGACTATATTATCACCGTATGTCAATCGTTACCATGACTATACTATCACCTTATGACAACTGTTATCTTGACTAGTACCTTATGTCGCTTGATTTGGAATCTTTATATTTGATGCCAATATTCCATATGCCAGTAATGTTATAATCTTTTATCTCAAGTCATACCATGTTATGCTAGTAATCACTTTTGCCACCTTATACCCATCCCTTTTTATGTTATTCCCTAATTAGATTTATTTGTATCGATTCGAGCTTATGTGCGATGGGAATACGATTTGGGTAGACTAGGTAAAATATGAATTGACTTTGAACATGAACCTTATTATAACTTCAACCTGGATATGGACATGAACTTGACACGATTTGACATGAAACATGACATGAAAACTCGACATGAATTTTTACATGAAAACTTGAACGTGGGCATGACAGTTAGATTAACTTGAAAGTGGCCAACTCGAGGTTGGGTTGAGTTGGTAGTGTAAATCTGCCCGGAACCGCCCGACAAATCTAGTGACTGCAAATAATAGGATCCAATGTGGGTAGTTTGTCATATCGCATGAAAAACCCAAGGTTAGGCTATGTTGTGGTGTAAATCTTCCCGGAACCGCCCGGCAAATCCAGTGACCACAACAGTTAGTCTAATGTGAGAGGTTGGGGTGCACTGATGAATTAATGCCAAATGATATGGTTAAGTCATGAACCACTTGAATATACTTAACCAACTTGACACTATGATTTGATAGGGTTAAGTCATGAACTTCTTGAACACACTAAACCAACTTGATACATGATCAGGATAGGGTTAACTCACGAATTTGAATGACAACACTTAACCCATTAGAAACCCTAGTTACGCGGTACTTTTTAGCAGTAACCCACTTGGATGTATCACGATACCCTGGAAATAGGTAGGGTGGGGCACGATTACTGGGATGATTGTAAGCGACCAGAACGACGGCTGAGTAGGTGCGCCATTGTAGGTTCAGGCAGACTATGGTCATGCACGTAGTCCGGAGTTGAAAATGCAAGCACTGGGCACCAGTAGATTTACAATGTGCGTGCTTGATTCATGTCGGTGGTTGGCACCATAGGACTTGATACACCCTATGGTGGACCAAGCACAGGTAACTACATTTCAAGATAAGGCCGTATGACACAGACACATGACGAGCTAGGACTTGTAGGGAGCCGATCGATTAGTAGATCGTACCGTAGGACCCTGTAATGGGGTCAGTTCATGATACTGGGCCAAGGGATCATTTCATGATTAATACTTGACATGGGATAGAACACTAGTACAGTTGGTGCAGCGAACCTTGAATATGCGATGCTAGACTTGACTTATCTTGTTATCTTAATTATCCTACCAGTTCTGTTATCATCCTTATGTTTAATTCCAGTTTTCACATATCATGTTACCTTTACTAGTTTTCATACTGAAAGTCACTAGGGCTTACCAGTCTTTATGACTGACCCTTTTTCTTTCGCCTCTTTTTCTTTCGTTTTCCCACCCAGGTTCTCAAGGAGGAAACACTAACTCTTAGCTTGGACTTAGCTTGCTTTCTGACAGCTCATGTATGTTTTGGTCTTGAGCTATGCTATGGCTGCTTCTGCTATTTATGGGGAATAATTTACTCTTGTTATCTTAAGTTTATGCTTCTTTATTTGGAACTTGATGTAATGGAATAATTTGTATCTTGGATATATGAGGTTTTGACTCTTTTCTTGAAAGAAATAAAAAGTTGGTTTTTAATTTCTACCGCTACTTTATTTATGTTCTGCCTTGTGATATCTCTGTGCATGTTTACCTAGATAATACTCCACCAAAACTAGTGCATTCCCTTTGTGAGTGACCCTAGCGGAGGTGGGGTATTACAATCTCAATAACTTCTCATCGTGACACAGGTTTTGTCATACTTCAAATTAAATTATGCAGCATTTTGACCTAATTTCAGATTTGAACCCAAAGGCAGATATTTTTAGATTTAAAAGAGAAAGAATAGGATACGGATCTCGTTTCTTGAAGATAATGGATGAGTGGCTACTTTAGAGAACTTACAGACTCCTGAGTAAATCGTGGGATGACGCTTGTAGTGCTTAAGTGGCAAAACAAATTGACAAAATCACCCAGCAGTATATATTATTCCGAACATTAGAGGTGCACAATTTGGGTATTCCAAAAAGGCTTCACCATCCCCAATAGATTTCCTTTATTAGTAGAGAAGAGATATATGTGTGTGTGTATTTGTAAGATAGGAGTGTACGTTCGTTCTTGATGGCCAAATCCAATTTCTAAACTATCAATCTTGCAACAACTCCTCCAAATAGCTCTGTGAGTGGAATCCATCTAGTTACTATTTTATGTAATTTGATATTTAAAGATTTGGATTGTTGTGCATTGATGGATTTGGGATGTACGAAAAGAAAACATGAGTAAACCGCTCAATTCCCCCGTTTATTTTATTGTTCATAGAAATGTTCATTCCAGTTATATTTGTGGTTTAGGGTTGTTGTAATAATAATAGAAAAACCAGATTCTTGTTGTCTGATTTTCTATACTGTTTGGGTTCCCTTTTTACTATATTCATGTAAATTCACCTGTTTTATTTTTGGGATAAGGATTTAGATTTGCATAACTTATAAATTTAATGGGTTTGAATCTCTATTTTTTGAAATATGGAATTTGAACGTATAACTTACAATATATCTATATATTTATGTTTTTCGTATAAACAAACATAAAAAATTAAATGGTTATTAGGACTGTATTTCCCATATGAAGTACAAAATAGTTCTAGTAGAAGATAATGTATGTCCGGGTAGTTCTCCAAGTAATGTCCACTTCTTATCTAGTGAAGGCTGACTTAGGGATACATTATGTATACATGGCTTAAGGAACCATCGTCTAAGGGAAGTATTAAGTGACATGGAGTTCACCCGAAGGGATAGCTATATAGTACCAACAGATTTCGCTATGTGGGTCCTTTTAAAAAGAAGTCGTGTTCCTGGCCCAAATACTTGTAGTAAGTAGTTGTTACTATTTATCTTCTCGCAAGGAGAGTTATCATTTATAATGATTAACATTAGAATGGGGTCTTAAGTGGATTAAGGTGCTCCATTGGTTATTAAGTGACTAAAGGGATGTCTTCCCTAAATAAACTAAAATATGGTATTAAGTGACCATAAGAGGGCCGCCCTTAAATTAGCTTCGGGTTATTAAATGACTTCTAGGACGTCCTCCTCATATGTTCATGATGTTTGCTTGTTACGTGGACATAACTTGAAAAGTTGACAATTTCCAAATATAAGAAATAGCATTCTTAATCTGTATGTATTTTTCACAATGACTTCGTGTTCTAACCTCCCAGCTCTTAACATTAACTGAACAATAAGTGATACATGTTATTAAGGATGGAGAAAGATCTCTTGGAGAAGGAGCCTCTCGAAGATCTAGTTGTTATGACTATTTCCTATTTACTATTAATTCTATGTAAATGGGACAAATAATAATGTATGTTGTAGTTCGAGACATGCTGTATTTCTCAATTTGTGGTTTTAATAATTGGTACACCCTATGTTTATGCTATTATATTTTGTCTCTTCTGTTGTGTGAGATACTGATTTCCGTTTCAGAATGCTTTGTATATCTATTTAAGTTAATCTTCATAGGAACCAATGATCAATTTGCAGTGGCTCTATGTTTTGATGAGCCTTTTCTAGGCCGAAATTTAGGCCCATTACGGGCGGGTAGTTACATTTCGTATCAAAGCCTAGGTTACCAGATTACGAGGAAATATAAGTATAAGAGACTTATTTGTTATTTGAATTGGCTTTTAAAACTATACATATATAAGTACCATACTCCAAAACATATGCAATTGTACTAGTCAACCTTGACTTTCTTTCTTTTTGTGCTTTGATATTATCATAGGAAGTCCATTGGTTTTTTTTTTCCTTTTTCAGATAGTATATTTGGCCAACAACCAGCCTAAGCAGGAAAAAAAAATCCAACAAGGCCACATTACTTGCCACAAAGGTTCCTACTGTATCTTCGAACTATGAAACAAGTGCTTGTTGCTAATCCTACCCCGATGGAACTAGCTGCCTGGCCCAATGAAGGAGCACCCAGCTTCCTTCGCCTTTATAAAGATTTTATAAACCCAACAATGAAGACCTTTTCATGGACTGAGAACTTCGTGGAAGCGAAAGCGTGGATCTTAGAGTGTGAAAGAATTTTTGAGGCTACTCGATGGGAAGATGAACTAAAGCGTTGGGCAATAGAATGACTCTTGAAAGGGGGGCCCAAGAATGTTGGAATCAAATTTCATAAGAGAATGTGGGTAGCGATTTACGTGGAATATTCCAAGACCCATTTCGAGAACAAGTTCCAGACTAGTGCAGAGAAGGCCCTGAAGCTAGAAAAGTTTGTCCATTTAAAGCAAGGTATACATAAGGTGACATAAAGTAGATCTAACATGTTAACATAAAGTAGATCTAACATGAAAACATAAGGTGATAATTTATATCACAGAAAGTAGATCTAGTATGTTAACTTAAGGTGACAATTTAGATCACATAAGATAGATCTAACATGAATCATAAGGTGACCATTTAGATCACATAACATAGATCTAACATGAATCAAAAGGTGACAATTTAGATCACATAAAATAGATCTATCATGAATCATAAGGTGACAATTTTAGATCACATAGAATAGATCTAACATAAGGTGATAATTTAGATCACATGAAATAGATATAACATGTTAACATAAGATGACAATTTAGATCATATAAAATAGATCTAACATGTTAACATAAGGTGACAATTTAGATAAAAATAGATCTAACATGAACCATAAGGTGACAATTTAGATCACATAAAATCGATCTAACATGAATCATAAAGTGAAAATTTAGATCACATAAAATAGATCTAACACGAATCATAAGGTGACAATTTTAAATCACATAGAATAGTTCTACACACAACTGCATCATAGCATATCACAAAAGTTACAAACCAAGATCCATAATAATAACATAGTAGAACAATCACAACTGAATTAGATCCAGAGAAATAGATCTATCATGACATAGTATAAGATCTAACGATAACATATTTACAACGTATCCAAATCACAGTCTTTCATAATTCACTATTATTTATCTAAACCTAAAGCAATTAGAACTCACTATGATTGGATTGCTAAGATGATAGAAAAGTTGTTGAGTTTATGCTTAATCTAAGAATACAATATGCTTTAGCTGATAGAAGAAGATGAGAGGCCTTACTTCAGTTCAAACTCCGACAGAGTTTGGCCTCCATGACTTCTAATGATGAAATATGTGAAATGACCATATATTTATACTTGCAAAAACTTCTGGAACCGACTGCGACATAAGCCCTAGGGTCAATTAGGTCGCAGGTTGCCTCCCACTTTAAGAAAAGGCCCGAATACCCAAAAACAATTCTGGGCGCACTTTACAGCTGCGGCAGTGCAAAATTGCCTTGGCGCACTAGGCAAGTGCGTCAATTATATCCGGTTCTGATTTTTAACTTTTTATCATCTATAACTTCTTCATATGTTATCTGTTCTACGCAAACTAGGTATCTTTCCTGACCAGAATTTCGAGACGGACATAATGACGTAATCAATTTCCTTTAATTCTTAATATTAAATTAATTACTATTTAATTTTTCCTCTTTAATGTTAACAAAATTTTGGGGTGTTACATTCCCCCCACTTAAAGGATTTCGTCCCCGAAATCTCCCAGTTGAGAAGAATGCATATCCTACCATCTACTCGTCCATCAATCACTGGAATCCATTGTCATTAAGGATTTCTAGTACTTTCATGAATATACGCAAAGGTGTTTGTGTATATGTCCCAACACTAATGCGAAGATCAGGTGGTCTACTGACTCAATTGACCTCCTTAATGCAATGCATGTTCGTGCCATGAATCCAATATGTATGCAAATAAACCTATTATAACATATAAGCTCTACATGTGTTCACACTCATTCGTCCAAATGCAATATCCATATGCTAGTTCATCCATTTCATTCACAAAAGAAAAAAATTGCAAATGTAGTATGGGAGTGATTGAGCCGATCTTAGTGCCTAATGTGTGTGTGTATGCGTCCACATGCAACCACTAGCAAACACTTGCATCCTCTTGCATCTATCAAACATAAAATGTTACAAACACATGTTTACATCCATAGGATTCCTATCTAAAGGTCGAAAATACTATGGATAGGACATACTCAGAGAATAGAAATAAGTACTGATAAAGCTTTGGAAAAAGGAGTTAAGAACATACCCTCGAATAGAAAAGGGTACGAAGCACAAATCTTGTCTTCGATCTCCCAAATAGCATCCTATGGGTTATCTCCCCATTGAACCCTTAGCAACTTGAGCTCTTTATTGCGTAGCTTCTTAACATCTGATCCAAAAATATGGGAAGGAACTCGCCTGACTATCGCCTCCCATTCCACTTCTACCTCTTCCAATATACTTGGCTCAACAACTTCCATGGTATCATGCAAGCACTTCCGCAGATGAGAAAAATGGAAAACATCATGAACACCAGATAGATTTTCAGGAAGCTTTACTCTATAGGCCATTTGGCTAATCCTCTCGGTTATGGGGAATGGTCCCACAAACCTAGGTGCCAAATTCCCTACTGATCTGTAGCGAACCACATCCCTCAGAGGTGATACTTTGGTAAAAACCAAGCCTCCTACTTCAAATTCGAGGTCAGTCCTCCTCTTGTCTGCATAGGATTTCTGTCGATCTTGAGCTGTCCTCATCTGCCGTCAATAAGGTCAACCTTTTCGGATGTTTCTCTAACCATATCTGGTCCAAGTAACAGTCTTTCAGTAGATTCCCACCAACAAATTGGTGATCTACAGGGTCATCCATACAATGCTTTGAAGGGTGTCATGCCGATGCTGGCATGATAGCTGTTTTTATAGGCGAACTCTACTAAAGGATGATGCTCTTACCAAGTCCCTCCGAAGTCTAGGATACAAAGTCTTTAAAGATCTTCTAGAATTTTGTTCACCCTCTCTGATTAACCATCGGTCTGAAGATGATAAGCGGTGCTCAAACACAATTGTGTACCTAATGCTTCTTGCAAGCTCCTCCAAAATTCGCTGGTAAAGATAGGGTCACGATCGCTCAAAATGTCGTCCTCTTACTCTTAACTGGAACAAAGTGAGTGCCCTTAGTGAGTCTGTCTACCACAACACAGATACTGGTGTTGCCTTTCTTTGATCTAGGCATACCATATATGAAATCCATAGAGACGCTCTCCCATTTCTGTTAAGGAACCTCCAAAGGATGAAGTAAACTATCGGGCTCCTTTTGCTCAGCTTTGACTTGCTGGAAAAATAAACATTGCGTAATAAATTTGGCCACATCTTTCTTCATCCCAGCCCAAAAAAGAACCCTCTTCATGTCCCTATATATCTTATCACCGCCTGGATGAACGGTCATCTTAGAATGGTAGGCTTCTTTTAGGATTGCCTTTATCAAGCTTCCAGTTTGAGGAACACAAAGCCTTCCATCTCATCGCAACCACCACTTTTAATCAATGGAATATCTGCTGATGTGAATAGAAGTCTCCCCTCTTCTGATCTTATCCATGATGTCTAGAATTTGTGGGTCACCTTGTTGCGAAGCTCCTTTTGGTCTATAAGAGTCGGTCATATCTCCAAGGATGCAAACAAATTAGGCAAAATCTCGATGGAGGGTCCAAAATCAAAAGCTGATATGAACTCCAAGTTCTTTCTTTCCACAAACAGAGGGCTCAGGTCCCCCCTCTGCCTATTTAGTACGTCTGCTACCACATTACCCTTGTCAGGCGTATAAGAAATCTCAAAATCATAAGAAGCTAGAAACTCCATCCACCGCTGTTGCCTTAAATTGAGATCCCTCTGCGAGAACAAATACTTGAGAGATTTATGATCGGTGTATAACTCGAACTTCATTCCAAGTAAATAAGGATGCCACGTCTTTAAAGCAAACACTATGGCAGCTGGCTCCAAATCATGGGTGGGGTAGTTCTTTGCATGAACTCTCAGATATCTACCCCCATAACACACAACTTTCCATTCTTGCATTAGAACCGCACCAAGCCCTATACCGCATGCATCAATGTAAATGGTAAACGCTTTACTACCGTCAGGTAAGGTCAAGACTGGGGCTATTGTCAGAGCCCTCTTTGGTCGTTGGAAAGTAATGTCACAGTTTATATCCCATGAGAATGCGAAATTCTTCTTCGTCAGCCTGGTGACTGGGGCTGATATCTTTGTGAAGTCCTTAATGAACTTCCTATAGTAACCTGATAACCCAAGAAAGCTCCTCACCTAGGTTGCATTTTTAGGAACCTGCCAATCTGGCACTGGAACAACCTTCGCGAGATATACGGCTGTACCTTTTTTGGAGACCACATGCCCTAAGAATCTCACTACTTTTCTCCAAAAATGACATTTGGAGAACTTTGCTTTAAGCTGATGGTCACGGATTGTTTCCAAAACTTCTCTAAAATGCTGGGCATGCTCTTCTTCGCATTTGGAGAAGATCAAAATATCATCGAAAAAGACTACAACAAATTTATTTAGGAACTCCTGAAACAGCCTACTCAGTAGATCGACAAAATAGGCGGGTGCATTCGTCATCCCAAAAGGCATAACCAGCCATTCAAAGAAACCGTCCGGAGTCCTAAATGTAGTCTTATCTATGTTGTCTTCAGTCACCCTCAACTGATGGAACCCCGTGGCCAAGTCCAACTAGGAAAATACCGAGGCACCAACAAGGTGATCAAATATATCATCAATCCTCCGAAGCAGGTGCGTATTCTTCTTAGTAAGTTTATTCAGCTCTCTATAATCAACACACAAACGAAGCGAACCATCCTCCTTAGTTGAGAATACTACTGGAGCACCGCATTCATATATGCTTCGTCTGCTAAACCCTTTCTCAAGTAGCTCCCTTACCTGCTTACTCAACTCCCTCCTTTCCCCTGGATCCATGTGGCGCACTGATAATGCAACTGGCTTTGCATTGTCCACTAGATATATGCGGAAGTCAATCTCGTGCCTTGGAGGTAAAACCCGAACATCATCAAAAATATCAGAAAAATTCCAGACTATTGGAACAAATTGTAGATCATCGATAGATGCATCAAGAGACTTTAGGAAACTAAGCATAACCGACCCTTGTGGGCCACACGAAATCACGAGGGTTCTCCTATGACAAGTCAGAAGCCTAACAACCCTCTTCTCACAATCCAGAACGGCACCATGTGTGGTAAGCCAATCCATTCCTACAATAAACCCAAAGCCCATAAACCCGATCACATACGCGTCGCATTTAAACTCGATGCCTAACACAGATATTTTCAAATCCTGACAAATCATCGATAAATGAGCCGAACCACCAATGGGGTTTGAAACAACTATAGGATCTACTACCATACTAGTAATTAAGTGCAGAGATTCAACTACAAAACTTGATATAAATGAATGTGAGGCACCAGAATAATAAAGTGTTCTAATAGGAAGGTTTTTGAAAGAGAAATTAAACCTTCCACATAAATTTTTCTACCTTTATAAGCAGAACTGGTCGCGAGAACATGCACCTTCCTCCTGGAATTCCCTGCCTTTTGACCTTGTCCCTGTGATCCCCATTTCTTCGGGCACTCTTTAGTAAAGTGTCCAGCCTCTCCATAGTGGAAGCAAGAATTCTTCTTTGCTTACAGTCGTTAACCGGATGACCTTCCTCCCCACAATGGTGACATTTTCTCTTATCCTTGACTTCATCATTTTTTTCCTCCTTTCTTCTGCTGCTGCTGTTGTTGCTGTTGCCCCTTCTTGGGCTACACCTTCCTATTTTACGATGTGCCTCAGCCTTTACCTCCTTCTTTCTCCCTTGTCCTCCTCATGCATCAGGGCCATATCGACAAGTTTTTCAAAAGTGGCCCCCGTTGGAATATGGGACATGGCTAACCCATGAAGGGGTCCATTCAGCCTTTTAGCAAATCGCTAGGCCTTTTTGTGCGGTATATGCAACAATTCTAACCCAAACCTTGCTACCGGGTTGAATTTGTTCACATATTCTTTCACCGTCAAGTTTCCTTGTTTGAGTGCAAATAATCTCTCCATCTGCAAGTTGCTTTTTGTTTGGAAAAGAAATTTCATTTCAAACCTCTATCTAAAATCTTCCCAAGTTTCAACCGGACGTTCAGCTTGGGTGACTTCACACCAAAATGAGGCTTCGTCCTTCAATAGCCAAGCAGCTAACAGAATCTCTCTATGGTCCATCACTTAAAAGATTACAAATAAGTCCTCAATCTCCTTAAGCCAATTCCGAACTTTCACAATTGTCTCATTCCCATGGAATGGCTTCCTTCCCAAAGCATGGAAGTCCCAGTAGATCTTGGCGAAGTTATCTGCTTTTGGACTGCGAGAAGGAGGAGCAATGACTGGTGCAGCTGGGGGAGGAACAACTCTTTGGCCTTTGGCCGGCGTTGTGGCCTCCAAATACCTACGGAACCATCCGGGTATAGTGACGCCCTCTGGGATATAAGGGATGTTTTGTTCCCCAGACATGCTGAAAAAGGGAAAAGGAAGAAATTTAGATAAAGGGCCGAAGGATACTACATAAGGCTTTTTAGGGAATGTTTTTCAAAAACAGACTTTTCTTTTTTAAAATGCTTTCTTTTAAAACCTTTTTGAAAATAACTTTCAAAAACTTTTACCCAATCTGGTAACATTCAGCTCTAATATCAAGTGTGACACCCCCACGTCCAATAATGTCACTCACAAAGGGAATGCATTAAGTTTCGTGAAGCGTTATTGGTAAACAGAATAGAAACATTACAAGACAAATATAAAATAGCAGCGGAATTAAAAAAAAATATTAATCATATAGCTTGGTTACACCATATGTCTAAAAATACATAAACTCAGTATATCATTAAAACTTTTGTCTTGTACTTTAAATATCAGAGTACAATAAAAAAAAGCATAATCCCCAAATCATGAGCCATAGTAGAAAAGATAAAAGCTTCAGCAATACATCCATAAGCCCCAAGCAAGATGATAGTAGAATCCTGGCTAAGCCTAGGCATTTCCTCCCTGAGAACCTGGGGGGAAACGGAGGAAAGAAGGAGAAACAAAAGGGTCAAACATAAAGTTTGGCGAGTCTAGTTACTTTTAGCCAGTAGATAAATAAAAGTAACATGATAGGCATATAAAATAGATTAGGGAGATCACTACATAAATGGAAGGTGTGATAAGGTAAGCAAGATAAGGTGTACATGCCTCACAAATGATTACTCTACACTATCTCTTGTATATCCAGAAAGAGATGATCCCTTAAAATTTAAGGTGGTAGACTTAGGTATACGTCCAAATGTATCCTAACCACTACCCTAATCGATCGGCTCCCTAGCTCTCCTAGATACCTTGTGCTGACCCCATAATAGGAAGTATCACCTCCTAAAGTGGCAACCCCTTATCATAATAATATGCACAACCATATCTATAGGTGTCACGGTTGCTTTATCCCCTCCGCCCGGCTCATGCACGCACATAGCCCGGTCGGTTTGCGCTGCCCACGCCATCCTCCACATTTGGATCTCTTACAATTTGTCAGTAAGCGTGCCCCATTTCCACCTAGTAAAGGGTACTTTGCTTGATACCAACTCCGGGTTACTGAGTGAAATGGGTCCCACACAATATGATACAAGCTCCCCCCTTTGTCTTGTATCCCCCACTAGGTTTTCACGGACTATGTATACCACTAGGTGTCTTTAATTACATAGCCTTATTTATTTCGACCAGTTATGCATACCTATAGGTGTCTTTAATAGATAATACCTAATCTTTCAATCGGTTTGCTTATCTATAGGTGTCTTTAATTACATAACCGTGTCACTTCTACAAGTTATGTTTACCCTAATAGTTGTCTTTAATTGCATAACTTTATTAGTTCCATCGACTATGTATACCACCAGGTGTCTTTAATTACATAACCTTAACGAGTTAATTTTGTGGACCTATATGTGAGTATTACCTATCCTCTCTTCAGATTTACTTAACCCAACCCTCAACCATGTTTATTGTAACAACCCTCTCGAAAAGCTAACACAAAGATCTTTTAGCATAGTGGTTAGTGCGTGGTGTTGCTTTCCGATAGGTCAGGGGTTCGAATCCCATAGGTGTAACATTTGGTATCAGAGCCTATACTCAGCCGGAATTGTGTGTGTAATGGTGCGGGTGTCAGTCGGTGTCGTACTGATGCGGGTTACATGCACAACACCTAGGCGGTCTGTGATATGCGCCAACGAGGACGTTGGGCTCTTTAAGGCGGGTAGTCTGTAACACCCCTCTCGAAAAGCTAACAAAAAGATCTTTTGACATAGTGGTTAGTGCATGGTGTTGCATTCCGATAAGTCGGGAGTTCGAATCCCTAGGGTGTCACATTTACTTAATGCCCAACTTAAATTTAAGTTCATACAATCACTATGGATTCACTTAGGTTAAGTAGTCCAACTCTTTAACATGTCCATTTATGGTTTCATAATGGGACATACCTCCCACATTAGGCCTACAACATGTGGATGTTGGATATGTCGGTCGGGTCCGGGCCGACTTATTCCATGGTTGGGCCTAACCTCGAGTCATAGCCCGATTTGTATTTACGTACTTAGACCTCCCATGTTAGGTTCACCATTTGTGGCTGCTGGATATGCCGGTCGGGTCGGGGCAGACTTCCACCACTAATGCAACCTAACCTTGTGTCATAAGTACAATTACAGATATTCTATTTTTAATTAATTAATCAATTAATTAATCCTTTCTTTTTATAGGTATCAATATCTATTTTACCCAATACTTTGAATTACATGTTCAAAAAATTTAATATTCAAATTAAACCATTTTTAACCCTTTTTCCCAAGTTCCTTAACTACCACACTCATAAATTGGCAACATGCCTAGGCTAGACAATAGCCTAATCATAAATGATAATAGGGAAAATAATGGTAATAAAACTAAAATGATCATCTTTGCATAAATGTAAACAAGTATGATAATAAGGTGAACATACATACTAGCATGGACATGAAATAATCATCATAACAAGGTGGACATAAAACTGATGAACTATGATGTCACAATATCTAAATTAGAAATATAGATGTCCAATTGGTTAAGAACTAACATGATAACATAAGGTATTAGATCACATTAAGTAGATCTAACATGCTAACATAAGGTGACAATTTAGATCACATAAAATATATCTAACATGAATCATAAGGTGACAATTTAGATCACATAAAATAGATCGAACATGAATCGTAAGGAGACAATTTAGATCACATAAAATAGATCCAACATGAATCATAAGGTGACCATTTTAGATCACATAAAATAGATTTAACATGTTAACATAAGGTGATATTCTAGATCACATAAAATAGATCTAACATGTTAAAATAAGGTGACAATTTAGATCACATAAAATAGATCTAACATGCTAACATAAGGTGACAATTTAGATCACATAAAATAGATCTAACATGAATCATAAGGTGACAATTTAGATCACATAATATAGATCTTACATGAAACATAAGGTGACAACTTAGATCACATGAAATAGATCTAACATGAATCATAAGGTGACAATTTTAGATCATAGAGAATAGTTCTACAGACATTCGCATCATAACATATCATAAAATTTACAAAGCAACATGCATAATAATAACATAGTAGAACAATCACAATAGAATTGGATCCAGAGAAATAGATCTACCATGACATAGCATAAGATCTAACAATAACATAGATTTAAGGTTTACAACATATTCAAATCACCTTCTTTCATAGTTCATTATTATTTATCTAAACTTAAAAGCAACTAGAACTGAATGAGGTTGGATTTCTAAGATGATAGAAAAGGTGCTGAGTCTATGCTAGAATCTTAGAATTTGAAATGCTTTAGTTGATAGATGAAGATGAGAGACCCTAGTTCAATTCATACTCGGTAGAGTTCGGCCGCCATGACTTCTAGTGAAGAAATATGTGAAATGACCATATATTTATAGCTGTAGAACCATCTGGAACAAACTGCCACATAAGCCCTAGGGTTAATCAGGTCATGGGTCACCTCCCACTTTGGGAAAAGGCCCGAATATCCAAAAACAATTCTGGGTGGACTTTACAGGTGTGCCATTGCAAAATTGCCTTGGCGCATTTGGCAATTGCGCCAATTATACGCGGTTCTGATTTTCAACTTTTTATCACCCGTAATTTCTTCATATGTTATCTGTTTTACGCAAACTAGGTGTCTATCCTGATCAGAATTTTGAGACGGACGTAATGACGTAATCAGTTTCACTTATTTCTTAATGTAAAATTAATTATTCTTTAATTTATCCTCTTTAATGTTAACAAAATTTTGGGGTGTTACAAGACTCGTTATGGATTTATCACGGATAGCCGCGTTACTTACCATATTAACTCGAAAGGATTTAAAGTTTGTTTTGTTATGTAAGCATGAAGAAGCATTTCAGAACTTGACTAGTCTATGAGTCAATGCTCCGATTTTGATAGTACTAGATGGCAACTCCGCGTCACTTACCATATTAACTCGAAAGGACGTAAAGTTTGTTTTATTAGGTAAGTGTGAAGAAGCTTTTCAGAACTTGACTAGTCTATAAGTCAATGCTCTGATTTGGATAGTACTAGATGGTAACAGAAGAAGCATTTCAGAACTTGACTAGTCTATGAGTCAATGATCCGATTTTGATAGTACTAGATGGTAACTAAGAATTCTTAGTCTACGATGATGCATATAGAACCAAATTTGGAGCAATTTTTATGCAAAAAAGCTAAATCGATTGCATATTCTTCGAGACAGCATGCACTACATGAAGTAAGATATCCGACACATGAATTTCAGTTGTTGACTATTGTCTTTGCATTGAAGATTTGGATACATTACCTTTTAGGATAGAAATTCGAGTTGTTTAAGAATCATAAGTAATTGAGGTATTTATTCTCTTAGAAGGAGTTAAATATTTGACATCAGAGATGGTAGCAGTTTTTTGTAACTTATGATTTTGGAATTGAGTGTACACTTATGAAGTGGAATAAAGTTGCTAATGCCCATAGCTGGAAATATCAAGCTCAGGCGTTAGCTATGTTGGTTGAATGAAGAGATTTAAATTCCATTACTAATTGTGATGTGCAGATTAGAGCGGTAACAATTACGAGTCCAGGCATGTTATGATGTCATATTTATAAAGTCGACTATCCTTTATTGAAAGGATTGCCTCTAAGATGGGGGAGGATCCAGTTCTAGCTGAAAAGATCAGCAGTCTCTAAGCTGAGTATGGATTGAATATTTTAAATTTTTTATCCTTGACAATAAGGGCGATTATGGAAGAAGAGAATATTATGCATTACAGAGGTTGAAGATCCAGGAAGGAAGTTCTTAGTGAATGTCATTGATTAAAGTTCATGACTAGTCCTAGAGGTACCAAGATTAATTAGTACATGAAGCGAAGTTTCTTTTGGCAAGGATTGAAGAGGGATGTTGGCTTATGGGTAAGGCAGTGTGTGTATTGTCGGCAAGTTAAAGCCGAGCAACGTAAGTCCAGTGGATTGATTCAACCGACGGATATTCCTTTTTGGAAATGATATTAAATTTCCATGGATTTTATCGATTGGTTTCAAAGGTCAAGAAAAATAAATGAGAATTTTTGGATCATGGTTTATAGGTTCACTAAAAGTTCATATTCTATTTCTATTATGTCTACAAGGATGATACAAGTATTAATTGGGTAATTCAAGATGAATATTGTTAAACTTCAAGGGGTTCCAGGTAGTGTGGTTAGTAATAGGGATTAACTATTCATTGGAGGGTTCTGAAAAGAGTTTACAGGAAGTTAAGGGTACCAAGCTAAAGATGAGTATTACTTATTTCCATATGCAGATGGGTAGATATAGAGAGTACATTGAGTATTTGAGGATTTGTTGAGAGTTTGCCCTCTAGATTTTATTGGATCATAGGAAGATCATTTGTGTATGGTTGAGTTCACATATAGTAATAGCTATCAAGATATCATACACCATTTGAAACATTATACAGAACGGCATGTAAACTGCCAGCTTGCCAGTTAGAGACTGAGGATATATTAATTCCAAGTCACGACTTGGTGAAAGAAGCACAAAGAAGGTCGAGTTGGTCCAAGGTCGGATGAACGAAGCTCAGTCAACGTAAAGCAGTTACATAGAAATGAGGCATAAGGATGCAAATTTATTTATTGGCATCATATTTTTATTAAGGTGTCATCGATGAATAGTGTACCTAAATTCGGGGTGTTAGGGAAAATGGAAACGATATTTTTGGACCGTTTCGCATTGCTAAAAGGATCAAAAAGCTGGCATAACTAGTGGAGTTACTAGAGATTCTGGCAAGAGTCCATAATGCTTTTCATGTTACTCATCGTTTTAAGTATGTACGTGATCCAGAGTTGTTATATATCAGGGGTACTGAAAGGCTTAGTAGTATATGAGGACCTAACTTTTTGTGAGGCAAATAGTTAGAGATGTTGTTTGAGATGATTAGATGCAAGGGACAATGCAATTAAATTGTCCAGTGGAGTGATGATAAGAAGGACTGTTCTAAGGAGATTTAAGACAAGATTTTGGTATTTGTCCTGGTTTTCTACATGGTATGCTCTACATTGTTTTATAAAATTGATATACATCAGTTAAATTGATAGGTTTATTTGTTGACTGGTTTGTTTGTTTCAGTTCTTGGTTGAACTACGATGATAATTTTTTTGAGGAAAGGATATTACTTTCCTAAGTTTTTAATAAACATAATTTAGGAAATCAAGTAAGGTAAATTATATATGAATAAATTAGTTGGATGATGAGATGAGATACCGATCAATATAATAAGATATAAGAGAAGGGTTTATGTGAGGAGCAAAGTAGAAAATGCATAACCTCACATATATATTTATATATAAATATATATTTACGCACATATATATACATACATATATATAAGCATAACTATCCGCTATGTTATTCGTTCATTTTCATTTTCTTAAATCTAGTAAAATTCATAAGGAGTTCATCCATTATTACAGAGAAGAAGATGTGGAAAACTTACGAACATCCAAAATTACGTTTTTGTATTAAAAGCGTTCCATAATTATGCTACAGCAAACTTTTGGATTGACTTGATGCTTATTGTATTTTTTGTTGAATTCCAATTCTTCTTAACTGTAACTTTACTATGTAATGAAAAGAACTATATATGAACATTCATGAATATGATCCAATAAAAATTTATAGTTACACTTAAGTTTGACTATAGTCGCTCAGAAACTGAGTATGGGAACTAAATGTGGAAGAACTATAAGTAAGCGTGAGATCGGTTTAATCTTTTTGTTTTTTATTTATCCCTATTCACTTTAGTATGCCAGAATTTGAATAAAAAATTAGATCTTCACGAAACTAAACATGGCGGAATAAAGGAGTTGGATGAGTAAAGCATGGTTATACAACAAGCACTCGAGGAAGAAGAGAGTGTTTTTATTAGTTAAAATTACACCAGCAAATAGGGATGCAATTGCACATGAGGGACAGAAATAACAACAATTTTTTTAAATACATGTGCAAAGCTCATGCCTTTGTACTGGTATATATATACATGCATATATATATATATAATAATCGCTCGTACAATATTATATGTATAAGTATGATCTAAATTCCATATATATCTTAAATCTATGTTAGAATAAGATAGAGGAGATAGAATAGATTTTGAGAAATAAAAGAAACCTAAATCGTTTAAGCTTTCTGGAATTAGAGAGAGAAGAAAGGCATCATGGAAGCATTGAGAGAAATGGTGGTAGGCAATAAAATGAGAGTTTGAGGTTTTATTTATAGTTGCTATCATGTGTATAGACCTTTAGATTAGATTGATTAAATTTAAAAGTTCATTTGATATAAATTATAAATAAGTCCAACATAAAACGACCCTCACTGGGCTTTCCTATTGGAGGGCGATCAACAATTCCAGGAGGTCACGCGACCTCGACGGTCGACACCCCTCTTAGAGGGGCAGTCGTACCTCCTTCTAGGGTCAAGTTGAAAGGAACAACCTACAAAATTTAACTATTTGATTTTTTTCTTCTAATCATTTAGAATCCATTTTATATTACTAATTAAGTATAGAGAATTTTTTATTTATTTAAATAATTGTTAAACGGTTTGGTTCCTTTATAGCCCTTTCAAATTAATGCTTAATTGAAATAGTAAACTTAGTTTTGTATATGTTATAAACATAAATATGTATTCAACCCACAAATTGATTTTGAAAATATATTTATACGTTTATCTATTTTATTTGATATACTTGTAGAACTATTAAATTATTTCCTTTATATCATAAAACATTATTTGAAATACTAATAATAAGAATTATATATTTATATTTTATAACTCATGATATGGTGTTTGCTTAATAGGTTAGAAAACCTACATTTCAAATTATGTTCAAGTAATTAGTTTAATATTAAAAAATATTGAAAATTGAACTCAACATCTCATTACATGATATATACTTAGCTAGTACCTAGGTGTGCACGAGAATGGCTTAGGTTGTAAGCTTGTAATAGTTTGAGGGTAACTTTGTCTTTTCCTTTTATGCTGTTTCAATACATTTTGATGGGAATACTTGATTTAACATCATAGAATTAAGTGTTTCCATTTACTACGGCGTGTTCTTTGTCTTGTGTGTTTATTTGTTAATCGAGGGAGATTTAGGTGTTTAGATCTTTTAACACCCCATAAAAATACTTAATTTAGATAGAAATTAATCTAATTTAAAATAAACAATAATAATTAATATTATATTAATTGACTGAAAATTGAATTTTGGTTAACTAGGAATTTGGCTACGAAATATTGTAATTATGTTCGTGGTGGGATTCTGATCCGTTTTCACATTTTATTTGCTAAAAAAAAGAGTTTGTATGTAAAATTTACCAATTAATTGATTTGTATGTATATATTAACCTAAAAATTTTTGAATTTCAAATAATTATATAAAAGATGGGAGTGTATTAAATCGGATAAGCATGACAATAATTTTCCTTTTTATCTCAAACTTATGCGTATATAGTCACACATGGTAGGGGACAAGAATAAATCAATTAAAGTAAAATTAATTAATGTTAGAAATAAAGTGAATTAATTAATAAAATATAAAATAGCAATATTTTGTAGGTTGTTCCTCTCGACTCGACCTTAGAAGAAGGTACGACTGCCCCTCTAAGAGGGGTGTCGACCGTCGAGGTAGACCAGCCTCCTGGAATTGTTGACCGCCTTCATATTGGAAAGCTCAGTGAGTGTCGTTTTATGTTGGACTTATTTATAATTTATATCAAATGAACTTTTAGATTTAATCAATCTAATCTAAAGGTCTATACACATGATAGCAACTATAAATAAACCCTCAAACTCTCATTCTATTGCCTACCACCATTTCTGTCAACGCTTCCATGAAGCATTTCTTCTCTCTCTAATTCCAGAAAGCTTAAGCGATTTAGGTTTCGTTTATATCTCAAAATCTATTCTATCTCCTCTGTCTTATTCTAACATAGATTTAAGATATATATAGAAATTATATCATATGTATATATATAATATTGTACGAGCAAATCATACATACATATATATATATACACACACACCACACCAGTAGAAAGGCACGTGCTTTGCACGTGCATTAAATAAAATTCTTGTTATTTCAACCCCGCAATGTTCAATTGCATCCCTATTTGCTGCTGCAATTTTAACTAATAAAAAGACTATCTTCTTCCTCAGGTGCATGTTGTACAACCATGCTTCAGTCATAGAACTCCTTTATTCCGCCATTTTCAGTTTCATAAAGATCTAATTTTTTATTCAAATTCTGGCATATTAAAGTAAATAGGGATAAAAAAAACATAATGATTTAACCGATCTCACGCTCGCTTATAGTTCTGCCACACTTAGTTCCCATACCCAGTTTCTGAGCGACTATAGTCAAACATTAGTGTTACTATAAAATTTTATTGGATCATATTCATGAATGTTCATATTCAATTCTTTTCATTACACAGTAAAGTTACAATCAAGAATAATTGGAATTCAACATCAAATACAATACGCATCAAGTCATGCCGAAAGTTTGCTGTAGCATAACTATGGTAGGCTTTAAATACAAAAATATTTTGGCTGCTTATAAAATATTTACGGTTGATTCGCATAGAATAAAAGGTTGCTGCTGCAAATAATTTTACTTGAGCATTGTGCTTTGTTCCACCACCTTCCACAGGCTCGCATCCTAACATGCACATGAAAAAAAAGAACATAGGATATTGTAAATTATAGAATATACCATGCAGGGTACCATAATCCCAATAGATGGACGCTGAAAGAACAGACATAATGGTGAGCATTTGAGAAAAACATACTGAAATTCCTTAAGCCAAACAATTTGATTATTTAAAGTCACAAAACTTTAAGCAAGTTAAAAAAAGCTGATATATAGCGAGATATTTATCGGTAAAGCTTAAATCATGATAAACCAAATTACCATGAACCAAATATGGCCAACATTGCAATAGCTGGGCAAAAATTTATAACTAATAGTTATATGAATTCAAGATGTTATGCAGTAATTTTTTGACAACTTTCCTCTATATCAAAAACGTAAATGTAAATCCAAATTGTATTGTTATTTCTATATTACATGTCAATTGAGCCTTAAAGTAAGTACTCACTTTTAAATAACAGACCATTTATGATTGCAGTATTGACCACAATATAGCAAACTCCAATTATTATTCTGACCCGGTGACTACTGTAGTTAGACCTGTCAAAATATGACCCTACCCTTTTACCCTACTCATTTTACCCTAATTACAACCCTATAGGGTCAACCCTTTTAAAATTTTTTATTAAATGAATCATAAGAGGGTTGACCCTTTTTTAAAAGGGTTACAAATGGATAACGCTCTTACCCAAATAATAAAAAAGTAATACTTTAAAATAACGATTTTTAAATGTAAAAATTTCAAAATTACGAAAATACCCTTTATTTTGGAAAAAGTGAAAAAAAAGAAAAAATTTCAAAAAATCCAGAAAATTATGAAATGAAAATTAAAAAAGAAGTATTCGAAAATAATGATTTTTAAATCTAAAAGGACCAAAATTACGAAAATGCCCTTCATATTGGAAAAAGTTAAAAAAATGAAAAAATTTCAGAAAATCCAGAAAATTACGAAATGGAAAGTAAAAAAAGAATTATTTTATAATAACGATTTTTAAAGCTAAAAATGCTAAAATAACGAAAATCCGTTCATTTTGAAAAAAGTGAAAAAAATAAATAAATTTCAAAAAATCCAGAAAATTACAAAATGAAAAGTAAAAAAAGAATTATTCGAAAATTACGATTTTAAAGCTAAAAATTTAAAAAATACGAAAATACCCTTAATATTGGAAAAAGTGAAAAAAATACAAAAAATTATGAAATGAAAAGTAATAAAAGAATTATTCGAAAACAATAATTTTTAAAGTTAAAAAGGCCAAAATTACGAAAATGCCCTTCACCTTGAAAAAAGTGAAAAAAATAAAATAAATTTCAAAAAATCCAAAAATTTACGAAATGAAAAGTAAAAAAAGAATTATTTTAAAACAACGATTTTTAAAGCTAAAAATGCTAAAATTGTGAAAATACCCTTTATTTTGGAAAAAGTGAAATTTATTAAAGGTTTGGCTAAAATTACTAAATGAAATACCTTTTATTTTCGTAATTTTGCATATTTAGCTTTAAAAATCATAATTTTCAAATAATTCTTTTTTTACTTTTCATTTCGTAATTTTCTGAATTTTTATTTATTTTTTTCACTTTTTTCAAAAATGAAGGGTATTTTCGTAATTTTAGAATTTTTAGCTTTAAAAATCGTTATTTTAAAATAATTCTTTTTTTACTTTTCATTTCGTAATTTTCTAGATTTTTGTAATTTATTTATTTTATTCACTTTTTTCAAAATGAAGGGTATTTTCATAATTTTAGCATTTTTAGCTTTAAAAATCGTTATTTTAAAATAATTTTTTTTAACTTTTCATTTAGTGATTTTCTGGATTTTTTGAATTTTTTTTTTCACTTTAATCAAAATGAAGGGTATTTTCGTAATTTTAGCATTTTTAGCTTTAAAAATCGTTATTCGAAAATAATTCTTTTTAACTTTTCATTTCGTAATTTTCTGGATTTTTTGAAATTTATTTGTTTTTTCACTTTTTTCAAAATGAAGGGTATTTTCGTAATTTTAGCTTTAAAAATTGTTATTTTAAAATAATTCTTTTTTTACTTTTCATTTCGTAATTTTCTGGATTTTTTAAAATTTATTTTGTTTTTTCACTTTTTTCAACATGAAGGGTGTTTTCATAATTTTGGCCCTTTTAACTTTAAAAATTATTATTTTCGAATAATTCTTTTATTAACTTTTATTTTCGAATAATTCGACAATTGAATTTCAAATTTTGAAAGTTTAAAATTTTATGGAATATTTTGAAAATAAAAAAAATTAGCATTTGTTTTTATTAAATAAATCAAATTTAAAAACTTTCATTTACTATTAGTGTTATAAGGGTTGTAATGGGTTAACCCTTTAATCAAGAAAGTCAAAAAGGGTCAAGCTATTGTATGTAGCTAAAGGGTCGGGTCAAATTTTACTTGACCCTCATATGACCCTACCTCACCCTTTTGACACGTCTAACTGTAGTAATAATCTATTAACAAATAGACTTTTGTATTTTTTTGTCAATGTGTAAAGTCATTCCTCCACTGCAAACAGGAGCACATCTTCATCCCATGGTTCAATTTTTTTTTTTGGATTTAAAAACCAAGGAACTCACTTAAATAACAAAATTCAACATGAAAGAGTATGCACTGAGCTAAATACTGTTCTAAGGCAATGCTATGACTAATTGGGTATATCTAACAAACAGATGTGGTACAAATACTTTAGCTACCGAGTTGTTTTTTTCATAACAGGATACGCATAATATTATTGTTGGAATTCTACAATTGATTCAGTATCCTCTAAAATCATAGGCAATTTAACGAAAGTTGGGATTAAAATATTTTATAACCCAATTATTTATTTTATTTAAAAAAAATTCTCCAACCTTCCATGTTGAAAAAAAATCAATAGCATGCAAAAACACTTGTAACGCACCTCATCCACTTGTTCTAAGCCGCAGAATTACTTGTAATGAAGCCTGTACCGAATCCACTAGTATTGAATATGGTGTGTAACGACCCGTGTTTTTGGCAGCCAAATGTTTTATTTAATTTATTATTTTAAATATTTTATTTGAAATATAAATGGATTTTTATATTTAAATCGCTATTTAAACGAAGTTTAAACGATATATATTTATTTAAATATAAAACGAGCTTGAAAATGGCGTGCAGTTCGTAATTTGGAGTTTTGAACTTCAAATGGATATACAGAATCCGATATAAGTCGGATTTCTGTGAAACGAGAAACGTTGGAACCGTAGTGACGATAGTTTCCATATGAAAGAGAAAAATCTAGATTTCATGTTGTTGATTGTTAATTATGGCCAAATCAAATTTTGAAATAGTCGCTATGGAAAATCGTTATTAAAATAAAGGCCTTTAAAATAGCCGTTTTGCAAACGGACTCAGATTTCGACGAAATCAGTTTCATTGGAACCGTATCATTAAATTATTGTACGATGTTGAATGGCGTGGCAAACAGGTGTCGTATGTGACCACGGTAGTTGTAAACGTCCGTTCAATTTATATAGCGCATTATTAATTCAATAAAGGGTTATTGGGATACAACTGGAGCAGACGATCGAATTAGGCCACGAAACCAGTTCCGGTGAGTTCGTATCGTCGATTAGAGTCAGGATAGGTATATAGTTTGTTATTTTTAAAAATCGGGAAATTTGGTGTTCAGAAGGGCAGTGCGGTGCGCGTTAAAATTGGGCTACCGGAGCAACAGTCTCAGAATGCGACGAAATTAGTGCCGTTGGGTTCGTATCGAAAAGTTATTATCAATGTTCGTAGTTTCAAGTTGATTTGATTTATCTAGTGACCGTGGAAAAATTAAATGCGTGTTCATTTCTGGTATTATAAAGGAAAATTTTTCATACGACCTCGGATTTCAACGAAACTTGTCCCATTGGGTCCGGAATACCGTTTTACATTAAGATTAGCGTTTCTATCAGTAAACGAAAATCATTTGTGGTGGGTTTTGGACAGGATTTCTCACAACGAAGGTTCGTTATATTATAATATCAAATCAAAAAGGAAACACTGTAAATAAGGACCATTTTTTTCTGCACCCCTGTTACGGCAAGGTTTGAAATGAAAATACAGTGGTCTCTTATGTATGTAACCAAAGACAGAGAGCGTACATACCTACCTACCCTAAGCTATGAAATTTCTTTTCACATTTACGAACCTTGCCGACCAAGTATTCACAAGTGGAAGGGACATCAGTAAACCTTGCCGACCAAGAAATTTTCGAGAACCACACTACTCTTTTTATCACAGACCTATCCATTCTGTACCCTACGCATCCTACACCGTGGCGCCCAAGCAATCTTTGCCTATATATATGCTGCGTGTGATCTTCATTTTTTGTAGCAACCCGAAACCATTCTTCCCTCAATGTCTCGGAAACCCAACTCCTCCACGTAAGAAAGCCAAATAAAGTATATAAAAGAAATATGGGAAGCTTTTTTCAGGGAGGGTGCGTGATGTTCGAATGAAGTGGGAGGGGGATTGTGGCCACACGAGGGGAGTTGCATGTGGAAGGTGGTGAGGTGTTTTGAACATGAGAAGGGATGTGGCTCGTGAATGGTGAGCTGATGGGGGGGGCTGTGCTCACGGCAAATCATTTTGTTCGGAAAAAAAAAAAGAAAAAAAAAGTAAAATAAAGGAAAAGCCTAGCGTGGAGACATTGGAAAGGAAGAGGAAGGAGGCGGGCAGTTGAAAGGAGGACGCCGTCTTGGAAGAGTGCTGTAGCAGGAGTAGGAGAAATATTTGAACAAGGGTAGTACGTCTCGATATTTTCATAGGGAAGATGTACAGTGGATTTTAACATGCCTATCCGTGTTTTAGCGCGACTAATCAGGTTTGTTTAAACATAATTAAAGCTTGGTTAAGAATATCTATTATGTTATTAACATTATACGTACCCAGTTTCAAACCATGTGACCAACTATTGTTTGAAACTGCCTAATCTAAGAACTTGGTTACTAATGTTTAGGGTAGCTGGTAATGATAGCGTGAATGTTCAATTTATACGGTTATATGTGTCTAGTCCAGTTTGTATTTTTCTAATTTAGTTAAAGACTTGCCTAATTGCCCCAAATCTAATAGTTATATGGGGCCTTGTTTATATATACTAAACTAATTGTTTAGTTACATACGGGTCGAGTTATAACCCTCAATATGCATATAGTTACTACTAGGAGATTAAGTGGAATTAGTTGGACGTTTGAATTTGAGTTAACAATGCACCACTGGAATAATCAATTGAAATAACGGTTTCGACTTGATTAAAAAAAAAAAAACATGTATGCTTGAATAGATATAACGTATCCCTATGTCAACAGATTATGACAATATAAGAGATGTTGGAATCGTTCGAAACAAGCGCTTCATTTTGCAACAGATTTGGATGGCTTTTGGTGCAGCTGGTACTTTCAATTAAATTAAAGGCGTGTTTAACCTAAATTGGAACGGTTGCTATCTCGACAAATGGGAAATCAAGGTGAGTTAAACTCACTCAGTTTTCCCCATTTATATTTTTATAAATTGGGTTTTATTTTGTGTGCTCTGCTTGCCAATGGTTGACTGTTTGCTTGTTGATTTAACGGATGAAATAAAACCGTCGTTTAATTTCAGTGAAATACTGAATCGTTATTCTAACGATGGGTTCCAATAAAGGTAACTTACCTTGTTGGTCACATTTATAAAATAAACGGGTTTAATTAGTTGAATTGTTTGAATTGCTTATCAGTTAAATGGTTGAATGATCTGACTTGAGTTAACCATTTGTATATAGGGAAGAACAGGTTGGAGGAATCCAACCGGATTCCTCAAATATATTATTTATTTTCATATTCTCATATATGAACTGCCCTGTTTGTATTGTTGGATTTGATATTCAACATCTGTTGGTTTAAACCAATGGGTGATATTGGTTGGGTATTTGGCAGCGTATGGCCTATAAAATCAATCGTGTCATGAATATTGATTCACAGCCAGGTGAACTGAAAGGATGAAGTTATAAAATTTATTTTTATAACTGGAGTTGGTTTTTGAATATATTATTTCGAATAAAAGGGAAATAAATAAATATTTTTTTTAATTTAAGATTTGATTTGTTAAAAATTTATCTTATAGGATAAATGCTGATGTTAGACTGATTTGTAAATATAAGATGAGAAATAAGGTCGCAGAGTACACCTTGGTAATTGTTTTGGTGAAGAAGAAATTTATGGGATTATTTAAATTAATTATATTTTTAATTAATTTAAAGTGAGGATTAATTGGAATCGATTAACGAGATAATCAAGTTTAGATTTAATTATATCGACCGTTTGAATTAGAATTTGATTATCAAAATTGATGTGTTTTAATTTGGATAGTTTAATAAATATTGTTTAAATTTAAATAAGGTTTTAAAAAGGGATTTACCATTTAATTTTGTTATTAAAGAAATTAACTACTCATGTAGTTAATGATTGAAATAAATTATTATTTTAATTAATAATAATTTAGACAATTACTTTTCAAAAGTAATTGAAGTGAAATGAAATCAAAGGAGATTGGAAATAAGCGAATCTGGTTAAAGAACTGGGTTATAGAGTTGTATAACCAAATCCAATAGTTAAATGGAATTTGTTTGAGACTAGAATGAAATATTGATTTTGATTACAACTGACACTTATCTGAGGATAAGAACGTTGTTTGATCAAGGTCTGAGAGGTAATTAGAATACCCCAACTTGAACAACATCGGGATTATCTGAAGATGGTATTAGTTGGTAATCGTAAGAGATGTTAGTAAATATGTTTTGATAATATAAACAGCGATTTTAGCACTGTTGTTATAATACATGTTTGTAAATCAAATATAGCGATTTTAGCACTGTTGCTATAGTAAATGGATTGTAAACCTAAACAGCGATTATAGCGCTGTTGTTTGTAAATCTAAATAGTAATTTTAATGCTATTGTTATAACATATGTGCTATAAATTTCCTTATTAAAAACAAATGGATTTTCCCGATTTAAATAATAAAGGACAAGTTGCCATTCCGTACGACTGCTAGCGTAATTCGCAGGGCTGCAGATAGCCTACGGCGGTCGGATGTTTCCTGAGGGAATCAGGTGTAACCATTGTGATCGCTGTGATCTAGAGTCAAGCGAATGGATGTAAGTCGAGTATTAGTTAATCGATAGAAGTTAAACAAGTAGAGTTAATCAGTTAGAATTAACCAGTTAAAGTTAATCAATTAGAGTTAATCAATTTGAGTTTAATCGAATTAGAGTTATCTAAATATCATATTTTGAATGTTAAAAGAGCTAGAAGTTTTGGTTTAACAAAAGTAAATCAGTTGTTAAAGGCCAAATGGTGCTGAATACTGAGCCAGTGAACTCATTGGGTTGTCATGATTGAAACACTGATTATTTTGATAGTTAAATCACCGACTATCAAAGCTGTCCAATACGATTGTTGGTAAGGAAAGACCGGGATCGAATTTATATTCGAAAACCATTCCGACCAACAAATACGTGAAGATATCAGAAGGCGGTCGAGATGGAGCATTGAAGACCGTGGATCTTCATAAGCGGAAGGATTACTTAAAATCTCTGGTTTAGCGGCCCGAGATACACTGTGATTCTGTCGTGGTTGGAATCCACGGGTTGCAAGGACTTCTCGCTACTGATCCATGGGGTGATTCCTATATGAGATGCAGTAGGAAAGTGCCTTCGGTTCATCCTGTTCCTGGATGACTTGTATGGACGAATGTCTGACAGAGTAATCCCTTAGAACCACGTAGGTTGATTTTTACAAATATACCGAATTGGTGGCGAAGAGGGGCACTTCTTCAATACCAGAGCATATTTGTGGACGTCAATTAGTGATTTGACGGATCTGACGATGTGGCATTCAAAGTGAATGATGGTCAGATGTTCGAAGAGATGAATTCTTGCCTCAAGCCTCATCAACCGGGAAAGGACAAAAATCGGGCAGGCAGCATGGCTATGTGGGTCGCTCCCATTAGGGTGTATAATCACCTATCTAGAGAAATTCCTTTTGTTTCTTATTCTATCGATTCTGCCCATTCGGGAACGGTGGTTTGAGTCCAACCGTTGGTGATATACATTCGATACACTCAAGCGAAATGAGTGGTCGGTCATGTGAGGGCCGGGTTGCAAGACGTTCTTGTTGAACCCAGTGTATTCGCCTCTAGAGATACACGTGCGGAAGGTGGTCCCATACCTGGTCAAGGTTGGAATCCAGTCTCCAATAAGCGCCTGCAGTTTTGATTGTATTCTATATATGTGGAGCGTGAGATGCAAGCGTTCCACTAGATTGATATTTATTTGTATCTAGACATTATTATAATATCAGAAAAGATATTGGTTCGAAAACTGTTTTGGGTTATCGTAAGGTAAAAACCGTCCGTGTTTATGTGTGGATTTGGTCTTACGATTATCCTTTTCTTTTGGAAAGATTTTGAACTTTAAAATCATGATTGGATGATTCACCCTTATTAATGTGCGAGTTTATCTCACTCTGGTTCACCAGACTAACCCGGTGTTTTGTAAATGCTCGGGTTAGGCCGGGTTGTACAGGTTCAGGTCATCGACTGCTATGAAGAAACGAGCTGGAAGAGTCCAGACGTATGATATTACTACTATTCCGCTGTGTGTTGTATATGGGAACAGGCTACTATAACTGTTCCATGGTATGATGTACTCTGATACTGTAAGTATTTTCAAAGCTTTCAATAAAGATTATTTCTGTGTTATATTTTGTTCCGCTGCGATGTGAGACTCTGTATTGTTGTGTTGTTTCTTCTCCTTCTACTATTCTAATATTTCTTTCTTTCTTATCTCACCCTCTAATTTCTTTCTAATACTATCCAGTGTTTTCGGTGTTGGAAGGTCGGCATGAGTTACGGTAAAGGCATTTATGTCGATTTTCGAGGCCGAAATCCGCTGGGTCGTTACAGTGGTATCAGAGCTATTGGTTTAGTGGTAACCTTGGCTCTATGGTGTAACTCGATAGAGATTGGGTTAGTAATACCCTAGATCGAGATTGAGTGTATGTTTATATGAGAGCGTAATTGTAAATTTTATATACAAATATTTTGTATTGTGTTGGTTGATCGGTTCAATTGTTGAGAAGCTTTGAACTGGCCATGGATACAGTATTGTTTTATAAAGTGGGTAAATGGAATAATTTTACCCAAAAGATATTTTTGTATAAGAAAAGCAATAATTTCATTAAATTATTGAGATATCCGTGTGTTTGATTGATTTAAATGGAATTCAAATCGTATTGAAAATTTGAGTTGAAACTTAACTCGTTAAGTGTAATTTAATTAAGAATGATAATGAAATTTAAATAGATAAATTGGAATTTGGATAAATAATAATCAAAACTGTGAAACCAAAGTAAAATATTGATATTGAATATAAATTCAATAAATTTGGATTGATTTGTTGTGTGTTGGTTATTGATTGTGAATTGTTTGTTATTGGATGATAGCTTATTTGAATGGAATGATCAAAAATTTAATGGAGATTAATGAATTATAAAATAAAGGTTAAATTCCAGTATAATTAAAAGTTGGGCTGGAACTGCATATGATTAAAATATTTAACTCTTGTTGTGAATGAATTGATACTCATGTTAAATTTTTGAAAATTTATTATAACAAAATGGTTTTGATTTAAATAAATTTGATTTGGAAATTAAGGGGTTTGTAACGTTCTTTCCTACCTTAGCAATTTCGAGGACGAAATTATTTTAAGGGGGGAAGAATGTAACGACCCGTGTTTTTGGCAGCCAAATGTTTTATTTAATTTATTATTTTAAATATTTTATTTGAAATATAAATGGATTTTTATATTTAAATCGCTATTTAAACGAAGTTTAAACGATATATATTTATTTAAATATAAAACGAGCTTGAAAATGGCGTGCAGTTCGTAATTTGGAGTTTTGAACTTCAAATGGATATACAGAATCCGATATAAGTCGGATTTCTGTGAAACGAGAAACGTTGGAACCGTAGTGACGATAGTTTCCATATGAAAGAGAAAAATCTAGATTTCATGTTGTTGATTGTTAATTATGGCCAAATCAAATTTTGAAATAGTCGCTATGGAAAATCGTTATTAAAATAAAGGCCTTTAAAATAGCCGTTTTGCAAACGGACTCAGATTTCGACGAAATCAGTTTCATTGGAACCGTATCATTAAATTATTGTACGATGTTGAATGGCGTGGCAAACAGGTGTCGTATGTGACCACGGTAGTTGTAAACGTCCGTTCAATTTATATAGCGCATTATTAATTCAATAAAGGGTTATTGGGATACAACTGGAGCAGACGATCGAATTAGGCCACGAAACCAGTTCCGGTGAGTTCGTATCGTCGATTAGAGTCAGGATAGGTATATAGTTTGTTATTTTTAAAAATCGGGAAATTTGGTGTTCAGAAGGGCAGTGCGGTGCGCGTTAAAATTGGGCTACCGGAGCAACAGTCTCAGAATGCGACGAAATTAGTGCCGTTGGGTTCGTATCGAAAAGTTATTATCAATGTTCGTAGTTTCAAGTTGATTTGATTTATCTAGTGACCGTGGAAAAATTAAATGCGTGTTCATTTCTGGTTTTATAAAGGAAAATTTTTCATACGACCTCGGATTTCAACGAAACTTGTCCCATTGGGTCCGGAATACCGTTTTACATTAAGATTAGCGTTTCTATCAGTAAACGAAAATCATTTGTGGTGGGTTTTGGACAGGATTTCTCACAACGAAGGTTCGTTATATTATAATATCAAATCAAAAAGGAAACACTATAAATAAGGACCATTTTTTTTCTGCACCCCTGTTACGGCAAGGTTTGAAATGAAAATACAGTGGTCTCTTATGTATGTAACCAAAGACAGAGAGCGTACATACCTACCTACCCTAAGCTATGAAATTTCTTTTCACATTTACGAACCTTGCCGACCAAGTATTCACAAGTGGAAGGGACATCAGTAAACCTTGCCGACCAAGAAATTTTCGAGAACCACACTACTCTTTTTATCACAGACCTATCCATTCTGTACCCTACGCATCCTACACCGTGGCGCCCAAGCAATCTTTGCCTATATATATGCTGCGTGTGATCTTCATTTTTTGTAGCAACCCGAAACCATTCTTCCCTCAATGTCTCGGAAACCCAACTCCTCCACGTAAGAAAGCCAAATAAAGTATATAAAAGAAATATGGGAAGCTTTTTTCAGGGAGGGTGCGTGATGTTCGAATGAAGTGGGAGGGGGATTGTGGCCACACGAGGGGAGTTGCATATGGAAGGTGGTGAGGTGTTTTGAACATGAGAAGGGATGTGGCTCGTGAATGGTGAGCTGATGGGGGGGGGCTGCGCTCACGGCAAATCATTTTGTTCGGAAAAAAAAAGAAAAAAAAAGTAAAATAAAGGAAAAGCCTAGCGTGGAGACATTGGAAAGGAAGAGGAAGGAGGCGGGCAGTTGAAAGGAGGACGCCGTCTTGGAAGAGTGCTGTAGCAGGAGTAGGAGAAATATTTGAACAAGGGTAGTACGTCTCGATATTTTCATAGGGAAGATGTACAGTGGATTTTAACATGCCTATCCGTGTTTTAGCGCGACTAATCAGGTTTGTTTAAACATAATTAAAGCTTGGTTAAGAATATCTATTATGTTATTAACATTATACGTACCCAGTTTCAAACCATGTGACCAACTATTGTTTGAAACTGCCTAATCTAAGAACTTGGTTACTAATGTTTAGGGTAGCTGGTAATGATAGCGTGAATGTTCAATTTATACGGTTATATGTGTCTAGTCCAGTTTGTATTTTTCTAATTTAGTTAAAGACTTGCCTAATTGCCCCAAATCTAATAGTTATATGGGGCCTTGTTTATATATACTAAACTAATTGTTTAGTTACATACGGGTCGAGTTATAACCCTCAATATGCATATAGTTACTACTAGGAGATTAAGTGGAATTAGTTGGACGTTTGAATTTGAGTTAACAATGCACCACTGGAATAATCAATTGAAATAACGGTTTCGACTTGATTAAAAAAAAAAAAACATGTATGCTTGAATAGATATAACGTATCCCTATGTCAACAGATTATGACAATATAAGAGATGTTGGAATCGTTCGAAACAAGCGCTTCGTTTTGCAACAGATTTGGATGGCTTTTGGTGCAGCTGGTACTTTCAATTAAATTAAAGGCGTGTTTAACCTAAATTGGAACGGTTGCTATCTCGACAAATGGGAAATCAAGGTGAGTTAAACTCACTCAGTTTTCCCCATTTATATTTTTATAAATTGGGTTTTATTTTGTGTGCTCTGCTTGCCAATGGTTGACTGTTTGCTTGTTGATTTAACGGATGAAATAAAACCGTCGTTTAATTTCAGTGAAATACTGAATCGTTATTCTAACGATG
Organism: Allium sativum; assembly: GCA_030737875.1. Taxonomy (NCBI): domain Eukaryota; kingdom Viridiplantae; phylum Streptophyta; class Magnoliopsida; order Asparagales; family Amaryllidaceae; genus Allium; species Allium sativum. Next base: position 28,127,973 of record JASFAX010000020.1, read on the forward strand.
GGTTCCAATAAAGGTAACTTACCTTGTTGGTCACATTTATAAAATAAACGGGTTTAATTAGTTGAATTGTTTGAATTGCTTATCAGTTAAATGGTTGAATGATCTGACTTGAGTTAACCATTTGTATATAGGGAAGAACAGGTTGGAGGAATCCAACCGGATTCCTCAAATATATTATTTATTTTCATATTCTCATATATGAACTGCCCTGTTTGTATTGTTGGATTTGATATTCAACATCTGTTGGTTTAAACCAATGGGTGATATTGGTTGGGTATTTGGCAGCGTATGGCCTATAAAATCAATCGTGTCATGAATATTGATTCACAGCCAGGTGAACTGAAAGGATGAAGTTATAAAATTTATTTTTATAACTGGAGTTGGTTTTTGAATATATTATTTCGAATAAAAGGGAAATAAATAAATATTTTTTTTAATTTAAGATTTGATTTGTTAAAAATTTATCTTATAGGATAAATGCTGATGTTAGACTGATTTGTAAATATAAGATGAGAAATAAGGTCGCAGAGTACACCTTGGTAATTGTTTTGGTGAAGAAGAAATTTATGGGATTATTTAAATTAATTATATTTTTAATTAATTTAAAGTGAGGATTAATTGGAATCGATTAACGAGATAATCAAGTTTAGATTTAATTATATCGACCGTTTGAATTAGAATTTGATTATCAAAATTGATGTGTTTTAATTTGGATAGTTTAATAAATATTGTTTAAATTTAAATAAGGTTTTAAAAAGGGATTTACCATTTAATTTTGTTATTAAAGAAATTAACTACTCATGTAGTTAATGATTGAAATAAATTATTATTTTAATTAATAATAATTTAGACAATTACTTTTCAAAAGTAATTGAAGTGAAATGAAATCAAAGGAGATTGGAAATAAGCGAATCTGGTTAAAGAACTGGGTTATAGAGTTGTATAACCAAATCCAATAGTTAAATGGAATTTGTTTGAGACTAGAATGAAATATTGATTTTGATTACAACTGACACTTATCTGAGGATAAGAACGTTGTTTGATCAAGGTCTGAGAGGTAATTAGAATACCCCAACTTGAACAACATCGGGATTATCTGAAGATGGTATTAGTTGGTAATCGTAAGAGATGTTAGTAAATATGTTTTGATAATATAAACAGCGATTTTAGCACTGTTGTTATAATACATGTTTGTAAATCAAATATAGCGATTTTAGCACTGTTGCTATAGTAAATGGATTGTAAACCTAAACAGCGATTATAGCGCTGTTGTTTGTAAATCTAAATAGTAATTTTAATGCTATTGTTATAACATATGTGCTATAAATTTCCTTATTAAAAACAAATGGATTTTCCCGATTTAAATAATAAAGGACAAGTTGCCATTCCGTACGACTGCTAGCGTAATTCGCAGGGCTGCAGATAGCCTACGGCGGTCGGATGTTTCCTGAGGGAATCAGGTGTAACCATTGTGATCGCTGTGATCTAGAGTCAAGCGAATGGATGTAAGTCGAGTATTAGTTAATCGATAGAAGTTAAACAAGTAGAGTTAATCAGTTAGAATTAACCAGTTAAAGTTAATCAATTAGAGTTAATCAATTTGAGTTTAATCGAATTAGAGTTATCTAAATATCATATTTTGAATGTTAAAAGAGCTAGAAGTTTTGGTTTAACAAAAGTAAATCAGTTGTTAAAGGCCAAATGGTGCTGAATACTGAGCCAGTGAACTCATTGGGTTGTCATGATTGAAACACTGATTATTTTGATAGTTAAATCACCGACTATCAAAGCTGTCCAATACGATTGTTGGTAAGGAAAGACCGGGATCGAATTTATATTCGAAAACCATTCCGACCAACAAATACGTGAAGATATCAGAAGGCGGTCGAGATGGAGCATTGAAGACCGTGGATCTTCATAAGCGGAAGGATTACTTAAAATCTCTGGTTTAGCGGCCCGAGATACACTGTGATTCTGTCGTGGTTGGAATCCACGGGTTGCAAGGACTTCTCGCTACTGATCCATGGGGTGATTCCTATATGAGATGCAGTAGGAAAGTGCCTTCGGTTCATCCTGTTCCTGGATGACTTGTATGGACGAATGTCTGACAGAGTAATCCCTTAGAACCACGTAGGTTGATTTTTACAAATATACCGAATTGGTGGCGAAGAGGGGCACTTCTTCAATACCAGAGCATATTTGTGGACGTCAATTAGTGATTTGACGGATCTGACGATGTGGCATTCAAAGTGAATGATGGTCAGATGTTCGAAGAGATGAATTCTTGCCTCAAGCCTCATCAACCGGGAAAGGACAAAAATCGGGCAGGCAGCATGGCTATGTGGGTCGCTCCCATTAGGGTGTATAATCACCTATCTAGAGAAATTCCTTTTGTTTCTTATTCTATCGATTCTGCCCATTCGGGAACGGTGGTTTGAGTCCAACCGTTGGTGATATACATTCGATACACTCAAGCGAAATGAGTGGTCGGTCATGTGAGGGCCGGGTTGCAAGACGTTCTTGTTGAACCCAGTGTATTCGCCTCTAGAGATACACGTGCGGAAGGTGGTCCCATACCTGGTCAAGGTTGGAATCCAGTCTCCAATAAGCGCCTGCGGTTTTGATTGTATTCTATATATGTGGAGCGTGAGATGCAAGCATTCCACTAGATTGATATTTATTTGTATCTAGACATTATTATAATATCACAAAAGATATTGGTTCGAAAACTGTTTTGGGTTATCGTAAGGTAAAAACCGTCCGTGTTTATGTGTGGATTTGGTCTTACGATTATCCTTTTCTTTTGGAAAGATTTTGAACTTTAAAATCATGATTGGATGATTCACCCTTATTAATGTGCGAGTTTATCTCACTCTGGTTCACCAGACTAACCCGGTGTTTTGTAAATGCTCGGGTTAGGCCGGGTTGTACAGGTTCAGGTCATCGACTGCTATGAAGAAACGAGCTGGAAGAGTCCAGACGTATGATATTACTACTATTCCGCTGTGTGTTGTATATGGGAACAGGCTACTATAACTGTTCCATGGTATGATGTACTCTGATACTGTAAGTATTTTCAAAGCTTTCAATAAAGATTATTTCTGTGTTATATTTTGTTCCGCTGCGATGTGAGACTCTGTATTGTTGTGTTGTTTCTTCTCCTTCTACTATTCTAATATTTCTTTCTTTCTTATCTCACCCTATAATTTCTTTCTAATACTATCCAGTGTTTTCGGTGTTGGAAGGTCGGCATGAGTTACGGTAAAGGCATTTATGTCGATTTTCGAGGCCGAAATCCGCTGGGTCGTTACATGGTGCAACAATATATATTTCAACAGTGAGCTACGACATAAAATAACTAATAACTGCATCTAATAAAACTTAATGCGAAAATCAAATCACACTAAACCTTTAAGTAAACCCTTGAAGTGAGGAATACCGTGCAACCATACCTGCCCATTAGTTAAATGAAATCAGTAAAATTTGAAGCCTGCACCTCCTCCACTTGTTCTTAATAGAAAATCCACTTGTTCTTAACTGCAAATCCACTTGTAATGGTGCTGCAATATATATTTCAACAGTTAGCTCTTAACTGAAAATCCACTTACTTCTTTCCAACAATTGTTACATATTCACTTCTCTTGTAAATACTGCCAATATGATACGTTAGGAAATTAGTTTTACTTACCTAATTAAAGTTAAAGTAGCAAAAATAACTAGAAAAATAATAATTCAATTTCTGTATAGGAGAATATATATATATATATATATATATATATATATATATATAGTGGAAGATAGTCATAACATTGGCTAACGGAGAAAACCAAAAAACCAAAAAGAAAAAACACATCAACAAATACACCTATGGTAAATTGCATGATTACCGAGTTACAATAATTGGCATGGAGACATAGTATAAGGGCCTGTTCTTTCCTCCAAAACGGGCAGTTTGGAAACGCACCCGTTCGACGCGTCCATTTCCAAACTGTCCGTTTTGGACAATTTTTCCAACGGACCAAAATCTGTCCGTTGGGGTCCGACGCGTCGGATTTAATTTAATTAATTAATACATTAATTTAATTAAACCAGTTTATTTAGACTAATTATTTAATTTAATTAATTTAAGTTTTTATAAACTTTAAAAATTGATAACTTTTGCATACGAGATCCGTTTAAGATGCAGTTTTTTACGTTGCGATCGTATCGAAATGCTCTACGTTATGGAGTTAGTTTGAACAGAATTGAAGCAACTTATAATTTTTCAATTTTTTAATTAATTTATTTATTTGTGTAAATTATTGATATATATTATTTACTAAAAACAAATGATAAATTAATTAACCATTAATTAATTAAATTACGAAATAAAAATAAAATGGTCCGCTTAAATACGCCGCTTAACGCGCCAAACGCATTCTCCGCTAACTACAATTTTGCGCTTAAATTCTCTGCTCAAATACTCCGCTCAAATTCTCCGCTTCCGCTTGCAAAGAACACACCCTAAATATCTATGCTAAATTTTGGTTGTTAGATCACCATAGTTGAATAATGCACGGACCATTTGATACATCAAACAAACATAAGTAGAGATAAACTAAAAAAAGAGAAATGCTAAATCCACTCGCACTTCAGGCGAGTGAATTATACTCGCGCATTTCATTGGTGAGGCACAACTTTTTACAGTTTTTTTCTTCTGAAGTTTAATTAAAGTGGGTCCCAAAAAAGTAACGATTTGTTTTAATCCAATTCGTCACTTATCTGAACGAAGCTCTCTATCTTCCCACTTATTATTTTAAATGGGCGCCTTTAGTTCGTGTAAAGATAATTTGAGCCTCATTCAAAACATAATCGAAGCCCTACGATTTAAAAATTACTAAAGGAAAGAAGATTACGAATTTCAATAGAAATAAGCTAGGATTCTAGCCAAATTATATTGATAATTTCAGAAGATAAATAATGCACTCCAAATAGAAAAATAAAAAAACTGAATTCCAGCGCAATAGACTGATAATATAACCCTAGAAAAAAAATGGTAAATTATTATTGTTAGTTTGAGATCTTAAATTGGGAAGCATCTTACATTTTTGTTGCAAATTCATCGAATTCTTCCGCCTTAAGTCTCTTAGCAATCTGATTTATAAGCCACTTGATAACGCTTCAATATTCATCTCAATAACTTCTCATCGTTACACAGGTTTTGGCATACTTCAAATTAAATTATGCGACCTTTTGACGTAATTTCAGAATTGAACCCAAAGGCAGATGATTTTTAGATTTAAAAGAGAAAGAATAGGATATGGATCTCGTTTCTGGAAGATAACGAATGACTGGTTACTTTAGAGAATTGACAGACTCTTGAGTAAATCGTGGGATGATGCTTGTAGTGGTTAAGCGATGAAACAAATTGACAAATTCACATAGCAGGATATGTTATTCCTAACATTAGAGGTGGACAATTTGGGTATTCCAAAAAAGATTCACCATCCCCAAAAGATTTCCTTTATTAGTAGAGAAGATATATATGTATATATGTGTGTGTGTGTGTGTGTGTGTATTTGTGAGATAGGAGCATATGTTCGTTCTTGAAGGCCAAATCCAATTTCTATACTATCAATCTTGTAACAACTCTTACTATTAGCTCTGTGAGTGGAATCCATCTAGTTACTATTTTCTGTAATTTGATAGTTAAAGATTTGGATTGTTGTGCATTGGAGGATTTGGGATGTACGGAAAGAAAACATGATTAAACCTCTCAAGTCCCCCTTTTATTTTATTGTTTATAGAAATGTTCAATCTAGTTATATTTGTGGTTTGGGGTTGTTGTAATAATAATAGAAAACAAGATTCTTGTTGTTTGATTTTCTATAATGTTTGGGTTTTTATTCTATTCATGCAAATTCATATGTTTTATTTTTGGGATAACGAGTTAGATTTGCATAATTTGTAAATTTAATGGGTTTGAATCTCTATTTTTTGAAATATGGAATTTGAACGTATTACTTACAGTATATCTATATATTAAGGTTTTTCGTATAAACAAACATAAAAAATTAAATGGTTATTATGACTGCATTTCCCATGTGAAGTACAAAATAGTTCTAGTAGAAGATAATGTATGTCCGGGTAGTTCTCTAAGTAATGTCCACTTCTTATCTAGTGAGGGCTGACTTAGGGATTGATTATGTATACGTAGCCTAAGGAACCATCGTCTAAGGGAAGTATTAAGTGACTGGGAGTTCACCTGAAGGGATAGCTATATAGTACCAACAGATTTCGCTAAGGGGGTCCTTTTTAAAATAAAGTCTTGTTCCTGACCCAAATACTGGTAGTAAGTAGTTGTTACTATTTATTTTTGCAAGAAGAGATATCATTTATAATTATTAACGTTAGAATGGGGCCTTAAGTGGATTAATGTGCTTCATTGGTTATTAAGTGACTAAAGGGATGTCTTCCCTAAATAAACTAAAATATGGTATTAAGTGACCATAGGAGGAACGCCCTTAAATTAGCTTCGGGTTATGAAATGACTTCTAGGACGTCCTCCTCATATGTTTATGATGTGTGCTTGTTACGTGGACATAACTTGAAGAGTTTACAATTGCCAAATATAGGAAATAGCATTCTTAATTTGTATGTATTTCTTCACAATGACTTAATGTTCTATCTCCCACCTCTTAACATTAACTAGACAATAGGCGAGACATGTTATTAAGGATGGAGAAAGATCTGTTGGAGAAGGAGCCTCTTGAAGATCTAGTTGTCATGACTATTTCTTACTTAGTATTATTTCTACGTAAATGGGACAAATAATAATGTATGTTGTAGTTTGAGACATGCTGTATTTCTCAATTTGTGGTTTTAATAATTGGTACATACTATATTTATGCTATTATATTTTGTCTCTTCTGTTGTTTGAGATACTGATTTCCGTTTCAGACTGGTTTGTATATCTATTTAAGTTAATCTTCATAGGAACCAACGATCAATTTGCAGTGGCTCTATATTTTGATGCGCCTTTTCTAGCCTGAAATTTAGGCCCATTACGGGTAGGTTGTTACATTTGGTATCAATGCCTAGGTTACTAGATTACGAAGAAATATATGTATAAGAGACATATTTGTTATTTGAAATGGTTTTTAAAATTATATATATATATATATATATATATATAAGTACCATACTCCAAAACATATGCAATTATACTAGTCAACCTTGTCTTCCTTTCTTTTTGTGCCTTGATATTATCATAGGAAGTCCATTGATTTTTTTTAATCCTTTTTCAGATAGTATATTTGGCCGACAATTAGCCTAAGCAGGAAAAAAATCAACAAGGCCATGTTACTTGCCAAAAAGGTTCCAACAGTATCTTCGGACTGTGAAACAAGTGCTTGTTGCTAATCCTACCCCGATGGAACCAGCTGCCTGGCCTATTGAAGGAGTACCTAATTTCCTTCGCCTTTATAAAGATTTTATAAACCCAAGAATGAATACCTTTTCACCGACTGAGAACTTCGTGGAAGCGAAAGCGTGGATCTCAGAGTGTGAAAGATTTTTGAGACTACCCGATGGGAAGATGAACTAAAGCGTTGGGCAGAAGAATGAAACTTGTAAGGGGGTCCCTGGAATGTTGGAATCAAATTTCATAAGAGAATGTGGATAGCGATTTACGTGGAATATTGTAAGACCCATTTCAAGAACAAGTTCCAGACTAGTGCAGAGAAGGCCCTGAAAGCTAGAAAAGTTTGTCCATTTAAAGCAAGGTTAGCAGGAGTTGAAAGAGTGTATGGCCAGGTTTACTGAGTTGTCTAAGTTTGGTTAGGGTTTGGTGGATAACCCAATGGATAAATCCTTTAGATTTATTGAGGGGTTGAATTCACCATTGAAGGAAATGCTTTTGGCATAAGCTACTTTTGGAGCCACATTTGAGGCCTTGGTAGATGCAGCCTCTCATACTCAGCTTAGAATGTTAAGGAATTTAAGACTACTAATAAGGGAAATGGTGATTCTGGAGACGAGAAGAATAAGAAAAAGAATTTTTGGCTCAAGAAGAAGAAGATCAAAAAATTCAAAAAAGGAAGCCAAGACATGTTCTAGATGCCACAAGAAAGGGCACGAAGCGAAGGACTATAGAGTGAACTTGGCAAAGGTAGAGTATAAAGGAAAATTATTTAGCACAAACTAACCTTTACCAAATGTAGAGTAAAATGGCCAAAATTATGCAATGGAATTCACGTTGATTCGACCCCTCAGGGATCTAGGAGAACACACACTTGAAGGTAAAATTTCTATTCTAGGGAATTCTTTGTTTACCCTATTTAATTCAGGATACACCCATTCATTTATTGCTAGGAAGATTTTTGACTCTTTGAAACTTCACACATCATTTGCTAGCCATCTTACAGAAGTGTCTAACCCTATCGGAAGTACTATGCATCTTTCTGTTGTTTGTAAAGACCTAATATCAGACATTGGTTATGTTGACCACTTTTGTGATGCATATGTGCTTGAATTTGAGGGCTATAGTCTTAATTTGGGTACGGACTGTTTGTCATTTTATGGGACCGTCCATAACTGCGTAATAAACTGTTTTGTTTGAGAATTTGCGGAGGCCACAACATAGAGTTTCCTTGTACGACGAGTAAGAATTCGGTCTTATTTTCCTTGTCTTATGATTTTCCAGGACCATCCTCGGTACATGGTGTACGTAAGTTTCCTGATTTTTTTGAAAGGGTCCTTGGACTCCTACCCACCGAGAGATATTATCTTGAATAGTCCTATGAGGCCTGTAACATTGCCATTAAGGAACATGGCTCTTAAGGAAAGGAGAGAGCTAGAAAAATAAATCTAGGAATTGTTGGAAATTTGTTTATTCGTAGGAGTACCTCAGAAAGGGATGCACTAATAGTGTTTTACACAAGATCAGATGGATCTTTAAGGTTATTTGTGGATTATAGAGAACTTAACAAGCTAACTAAATAAAATAGATATTTCTTAACAAGAATCACTGACTTGTTTTACCATTTGGGAGGATCTCAAATATTTTCCAGGTTAGAATTGGCTATTGGATTTCACTAATTATGTATTTCAGATGAGAGTAAGCCCAAGATAGTGTTTAGGAAGAATGTTGGATAATACAAGTGGGAGGTTATGCCTTTTGGTATAATGAATACCCCCGCTTTCTTTCTAGACCTAATGGGTAGGGCTTTTCGAGAAACTCAATAATATCATGGTAGTATTTGTGGATGACATCCTAATATTTTCCACGGACCATAATGAACATGAAGATCACTTGAGAGGAGTCTTGGGGATCACTGTTTATATATATGCATATAGGATCGATTTAGGGGAGGTCCTTATGCAAGACAGTAGAGAAGTTGCTTACGCAAGTCAATAAATCAAGGATCATACGAAAAGGTACCCAGCCATCGATTTGGAGTTAGCATCAGTGGTTTTTTCTCTTAAGATTTTGAGGCATTATCTTCTTAGAGAGGAGTTTGAGTTATTCAATGATCATAAGTCTCTTAAACATTTGTTTTCTAAGAAAGATATGAACCTTCACTAACAGAGATGGATGGAATATCTTGCATATTTTAATTTCACCATCCAGTTTACCCCTGGAAAACGTAACATCATGGACGACATTCTGAATCGGAAGCTCACAGCCCTTAGTGCGATTACCAAGTGGAGGCAGTTAGAGTTTCTGTTTACTTTTATTTTTCCATAATCATATGAGATGACTCAAGGATTTCTTGGACCAATAGAGATAAAGCCAATTTTATTGGAAATTATCAAGGGTGAGCAAAACCATGATGACGAGTCGAGTGCATTAAAGGAAAACATTTTTAAGTGAGGTTTTTTCCCTTACTCTAGTAGATATTTCTATTGATAGTGGTAGTAGTTTGTGAAGAGATGATTGGATTTGTGTCCCTAAGAGTTTGGATCTTAGGATGGAGTAACTAGAAGAATGTCATATGTCATGAATGGCCATTAACCCCAGAGGTGATAAAATGTTTAAGGACATTAATAGAAGTTTCTATTAGGAAGAAATGAAGAGAAGCGTGGTAGTATTTGTTTCTAAATGCTTAAGTTTCCAAAAGTTGATAGCAAAGAGCAGGAAGCCTAGAGGACTTTTGTTACCATTAGAGATTCCCACATGGAAATGGAAACACATTTTTGTGAACTTTACTGATGTGCTTGCTAGGAGCAACAAGGGGAATGAATCCATTTAGGTGATAGTGAAATGTTTAACGAATAGTGCCTTTTTTATTACCATCAAGAAGAATAAGACAACAGCTTTGTTGGCTTAGTCGTATGTAAGGTGATGGTTAGGCAACATGGGATTCCAACTACTAAAGTGAGTGAGAGAGAACCATTATTTAGTAGAAAATTTTGGAAGAGTCTTTAAGAAGCATTGGGAACGACCCTAAGTTTAAGCGCAACCTATCATCCAAAAACAAACGGCCAAACAAAGAGGGTTAGTAGATTTTTGGAGGATCTTCTTAGAGATTTCATAGTCGATTTCATAGGAGCATGAGAGCATCACTTAAATTTTTTGAGTCTTCATACAATAATTGTTATCAAGTGACAATTGGTATGTCCCCATAAAAGCTCTGTGTAGATGTGAATCGCCAACTTCTTATTGGGAAACTACCTACAAGGTTTTACCGGACCAGACCTTATCTGTGAGTTCACGGAGATCATCGCTTTGATTCGGCAAAGAATGAAGGCTGCCCAAGACCAGCAAATGTCATATGCAGATATGAGGAGGATAAAATTGGAATTTAATGTTAGAGATTTGGCATTCGTCAGTATTTCTCTTCTCAAGAAGATAACTCAGTTTATGAAGACTAGGAAGTTAGATCCCAGGTTTATTGGGCCTTTTCGAATTTGGATAGGACTAGTTGATAGATTACTATGTGGAGCTTTGTAAGCAATTATTGGTGGTCCATATGTTTTCCATGTGGGCTAACAGACTTGAGCTTGATGATATTTGGTACACAGGAAGCCTCAAGTTGTAGTCTAGGGTGCCCCATGCCACCCAAAGAACTTAGAGCATGGAATCAAACGACTCTATAACAAATCTGTTCGATTAGTCCAAGTACAATGGGAGATAACCTTGCGGAAATCATATAGGAAACCATGGAGAAGATTAGACTTACTCATCTAGAGCTTTTATCGGATAATTATTTTCCTTAATTTATCATTTTTGGTTGCATTGTGTTTTCTGTATTGGATGGTAGGATATGGATGTAACATAAATTCATTTTGCACTCATATAGAATTAAATTCATGTTAGGTTGTTTTACATACATATTGCAGCACTTATTACAATTATACGCTTGGACTGACTTCATTATAAAAAGTCTGCAGTTCATGATTACTATGAGTTAGGGCTGTTTTTGAAAATAACATGGGTGTACAACATGGGTGTACAACATGGTTGTTTAGAGGGAGAAGTGTTCTTCACCCCTTCAAAATGTTTTGAGATGAGATCTCTAATAAGAGGAGAGAATGTAACATAATCAACATGTGTGTGTATATATATATATATATATATGTGAGTGTGTGTGTATGAGTGTGTGTTTACACCAAAAAATTGCCTAAACACCAAAGGTACTAAAATTGTACTACTAAAAAATGGTAGGAAAAACGTGGAGCCGTACTTAACAATAATCAAAATGAAAATGCGAGGAAAATAATATAGAGAAAAGGTTTTGAGTGGTTCAGCCTTATATTAGTCCTACATCCACTATGAAGATAGCTTGCATTCTTATAACGGGGATTACAGAATACATTAACTCTCTTTTTTCATACATCTCTATACCCACTCAATATACTCTCATTCATACATTTCAATCCTGGGATTTTATGAGAGAATGGTAGAGTTTGAGGAGGAGAAGGATGGGTGAATGATTGAGTAGGAAGATGTCTTTGTTTCCCCGAATTACATGTTGTACTTGACGCCATGGCCAAATGGATGATAGAGCTTCGAGTAAAGAAGATGATCATTACTTCCAAGGGTTTGAGGAGTCATGGAGTATAGAATTTAGCTGCACTTTGTGCCTTGAAATTTGGATCCCTTTTACGCTGACTGCCATGGAATATTTATAGGTAAGCTCCCTTGTGCAAGTGATCTGAAATTTATATATAGAGGCTACGGGTCGTTCATCTCATTAATTACAAACGTGTAATCGCCTAGCTGTAGCCAGCTATCCGTTGCTGTTTCCCGTTGTCATGTGCAAGCGATTCTATGGGAGCGAGAGTTTTGGGTAGATGGATGATCATGATTTTCTGATGCGGCTATGTCATATCCTGAGTGAGCAGGCAATGACCTTTTTTGTCTGGAGGTGACTAACCAAGGCTTGCGACTTGAGATGTAAGTGCACTCTTTCTGAGAACTGTTGTACGACCGACCGGTAGGTGGTTTCTAATCAAAGTATTGGCATTCGACTAGCCGGAACATATGAGCGATAGGAGTTGCAATCCATGAGTGGTTGTTAATTGCGCACGCGACCTTGACTCCTACTCTGATATGCCCGACCGAACTGTTATACTTGGTTAAGCGTCTTCCACTGCTGTGGGCGACTTGCTTTGTTTTGATTCTCGAGTGGCTTTGTTCCGATATGAACGATCGACTTCTGCTTTCGTGCCTGCATCATGACTCGCATTTAGTTTGGTTGAAGATATTTGCACATAAGACATTGCAGGTGCTTGTTTTGTAGCTCTAACCCAGGCTCGGTCGTTTGACGGATAAACATTTTCCCCTCAAAGTTTGTAGTTTTTTTAGTAAAAAACTATAAGCTTTGAAGTAATGAGATACAATACCATTGGGTGGATATAATCCAATGTTCTATAAAACAGACGCCCTTACCAACACCTTATGTTTTCAAAATTCAAACATTCCTATGGTTGATTGCCTACAGATACTTGATGGGATGTTATTTGGGCACGTTAAACTGGGTTTTAATTGAGCTATCATATTATTTAAAAAGTGCCTTCTATTCCCCTTTAAATATTGTCTCTTCATTTTCCCATTTTATATTCCTATGATAAACCTATTTCAATGGCGATTCCATTGTAGAAGGCTCCTTTGTCGCCTCTCGAAACTTTGATTTTCCCTGCTTGGTCGATCATTTTTCCTGACCTTTTTGGTTGAGGTTTTTTCAACATTGTTTCCAGCTACAACACTCCCTTTTTCGAATCAACTTTGTCTATTGGACTATAAGTGATTTTGCTTCCCTTAAACTCCAACTCTGAATTAATTTACCTTGTTTTGTAGTTGGTAAAGAGAAATCCAAAATGCTTGAACGTGCATGGTTATGATGTTAGGACAGTGTTGATTCGACTTAGTATGTACTTGGATTTCATGTAAAATCTTTTGGTAATTCTGATTTATGCAAAAGACCCTCTTGTTTTTTATGCAGGCGAGTTGCTTACTAAAATGCCTATGAAATGACATTTCCCAATTCACCATGTCTTTACTGGATGTTTAATGGGATATTTGTGCCATAGTAACATTTCTGCTCTTTCCCTCTTACTGTTGCTAGTATTCTCTTGGCATGTATGATTAACAATTTTACAACCGATCAGATCAGAGCCTGTGTTTCTCGTACATTTGAATTTGTAATTATTCCTTTATGGGATTATACTATCAGTAAATCCTTATTGCCGGGTATGAATGATGATTAATTACCAACTACTCAAGTTGCAATTTCTTTTTTAAGCATACTTATCTGTGTTGAAATGTAAACCGATCGTTAATTCATTCGAAACCCTAGTTAAGCCATCATGTCTGGAGAACGAATGGGTTCAGATCAGGCAATTGAAGTTGCCCCGGCTACTGGTTCTGACTTGGTTGTTAACCGAACTTATCCTCAACCTCTTTCTTGAAAGGGTGCCTTCTGGTTGCCGTAAGTCGATGCTTTCTTTTGATCTATACTTAGAAATGTGCGCTCATTTTTGGTTTTCAAAAGACGAAGCCAGATTTCAAAGGAAGGAAGAATTGGCCGATTATCAGCCCTCTGGGTATGCGAAAGTCAATTATCACATGTTGTCTAGTTGGGCAATTCCTCCTTTTAATCTTTACTTAGAGTCCATTTTGCGGCACTTGGCCATTGGCCGATATCAATTGCACCCTAGTGGGTATCAGATTTACTCGGGCGATACATACTTTTCATGAAAGTCCGAAGAAGAACCTACGTTTACGGACATGTGCTCTTTATAAGCCTTTAAAAGAAGGGAGGTGGACAGTCCTTCTTTATTTTTTATGGAGGGTATGCATGGTAGAATTATTACTGGTTTAATGGATGGTGCCATGAGGTTCCCAGATCAGTATTTCTACATCCGGTTCCCTTGTAGATTTTACGGGCGATAGCAGAAGGAGGTAATTTCACCTTTGCTCTAGAATCCTAACTCCTTTCTCATTTGAAATTCTTTATGATTTTTCTAGTGATCCCTTCTGTTGCTGGTCTTACTCTAAACCAAGCCCTTCTTAATTCTTTGATTGCTGTTGACAAAAATGAAAGGAGTGTATAGGTATTGCTTTCAGAGGAGAACCTCCGCAAGTACCAGATGACTCATTCTACACATTCCTTTAAAAAGGCTCTGGTCCAAGCTCAATGTTCCATTGGTAAGCCTCCTTTCAAAAAGAAACGCTCAACCGTTGGTGAAAGTAGTCAATTTTCGACTTTGATTACCGAAGGGAGTGATAAGGGGGCAGACAAGAACATGGATGGCCGAGGGCCGATATAATTTCTGGAACGACCTTTGAAAGTTCTGTTCACCCTATCACTCAGGTGGAAGGTTTTTAATGGAAATTTGGAGGCCTGGGCGATTTAGACTCTGCTAAATATCTGAGCTGGGGTGACATTATATTGTCTGATTCCGCGAAATCTGATTTAAGAAGAACTCGAGAATCCATTCAGTATCCCGGCAAAGCTTCTTACTTCATAACTTCCCTTGAAACTGGTTTGATATTATCTCGTTCGTAGGTCAATTTTCCATTCTCATAATTTTGAACGTTTATTGAACTCATACTTTGCTTTTTTGGTACAAATATGAAGCATTCACTATTGGATAGCTTCTCTCAGCAAGCCGAACTTACTGATCCACAAAGTCCCCTACAATCTCGCCTTTCCTATCATTTGAATCTTTCCCAGTCGTCTTCAAGTTCTTAGGTTCAGCACACCTCTAAACTTCCAGGTATTGATTCTTTAAAGCGTGGGGGACTTGATTGTGCTAAAGCACTGACTGAAGATAATAAAGCTGAACATCTTGTGGATGGAGGAAAAATGAAAAGTAGCATGGTCGACCGAAGCAAGAATGAGGCTCAGAAATGCTCCGCATCAACGGTATCTTCTGAAAAATCCATCCTTCCGACATCTACTCAAATTCATATGATACGTGATCGTCCTTCTTATAAGGTTCCATCTAGAAATTTGATTCTTAAGGACCGCTTCAGTGGTTGGTACCTAAAGGGGATGTATTTTGACTTGGATTTACATCCAAATGATAGGCGAGATGCCGTTAAGAGTTTGGATGCCGTAAAAAGTGGTATGGTTAATTAGTTTAACATAGTTAAGAACCAACTTGAAACACAAATGAATCAAGCAGTGAATAACGTCGACAGGCGAGTAGAACATTGGGCCAAATCCCAGAGATTGAATGCTCGACATCTTCACCATATTGAAATCTTAGAGAACGATAAAGCTGGACTGTTTCACTTGATTAGATCCCAAGAATCTGAAACTGCCTCTTTAAAGAATGGGAACATCAAAGTGAATAACTTAGAGGCCAGAAATGACCAGCTTAAGAAAGAGCTGGAGGTTGTGCGAGCGCGATTTCAAGAAGCTCAATCTGCTCAAGAACTTGTTGAGTGCCACATGGCCTTAGAAGACGGGCTTCAATTTCTTTTAATCAAGAAAAAATGGCTCTCAAGAGTAAAATTACTTCCCAAAATGAGACCCTTAGAATCCTTGAAGAAGATAAAACCAGGTTGCGTAAAGATCTTGATGAAGCAAGAATCAGGACTGGCAATACTTTGTTTCAATTCTAATTTTCAGTGTCATGTGTCATGGAAGTCTAAGTTATTTAAACAAGGATTTTCAGTGAACTTTGGCCCTGGTTTGGGAGCAGGTACTTTTATATTCTAATAACGCTGATGATGAATACCTACAAGATCGGCTTCTAGAAGGAGAAGACCGTAAGTCTCTGGCTAAAGGCAGGAGGATATTGTTGAATGAGCAACCTCAATCTTTTACGTGGAAACATCCAGATGGTACCATTACTTGTGACCCACCCAGTTCTGTTGGGATTAACATTTCGAGTTCTCACATTCCCCCCATAGACTGTTTTGCCCTAGATGTTGCTGGAATTCGACCCATTATCGAGCACCCAGTTCAAAAAAATGTTGTTAAATAGTGCGCGAGTCATGGTGACATTTCTTTAAATGCGAACGATTACAGAGTTGACCTTGTGCACCCAATAACTCCAGGTAAAATTGATAGTCTACTCCGGATTTGGATTTCCTTATTTCTTCACCTGAGATTGCTGAGTTTCGTGCTTGCTATTCACTTGCAATAGGTGTGCTTTCGCCACCCTTTGCCTGCTTATGGTACTACTATTCAACCTGTCACCGTTGATTTTTTCTTAATATCCACCAACACTAATCCTCTCATCACACCTTCATTAGGAGACCCATCTTTACCTGATGTGTCAGATCCGGAAGATGGGGACAGAACTTGGAATACCAAGCCTGCATCCACTTTGGTACACAAAAGGAAACCAGTTTGCAAGTAATTCAGAATCATTAGCGTGTCTCTTCTTGATAGTTCCTTTGTGTAAGCAGAGCACTAAAAGATGAATGTTGGGCAGTTGGTTCATCTTTTACTTTCCCTGTTTAAGAAGCAGCTTTTATGAATTTGTGCTCTGATTTAAACCTATTTCTTTTATCTATTACGCGTTCAGACCGGTTGTATATGCGAGTGCCGGCCCTCGCTTAATATTCGAATATTTATGTACTTACATTTGTATTGTTTGCGTACTTACGTTTGTATTGTTTGTGTAATTACGTTTGTATTGTTTGCGTATTATAATAGTTTTATCACTCCACTCTTACGAGTAATAGTATTCCATGGAGAATTTATTTTGTCAGTCGCGTGAATCTTATTGTTCGTTTGCTTTTTTGTAGTAAAGTTATAACGATTATGTGGTATGTTTTGAATGGGCATTGTTGATTTTTTAGACAATGGTGATGTCCCCATACAACAGCTCTTTACATTTTCGTAGTTTTTCTTAATTTTAATCATGATTTCAATTGATCAGTTCGTGATTTTAGGGTTGATATTGAACCACATCCCCTGCTAACTTGGCTGTACAAGCTTATTTTCAGGGATTAGTTTTTTTTTTTTTTAAAGATGCGCATGGTCATTATGTGTTTTTTTTGGGGTGCCCCCCCGGGGAGATCTTGGGTTTCTATTTCCGATCCAAGTTTGTGCTTGTTAGTCCTGATCTTTCTAAGACTGAAAAGGCCTCGTTGGATACCCCCTTTCGGCTAGGATTTCTATTATCCCCTTTTGGCTAGGATTTCTGTTACCCCCTTTCGGCTAGGTTTTCTTTTTTGCGCCGGTCCTTCCAGCATATTTTTCCGGTCTTTCCGGCACTAGAACTGGTGTTTTCAGTCTAGGTATTTATCCGTGCGACGTTTGTACCATTACCCTTGTACCTTTCTTGAAGCCTGATGTCAATTTCTTCAGCGAACACTTGCTAAGAGAAGTGCCCCCTTTCGACCTGTTGTTTGTCTTAGAATAGCTTGTCATGTTCAGGCAATGTGCTAATTCATCCATTTTGGTCCGCATTCTGTTTGTGGCTTTTCAGCCGCTTTACTTAAAATGTGCTTTAAGAATTTTCTCATCACAATGAGGCTGTATACGATTAATTTCTTTTATCATGCCTACATTCCGAAAACCAGCTTTTAAAATGAAGTGACAATTATGTTACTCAAATAAGCACATAATAATTTCCTTTGTACAAGGCATTTGTAAATAAACCATTGTGAAATATTAGCATGAATATAGTGAGTAACAAAGTAGGATAAAATAGCTACTATTTCTTAAGTAAACAAAGAAAAAACAGAGTAATAAAGCAAAGTAATTGGGATTCTAATTCAAACTCCATAAGCAGGACACCGGATATTGATCCTTAAACAAGCATTGGTTCCGGATTAGTTTAGGCCTTTTCCTCAAATCTTGCTGCCCGTTGTTCGTAGAGAAGTGGGACAATGTTCGTGGTCTTGCACATATTGTTGAAACTGGTTCTCCCTGAACAGCTCCTTAATTAATGATTTTAAGTGTCTACACTTGTCAATATCATGTCGTGATTGGTTATGGAATTGACAGTACCTTCCTGATTTTATGGTAGCGTCTCTGACTTACATTTGTTCTGGAACAGAATACTTTTCAATGCTCTTAGTTGCCATGAAGATATTCCCTATGGTGTAATTGAGGGGGGTAAATTCAGAATTCTTGAAAAAGGGCGACTTCTTTTTAGGTTGGTTTATTCTTCCTCTGTTGCTTCTCTTCAAAACTTCACCTGTTGTTCCTAAGATATATTTTGCTTTTTCATTCTGAATCATGGAACGAGTGTCCTTTCCCCAGCTAGATCTTCGCCCGAGCACATAATCATAATTTGGGAATGAGATATTTAGGTCTTCTTTCGAGGTAGATGCCCCCTTGATGGGATCATTTACCCATTGTGGGGTTATGTTACTAGAATGATTATGCACATCATTATGATAAACAGTTTTCTGAATAGGTTCAGCAAAAATTTCCATCTCGCTTACATGACTCGTCTGAGCGAATGGAAGGTCAGTGGTATTTGTTGCGGTTTTGATGGTAGTGTCTTGAATAATGAGTATCGACTCAATCTTCATTATCACTGCGTTGTTTGAAATAGTTATTTGACTCGTTAGCCTTGTCATTGCTTCCTCCAATTCTCTCTTGGTTACGGCCGCCTCAACTTTTAACGGTTCATTTACATCATGATGGACGGTAGGCTATGTGGCAATGTTGAAGACACCGCCGATTTCGTCAATCACTTCCTTTGGCGTGCTCTTGATATCTAGCACAGTTTTCCTTAGAAAAATTTTGTCGGACTTCAATTTGGAAAAAGAAAATACGTCCCCATGGTAGGCGCAAAAATATTTACACCAAAGATACTAAAACTGTACTTCACCAAAATGGAAGGGAAATAAGTGGAGCCGTGCTTAACAATAATCGAAATGAAAATGCTAGGAAATTAAAATAGAGACAAGGTTTAGAGTGGTTCAGCCTTATATTAGGCCTACATCCACTATGTAGATAGCTTGCATTCTTATAACGAGGATTACAAAATTCTTAAACTCTCTTTTTTCATACATCTCTATACCCAATCAATATACTCTCATACATACATTGCAATCCTGGGATTGTAGAGTTTGAGGAGGAGAAGAATGGGTGAATGATTGAGAAGGAAAATGTCTTTGTTCCCTTAATTACAAGGTTGTACTTGACGCCATGTCCAAATGGGTGATAGAGCTTCGAGTGAAGAAGATGATCATTACTTCCAAATTTTTGAGGAGTCACAAAGGATAGAATTTAGCTGCAATTCGTGGCTAGAAAGATTGGAACCCTTTTACGTTGGCAACCATGGTGTATTTATAGGTGAGCTCCGTTGAGCAAGTGATCTGAAATCTGTATATGCAGGCTATGGGTCGTTCATTTCATTAATTAGAAACGTGCCATCACCTAGCGATAGCCAGTTGTCCGTAGCTATTTCCAGTTTTCATGTGCGAGTGATTCTATGGGAGCGAGCATTTTGGACAGACGGACGATCATGATTTTCTGATGCGGCCATGTCTGATCCTGAGTGAGCAGGCGATGACCTTTTTAGTCTGGAGGTGACTCACCAAGGCTTGCTACTTGAGATATAAGTGCACTCTTTCTAAGAACTCGCGTAAGACCAACCGGTAGGTGGTTTCTGATCAAAGTATTGGCGTTCGACTAGCAGGAACATATGAGCGATAGGAGTTGCAATCCACTAGCGGTTGTTAACTGCACGCGCGACATTGACCCCTACTCTGATACGCGCGACCGAACTTTGATATTAGGTTAAGCATCTTCCATTATTGTGGGCAACTTGCTTTGTTTTGATTCTCGAGTGGCTTTGTTCCGATATGAATGATTGACTTCTGCTTTCGCGCCCGAAACATCACTCGCGTCTAGTTTGGTTGAAGATACGTGCACATAAGACATTGCA
This sequence comes from Allium sativum, assembly GCA_030737875.1. NCBI lineage: Eukaryota > Viridiplantae > Streptophyta > Magnoliopsida > Asparagales > Amaryllidaceae > Allium > Allium sativum. The sequence continues at coordinate 28,148,268 of JASFAX010000020.1, forward strand.
GGTGCTGTTTTGCAGCTTTAACCCAGGCTCTTGTTTTTTGATGGATAAACAATATGTAACGCAATCAACGTATATTAATATGTATTAAGTGTACAATAAATGCGATTAAATTAGGGAAAGTATTTCAATGTCTGTATGTGTGTGAGTTAATGGCTTAATTGATATTAATGAAATATACACACGAGGTTAACTATTACTTATAGTAGAATTCTGCCCAAAAACTACGGGAATATCCATCGTCTACAAGTAAATCTGGTTAATATGAGAGGTCTAGGTGCTATGGGCAATTATAATTAGTAAGTTATGATGCGAGGTTAGGCCCAACTTGTAGTAGAAGCCTTCTCGGAATCACTCGGCAAATCCAACATCTACAAGTGGTATGCCTAATGTGAGGTGCCTAGTATGCGCATATATGTATGTATGTATGTATGTTTGTATATACGCGGCGTGTGTGGAGTACGCCTTCCTTAGGAAGAAGGTATTAAGTAGCTAACTTATCACTTGTTGGGTATTAAGTGGCTAGGACTAGATTCCTTACTAAGGTTCGCTCCTTGGTTCAGAACCCAAATCATTTGGCCCACCATTCGATAATTAAATGTTTATTGGGTACTCGTTTCTCTAATAAGGTATTAAGTGGTCCTGTTTGATGATAATGTGCATAGGGTAGTTCTCAAAGTAATGTCCACTTTTTTTAATCTAAGGGCTAGTGAGGGATAACCCAGGAATGGATTTTGTATACATGGCCTATAGAACCACCATCTAAGGGAAGTATTAAGTGACTAGAAATTCACCCATACGGACGGCCAGTTAGTAACCAGAGGGCTATCCAAGGGGTTCTTCTTAAAAGAAGTTGTGTTCCTGACCCAAATTCGTGTAGTAAACCGCCATTACTATTTCTCATCCTAAAAGTAGAGTTTTTATTTATAATGATTTACATTCGAACAAGGCCTTAAGTGGCTTGAGGTTCACCACTGGGTATTTCTTGACTAGAGGGTTGTTCGCCCTAAATATACTAAAATATGGTATAAAGTGACCATAGAGTGCCTGCCCTTAAATTAGTTTTTGGGTATTAAGTGACTTCTATGACTTCCGCTTCGTATGTTTGTGTTGTTTGTATGTTACGTGGACATGACATAAAAAATTTACAAGTGCCAAATATAGGAAACAACTTACTGAACATACATGTATTTCATTCACCAGAACTTTATGTTTTGGCCTCCCTTCTTTGAATATTAATAGGATAACAAGTGAGACGGGTGATTAAAGATGGAGAATGATCTCTTGGAGGAGGATCCTCTTGTAGATCTAATTTTTATGGTTATTTCTTATTTAATATTATTTCTGTGTAATTGGGATGAATGATGATGTACCTTGTAGTTTGAGACATGTTGTATTTCTGAATTTTTGGTTTTATTACTAGAAACATTGTATATTTATGCTATTATATTTTGTGTCATTCGTTGTGTGAGATTCTTAATTCGTTTTAGACTGCTTTGTTTATATTTTTAAAGTTAATCCTTATTGGAACCAACGAACCGTTTAGAGCAGCTCTAAGTTCCGATGGGACTTTTCTAGGTTGTAATTTAGGCCCACTCCAGGTGGGTAGTTATAGTGGTTTTACCGTAACCATGACCGTTGACATTGCATTTAGTAAAAAGGATAGTGTTTGGGTTTTCCATCAAACAAAGTCATGAGTAGGAATAAAAGCATAAGTTAGTTTGTCAACATGGGAAACACAGCATGTGGAAAGACTTAAGGACAATCTTCCCTTCAATATGTTTCACAAATCTTGGTGGTAGCGCTTTAGAACGTTACCTTAGTTACTGGTAAGAGGATTGAGAGGTGGGTTTAAGGTGACGGGCGTGTTGAGCTCAAGAAGAGACATTAGGTGATGGAGTTTATTCAGAGTTTTGGTGGAAGATTGAATGGTATATATGCACAATAGTGCACAAGAATAACGATGTTGTTTTTTTCAAATGGGAAGAAGAAGATGGAGCAAGAAGATGGAGATGTGGGCTTGCGGTTTATTGCAGTGGGTCGACCTTTGTGATTGTTGGCTGAGAGAATTCACAAACTTCAAGTACATTAAGCATAAGTATATCTCAATGCTTATATCGTCATAACTAGATCACACGTGATCCGATTGGATTGCGGATTTATGCGTCGGGTTCGTATAACAAACATGACACTGTAGCGTAATTTGTTTATTGGATGAGTATAAATATGTGGCGTTTTAAAATCGGTAGGTTTCAAATGACAATGTTCTAAATAATAACGTTGTTCGACTAACACATCTTAAAAATATGTTATTTATTTAACCAAAAAAATATTGTCATGTTAATTTTAATTGTACGGATCACTGTAGATATATTTTAAGCAGAATAAAACCTCGTTCTGTGCTTATTAAGTGAAGTTTAAGTTTGTGATTAGTTTTTATAAATATTGATTGATACAGATTAAATTGTCATGTAACTATTGACTGTTAATTGTTGTGCGGTAGGTCCTTTGTTACCTGATTGTGTTGTTGTGACATCGACACGTGAAACAATTTGGGTTCAAGAATTTTTGGCAACTTATTTAAGTAATATTGTGGTCTTTAAGCCTCTATTATAGAAAACAGGAAAATCGGTTGAAGGAAATACTTGTCGCGTTTTTTAGTTTATAGGACGCGCTAATTATTTTTATAAAAGAAGGACATGCATGTTTTAATATTTGGCTGAAGGAAAATTTTCATAGAAAATTAAATCGTGCGTTTCGTCTTCACCCTCCATTCTAAATTCTACCGATCAAAAGGCAAAAACAAATCAATCTTCAATTTCAAATCGTGCGCTACAATCTAAAGCCGACACCTTTAAATCCAAATCGATATGAAGTTGTGTTTTTTTCGTTGTCAAATCTGGAGAAGACCTCAATCTGAAGACAGAGGTTGTAGGTTGAGCTCGTTGCAAATTTGATCGATCGATCTCGAATCAATCAAGCGACTACTTTGCATATCGATGACAACTTGAGTGATGATGTTGACGGCTGATTTCAGATGAACAACGGAGGTGGATATGAGCTATTTTACCCTGATATGCTATTTGTATATAGCATTTTATATTTTGTTAATAATAACTGATATTACCTTTGTGAATCAACAAGCTTGCTATCGTTTGTGAATGTTCCACTTGTCTTAGAACGGACTCTTCTTTATTTGATGTTAATCATGAAATTTGTGAATGTTGGTCGCATCAAGGTATGATTATCATCTTAAATATGGTTTTTAATTTTTGGTGTTATTTGTATTCAAATGGTAGATTTAGTTATCATTTTCTATGTATATTATCATTTAACAGCAGTGGATTGGAGCAGTTTTACCCTGATATGCTATGTCTGTATAGCATTTTCTATTTTGTTAATAATAACTATACACATTTGTTTTGCAGTGTTGATATTACCTCTGTGAATCAACAAGCATGCTAGTTGTTTTTTCGTATAATGATAATACATATTCCACATGTCATATCATGGACTCTTCTTTATTTGAAGTTAAGCATGAAATTTGTGAATGTTGGTCGTATTAAGGAATGATTATCATCTTAAATATGGTTTTTAAATTTTATTGTTATTTGTTCCAAATGGTATGTTTAACTATCATTTTCTGTTTATATTGTCATTTAACGGCGGTGGATTGGAGCTATTTTACCCTGATATGCTATGTGGATATAACATTTTCTGTTTTGTTAATAATAACTGTACACATTTGTTTTGCAATGACGATGTTACCCCTATGATTCAACAAGCTTGCTAGTTGTTTTTGAGTATAATGATAATTCATATTCCACCTGTCCTAGCATGAACTCTTTTTTATATGAAGTTAAGCATGAAATTCGCGAATGTTGGTCATATTAAGGTATGATTATTATCTTAAATATGGTTTTTAAATTTTATTGTCATTTGTATTCGAATGGTATGTTTAACTATCATTTTAGTCCATGATATTAAATAATGAAGAGCCCATGATATTGTCATTTAGTTTGACAGTGGTTTATTTCTTTTAGTCTGATGATTATATAATTATTGTTGCATAATGGTAGTTGTATATATCATTTCATCCAGTAAAATTATGGAGCAAATTGGTAGAAGGGGGGAGAAATGTGCGTTATGGAAAATAGTTTTTTGTCCTATCATGGAGGACCATTTATCAAAATTAGTTGATGATGGTTTGGTTGGGATGTTTTCAAATCATCAGAGTTTATTTTTGAAGTTAAGTCGTGGAAGTCACAAGTTGTTGATCTTCAAAATCATTCATGTAGTTGTAATCAATGGAGAATTACTGGTTTTCCATGTTCTCCTGCAGTTTAATGTATCATACTTTTTCCATGTAATTCGATTTTTTTCAATTGTTTAAATACCATGCAAATATCGTCTAATTTTTATTCTACTTGATTCTCTATTGATTATGTTTGTGGTTATATTATCATTTGTTACGGTATAATGCTAGTTGTATACATTGTTTCGTTTATACTTTATATTGATTGTACAATGCATGTTGTGTGATTTATTTCTGTTTGATTACTCTATTGAGTGTGTTTGTGGTTTTATTATTCTTTATTTGAGTATGATGTTGATTGTACATATCGTTTTAGTTATATGGTTTCATATTTGTATAGTGCATGATGGCATATATTTGAGAGGCATACTAAATGGTTTTTCACATTTGACAACACTTATTATACAACTATGATATCTATAGACAAATCCGGTTTTGTATTTGCATTTGGTTTAAAGCATTAGTTGTACATGATGCTCCAACATAAAAGTATAGAAAATATAATGCATTTCAGCTAGGGGAGCATACGGAATTTTACAACGGCATCAAGGGATAATCAGCATGCACACCTAATATTAAGATATTAAACATCATTTTTTTATATAATGATAGTTGTATACAGAATTTTAGTATAATACAAACTATCAACATCAATTTTCCCAATTTTCATTCTACTATGATAGTTGAATAGCATTCTTTCCCTTTCATAATTTTCATACCATGTTGTGTACAAATTTTACTTACAACAACTGAAGCTTGTTTGAAGCTAGGAGTTGATGCTTGTGTTGATCTGGTGATTGGATTATTGTGTACGGATGTCTTTTACATGTCATCAGTAACCGCTCGGTTAATCAATCCCCACTGGGTGCAGATTCATTGTTTAAGTCCCCAATTAGGTCTTGCGTCCGGACATCTTTTGCGTGTCATAGTTACCCGATTAGGCCTTGCGTCCGGATGGCTTTTACATGTCACAGGTACCAGCTCGATTAATCAATTCCTACTGGGTGCTGATTCATTGCTGAAGTACCCAATTAAATTTTGCGTCCAGACATCTTTTACGTGTCATAGGTACCTGATTAGGCCTTGCATCCGGATGTCTTTTACGTGTCACCGGTAGGCGCTCGGTTAATTAATCCCTATTGGGTGCAGATTCGTTGCTGAAGTACCCGATTAGGCCTTGTGTTTGGACATCTTTTACGTGTCATTGGTACTCGATTATGCCTTGCGTACGGAAGTCTTTGACGTGTCACCGGTACCTGCTCGGTTAACTAATTCCTACTGGGTGCAGAATCGTTGTTGGAGTACCCGATTAGACCTTGCGTGCGAAAGTCTTTTACGTTTCATAGGTACCCGATTAGGTCTTGCGTGCGGAAGTCTTTTACGTGTCACGGGTACCCGCTCAGTTAACTAATTCCTACTGATTGTAGAATCGTTGTTGGAGTGCCCGATTAGTCCTTGCGTACAAAAGACTTTTACGTGTCATAGGTACCCGATTAGGCCTTGCGTGCGGAAGTCTTTTACGTGTCACGGTTACCCGCTCTGTTAACTAATTCCTACTGATTGTAGAATCATCGTTGGAGTACCCGATTAGGCCTTTCGTGCTGAAGTATTTTACGTGTCATGGGTACCCGATTAGGCATTACATGCGGAATTCTTTTACGTGTCATGGGTACTCGCTCGGTTAATTAATTCCTACTGGGTACAGAATCGTTGCATCATTACCCGATTAGGCCTTACGTCCGGACATCTTTTACATGTCATAGGTACCCGATTTGACCTTGCATCCAGATGTCTTTTACGTGTCACCGGTAGCCGCTCGGTTAACTATTCCCTACTGGGTGCAGATTCGTTGCTGGAGTACCCGATTAGGCCTTGTGTGCGGAAGTCTTTTACGTGTATATGTAACCAATTAGGCCTTGCATGCAGAAGTCTTTTCCGTGTCATGGGTATCCGCTCGGTTAACTAATTTCTACTGGGTGCAGAATCGTTGATGGAGTAACCGATTAGGCCTTGCGTGCGAAAGTCTTTTACGTGTCACGGGTACACGATTAAGCCTTGTGTGCGGAAATCTCTTTTACGTGTAATGGGTACCCGGTCAGTTAACTAATTCCTACTGGGTGTAGAATCGTTGTTGGAGTACCCGATTAGGCCTTGTATGCGGAAGTCTTTTACATGTCATAGGTACCCGATTAGACCTTGCATGGGGAATATTTTACGTGTCGCGGACACCCGCTCGGTTAACTAATCTAACTGGGTGCAGATCATTGCTTGAGTACCCGATTAGTCCTTATGTGCAGAAGTGTTTTACGTGTCATAGGTACCCGATTAGGCCTTGCGTGCGGAAGCCTTTTACGCGTCATGGGTACCCTCTCAGTTAACTAATTCCTACTGGGTATAGAATCATTGCTGGAATACCCAATTAGGCCTTACGTGCGGAAGTCTTTTACGTGGCAAAAGTACCAGATCAGGCCATGCGTGTGGAAGTCTTTTACGTGTTACGGGTACCCGCTCGGTTAACTAATTCCTACTGGACGTAGAATTTCGTTGGAGTACCCGATTAGGCCTTGTGGGCGGAAGTATTTACGCGTCGTAGGTATATGATTAGGCATTGCGTGCGAAAGTCTTTTCATGTCACGGGTACTCACTCGGTTAACTAATTCCTACTGGGTGCAGAATCGTTGCATCAGTACCCGATTAGGCCTTATGTCCGTACGTATTTTACATGTCATAGGTACCTGATTTGTCCCTACATCCGGATGTCTTTTACGTGTCACCGGTAGCCGCTCGGTTAACTAATCCCTACTAGGTGCAGATTCTTTGCTGGAGTACCCAATTAGGCCTTGCATGCGGAAGTCCTTTACATGTCATATGTGCCAGATTAGGCCTTGCATGTAGAAGTGTTTTACGTGTCACGGGTACCCGCTCGGTTAACTAATTTCTACTGGGTGCAGAATCGTTATTGGAGTACCCGATTAGGCCTTGCGTGAGAAAGTCTTTTATGTGGCACAGGTACCCGATTAGGCCTTGCGTGCGCAAGTCTCTTTTATGTGTTACGGGTACCCGGTCGGTTAACTAATTCCTACTGGATGTAGAATCGTTGCTGGAGTACCCGATTAGTCCTTGTGTGCGGAAGTCTTTTACGTGTCATCGATACCCGATTAGTCCTTACGTACGGAAGTCTTTTACGTGTCGCGGGCACCTGTTCGGATAACTAATCCGACTGGGTGCAGAATTATTGCTTGAATACCCGATTAGGCCTTGTGTGTACCTGCTCGGTTAACTAATTCATCTTGCTTTTGTTATATTTTGTCGATCTTATTTCCTTATCAATTTACAGGTTATTTGCGTTAATATGTCTGACTTGGTTTCAATCAGTAGAGAAGAATAAGGGTATGATTTTAGATACATTGTTATGATTTTTATTTTATTTTTAGATTTTAATGCTATTTCTTTCTGTTTAATATTTACTCATAAAAATAGCTATTATTTTTTCTGCAATATAATGCTAGATTAATCTAACATTTTCATACATTTGTCAAGGGCTCGATCATGCCCTGTAATGCTAGGTTAACCTAGCATTTTCCAAACACCGTTGAAGGGCTCGGTCATGCGCCATAATGGTAAGTTAAGCTAGCATTTTCATACATTGTTCAAGGGCTTGATCATTCAGTATAATGGTAGGTTAACCTGGCATTTTCATATACTAGTTAAGGGCTCGGTCATGCCCAATAATGCTATGTTTACCTAGCATTTTCATACAATTTTCAAGGACTCAGTCATTCGCTATATTGCTAGGTTAACCTGGCATTTTCATATATTGGTTAAGGGCTCGGTCGTGCCCTATAATGCTAGGTTAACCTAGCATTTTCATATAATTTTCAAGAGTTAGGTCATTCGCTATAGTGCTAGGTTACCTTGGCATTTTCATACACTAAATAAAGATGGATGATAAATTAATGCTATAAATATAAATCAATCCATTAAATACAGATCAATGCTATAATGCTAAATTTATCTAGAATATTCTGCACTTAATTAACCTAGCATATTCTGCACTAATTACAGTGGATGCTAAATTAATGATATGTATGTCTGTCATTACTCAAATGTTATATTAAAATGACTAACATTATAAAATATGATAAATGATAGATAAATATATCGTTACGTTTTCAAAGTGAACTAGCCTGTATATAATATGATGAATGATATTTGAATATAGCATTATATTTTTAAAGTGGTAAATGATAGTTGAATTTTGCATTGTACTTTTTAAAGTGAAATAAAATATGTACAATATGCTAAATGATAGATGAATATAGCACTGTATTTTTAAAGTGAGCTACCATGGATAAAATATAGTAAATGATAGTTGAATTTATCATTTATATTTTTGAAGTGAGTTAGCACGTGTAGGATTTGCAAAATAATGTCTGAGTATAGTATTTATTAGTAAAATGAACTATCATGTATAGAATATAATAAATGATAGTTGAATTTAGCATTGTATCTTTTAAAAGGAAGTAGAACGTTAAAATATGCTAAATGATAATTGAATATGGCATTGTATTTTAAAGTAAACTAGAATGTACAAAACATAATAAATGACAATTGATTTCAACATCACATTTTTAAAGTGAACTAGCATGTATAAAATATGTTAAATGATAGCTAAATATATCATTACATTTTTAAAGCGAACTAGCATATATAGTATTGTGTTTCATAAAGAGAAATAACATGTATAAATATGATAAATGATAGTTGAATTTAGCATTGTATTTTTGAAAGTGACCTAGCATGTGTATAACATTCTAAATGATAGTTAAATATATCATTGTATTTTTAAGATTCTATAAGATATATTGCATACACGAAATGATAGTTGAATTTAGCATTTTTGACGCTACTATAAAGTAGAATGATCCTTCATAAATTGGAACTCCAGAATTCTAGAGCGTCCTTCGTGCATATGAATTACTTTTGAATAGACTGCACATCACTGATAGATTGATGAATTAGGAAATAAACTATCAACGATTGTGCAAGTTGTGCAATGCAAAAAATGAATCAAGAGGTCATATTTCCTTCAATTAGTATGACATTATCAACGATTGTACAATTTAGTATTTTTGAACTGTAGAAAAACTAATATGACCTTATCATGATTTAATGATAAGTTGATTTAGCATTTTTGGTATCAATGATCTTTTGTAAAATTCAGATCATTGATGATTGAGTAGTGGACGTGGTTTTTTTAAAATTCAGATCAACGATGATGAGGGTGCGGACTGCTTCAAAAACGACGACGATTGGGGATTCAATTAGCTTCAGGCAACGACAGCTTTAGGCTCAGGCGACTTCAGACGACGGCGGCGACTTCGGGCGACAGATTCAGGCGATGGCAGCGGCTTGAAGAGGCGGCGGCTTGGAAGACGACAGCTATATTTGGGGGTGCAATGACTTGTCTGTTGATAATCGAGAGCGACGGCGACTGTTGATAATCGTCGGTGGAGGAAATAAAAGAAGAAGGTGAGGACTGTCCTTACGCCTAAAATCTTAAAGTTGCGTCTTAATTTTAAAAGTTTATTAAATGTTTGTCCTTTAAACTAATTTGCTCTAAAGAAAAATAGTTAAAATTGCATAAAATGAAAAATATTTCATCCCTAGTAAATTGCTACAAAAGATGCAATTATTTGCAGATATTTCTGCAACTTTTTCAAATATGTCTGCAACTAATTACAATAATTCCAGACATGGCTGGAACAATTCTTCACTCTTTCAATATGTACTATGCACTATGTGGATAATTGCATAAATGACTGCATTTGTACATAAAACGTGCTGATATTTCAGCAATACTTTTTACAGAATTGTTCCATTAATATTTATAATTTTCTGTACAATAGCGCAAAATTAACAAAAACTTGTTGCTAAATGACACAAGGACCCGCTTTGGATGAAAAGTATGCATTGAATAAACATTGAAAATAGGGATGTTATGGCAATGTCAAATCATATTATTGAAATAATTCGAGATCCTCTTTTATTCTCAAAATAAATTTCAAAACCATATTAATGATAAATTTCAATCTACGAGTAAATGCAGATATAGTGGTTTGCCCTAGCCGTGGCTAGTGATGGTTTCAAGTAAGCAGCCGTCGCCAACCGACACATACCTGGGGATAACATGAGAACCCAGCACAACCGATTTCATTATTTTCCCTCCCCCAATAAAAACAATGAAGCAAGAAAAAATCAAAATTCTAACCTCTTTCTCCCGCCCACCGTGCAACCGACACCTACCACCGCTCCCCTCCTCTAGCCTGCAACCCACCTCATTTACCTTTCAAATTTCCTTCAATTTTTCTTATTAATGTATGATTTCTAATCGTAAAATGATATATGTTGATGGTAATATGTTCTCCTAAATTGATTAGTCATTGTCTAATATAGTAGCATATTATTAGTTAATTTAGGAATGTAGACAAATTATTATATTAGAAATTTATGTGATTTTCGATTAGAAATCAGTGAATATTGTGTATCAGTCGACGATAATATAACATATTAATTGATTTGATGATATAAATATTGGTTATTTGATGATCATATATTATTGTTTGATTATGGAATATGATCAAATCCAAATTTTTCAATTTTGGAATTTAATTAGATGATTAACCACTTTAAATCGATATATATATATATATATATATATATATATATATTGTGAATTAGTTAATGATAATTTTGGACCGTGTTAAAATTCATATTGTGCTAATTTATATCATGCTAAAATTTAAATCATGCTAATTTATATTGTGCTAATTTATATTGTGCTAATTATATAAATTAAATATAATTAAAATGAGCTCGTCATGCAACAGCAGCTCGTAAATTTATGATTTTAACTATAAACGAGTGCATATAATACAATATATGTCGAGATTCTTTGAAAAAAGAATATGCCGAACCTATAGGATTATAGTTTTCTAATGGAAGAAAAAAAATTAATATTCGATCAAGTAGATTATGGATTATGTCAAAATCAAATTTCTAAAAAAATCGTGTTGTGGTAGCTTTTGAATTGTAACAATTTATTTAATAAGATGGTAGGACTTTAAGAAAATAAAATGGTAAATATTTAAAATCTATTTTCTTATATTTTCTTTAAGAAATATCGTATTTCAATCGAATTTTTTTTAAAAGTAGGAATGAATTTAACAACAATAAAACTGTATTGAAATCCATAATTTTATATTTGGAAAAGAATTTTATAAGAGCATGTATCCTACTAAATTTGTTCTTCTTTAAAAAGTTGGAAGTATTATAACAATAGAATCTACTGTACCAATTATACAGAATGTGGTGTGCAGAACAGAAGTGAAGTGAAATACCGTCGATATATGATAGTTTGGTGCATAAAACCTTATGTCCCAAAAGGTTTTGCTTTATATTCATTTTAATTATAGAAACCCTTTGGATTAGGGGTGGACACAGTTCTGTCTACTGCAGTTTCGAGTCCAAACCACTTCAACATCGCATCAAATCATTTATTAAAAATACAAACCATTATACTAACTGTTCAAACGTTTCGATTTTGGTTCGATCCGGTTCGAACCCGTACTAAATATGTAGTAAGAAAATTACTTTAATCAACAACCAATTTAAGGTTGTACAATGTTGTGTCACTTAAAATTTAAAACATAATGTTTTTTTTAAATGGAAACAAATATATTAAGTCTATAATTTTTCCTTTGTTATAACTATTATAATTAATACAACAACAATATACGCTAAAAATAGAAACTTTATCATTGGTGGATACCCAGTGCCAAAGGCTCCCGTACTCAAGCGCGAGAGGACTTCACAGGTCAGTCTCCCGTCCTGATACTATTCTCACGGCTTTCCGGGCTCTGGGGGTGGTCGATCAGTGCCAAAGCCTTTCCCTCACATATGTGAAGAGGCCGGGACTCGAACCTGCGCGCTCCATATTACCAGCCGGGTAACCTTACCATTGCGCCAGGCACCACCTTAGAAACTTTATCATTAAAATAAAAAATTAGAGAGGAATTCGTAGTGTTTTTTATCATAGCACTACCATACGCAGGTTGGTCCCGTTTAAAACTTTTTGTCAACATTTCAAACCAAAACGTATAGTTGCGAGTTAATCCAGGTTTGGGTATTTGCTTTATCGAGAGGATTCTATCCGATTTTTCGCACCAATTTTTAGGATCGGTTTGGGCGGTTTCTGTATTGCGGTGCGGTTTGTATGCCCACCCCCTACCTTAGATGCAACTAACGTGTAGATGAGAAGTGTAGTTATGTTTTGTAGAAATTTGATTGAAGTGTGGTGAGTGTAAAGCCTTTAGTCCCAAAAGGCTTTACCCCAACATTTGTATGTGTTATCAAAACCTTTAACATATCTTTTTGTATCAGGAAAAATGTACGATTATTATTTTAATCGTAGTTAGATGTATGAAGCTAGAACTTGAATGAAAGGTTCAGTGAAAGTACATTTTTACAATGGTGTAAACAAATTTAATTTGATTTTAGTATCTAATAATGCAAAATTATGAGGATTTTCATTGTCCGTATAGTAAATGCTAATTGATGAGGTTTTGAAAAGAAACACAATTAAAGTGCATTTGTAAAATTCTGATTTTATGCCAATTTATTATTTATGGGATATGGTGAACTTGTTTCACCTATAGTAAATCCCGTAGTGTCTAAGTTGGAATTAGTTACGATAAATCTAGTAGAAGTTATGGTAAAAGATGCAGCACGGTCAATATACCATGTGGTCAAGTTGACAATGATTGTATCATTATTGAATAAGAACCAAATGTGGGTGTGAAAAAACATAATATTTATTGGCTTTATCCAAGAGGCCATTATGAAATGGTTGTACAAGTGGAACTTAATTATCAGTAGCCGTTGAATACATCATTGTGAAATCAAAATTTAACCTTATAGAAGCTAGATTTATAGTTCTTGTACAAGCGACAAAAAGACATATGCCACACAATAATCTGATGTGCGTTTGTCATTATAAAGTGAAAATGTTAATGTCCGCTTTCGGTCAACCGTCCCAGAAAAGAGATACTTGCATAAGAGGTTGTAAATTATTTTAGAAAGATGATATTAATCATAAGAAATGCAAAATAAGTGACGAGGAATGACACAAGCATAGAAAAAGAAAGGAAGTTCCGTTCAAGAGAATGCATTATTTAACCATTACCCATAGACGACAAAGGTAATATGCATCCATAGTCAATTTATGCCATATGCGATGACATAGTGTGAGAACACCAAAAGATAGAATGTTGACACGTCTATCAAATGGAAAAGCATGAAAACATTTTGATACAATGTATCATACATTTTCCGTAAAGAACTGTAATTTCAGACTTGGTTTATGTACGGATGAGTTTCACCATTCTCTTAGTTTGGTAGTAAATATTTATGTTGGCATATTGTTGTTACTCCTCATAATTTATCTCCGTGGATGTATACTAAAACTGCATATATGTTTATCACTATTCGTTCCTAGCCCTGATGATCCAAACACAAAGCATCGATTTTTATCTACAACCATTAATAGAAGAGTTGAAAACACTATGATACGAAAGGGTTGAAAATACTATTGTATTAACTTAATTTATAGGAGATTTCAGTGCAAAACAGGGAAAATACAAATAAAATTCCTGCATTGCATCCTGGTGTCTCTAGGTCATTCTCACATCATCAATGAGAATCGTTACTTAGGATAAATTGAATTTATTAGTAGTTCTAACCATTCTTTTAATTATAATGATAAATATCGATTTATATTGCATAGTTTCAAATGTCAAGTCTCTAGTGGAAGCCTACGCTTGTTGAGGTATTTATCCAGCCTCAGCGGTTGAGCAGACCGACGATGAGGGTAACACCTCATATATACGGATTGATGCTAAGTATGAGTGCATCGTGGTAAGCATTCATAATAATTTGTAATGCACATTATTCATTTGAAAATGAATATTTAATATGTGAATTTATTGTTCGCAATAGCAAGAGAGATATTAAGTGGACATCACTCGAGTGATGCAGTCCTAAGGCCTTGATCCAACCCTAGAGGAGTGCAGTTAGATCTCGGACGCCATCATTGGCCCTCCATTAACTGTGTTATAACTATTATTTAATCCTTAATTCTAGTTGTGGGAAATCCATAAATTAATTATTTTTACAAATTAGTTGTATAGATTAAATCATCCACAGTTATATAGCAAAAATAACTTATCAAATAAACCACTATTGATGCCTACAATTTAATTTCGCGAAGGTTTAACATATAAATTAAATTTAACGACCCGCTTTTTGACCGGTTAAAGCCGATAATTAAACCAACTCAAACCATTCATAAAGACGGATTGTTATTGCTTGTCGAGTTTAAAATAGAATAAACAATAGAATCGCAGACAGAGTAAATAACACAATATCTAGCAAACGTAAATGTTATTAACAAATTAGTTTTTTACAATATTTATTCTACAGCAGAAGATTTTATATATAGATAATATTTTAAAGAAAATTGATTTTACTGAAACAAAGCGAGCATCTTCCCTTCTATCTAAATTCAATAGTTGAAGTCTTTAGTTCTGCAACACTCGGGTCTGACCCAAGCGTTCCACGCAAAAAAATTAAACATTCGAGCCAGGATTAACTTTACTCAAGTAAGACTGTGACAACCCACATCCGTTAATGTCACTCATAAAGAGAATGCATTAAGTTTCATGAAGCGTTGTAGGTAAATACGAACAAAAACATTACAAGATAAATATAAAATATTAGCAGAATTTAAAAATAAAGTGTATTAATCATAAAGCATAACATCGTGGCCTAAAAACATCATTGGTCTAAAAATACGTAACCCAATACATCATTAAAATTTCTGTCTTGTACTTAAACATCAGAGTAAAATAAATAAAGAAGCATAATTCCCCAAAATAAAACATAGCCAATGCAGAAAAGATAAGAGCTTGAGCAATACGTATAAGCAGCTCCAAGCAAGCAGAATCTCGGTCAAACTTGATTATTCCTACACTGAGAACCTGGTGGGGGAATCATAAGAGAAAGAAGAGAAAACAAAGTGGGTCAGACATAAAGACTAGTGAGTCCAGTTACCTTTAGCATAAAAATAAATAAAAGTATCATGACAGGCATATAAAGTTTATAAGAGAGAGATAACAGCATATAATGCAAGCATGACAAGACTTAGGCATATGTCCGGATGTACCCTAACTGCTACCCTAATCGATCGGCTCCCTACTCGGTATATACCTTGTGCGGACACCATAATAGGGCATATCACTCCCTAAAGTGGCAACCCTTAGTTTTCAGGATGCACAACCATATCTACAGGTGCCACGGCTTCTTATTTTCCACCTTTCGGACCTTGCACACACATGAACCGTCAGTACGCGCCACCCACACCATCACCCATGTTTGGATCTCTTACAATCATCTCAATAAGCGTGCCTCGACTCTGACCTAGGGCGGGGTACTCGTTTGACAATGTTATATGGTTTGCTGACTGAAACGGGTCCCACACACAAAATGATGCAAGCTCTCCCTTTTGTCTTGCATGCCCACAAGGATTTCCATAGGTTATGCTTACCGAACGGTGTCATTAATTACATAACCCCAACCGCTAAATTTGTGGGCATATATCTATATATATATATATATATATATATATATATATATTACCCACCTAACCCAGATATACTTAACCCTCCCACCATTTCAACTAAGTTTACTTAACCCTTATTCAAACTGACATGTTCACACGATCCCTATGGATTCAACTCGGTTAAGTATTCAGGTTTATTACCATATATTCATTTATGGTTTTAATATGCCAAATCTACCTCATTAAGCCTACAACTTGTGGATGTTGGAATATGTCGGGCGGGTACAGGCAGACTTATTCCACAAATCGTTCTTGACCTCATGTCTTAGCATGTTACGTGTTTATGCACTTTGACCCCTCACATTATATTAACCACTTGTGATCGCTAGATATGTTGGTCGTTTCCTAGTAGACTTCCACCACAAGCGTAATCTAACCTCGCGTCCAAGCGCGGTTACAATTTCAGTTACTGTAATTCTAGACATTTCCATTATTAACCAATCATACCTATGTCTTTATAGATTTTCATGCCCCTACCCGAAGTTGTGTTCATAATGAACCATATACCACAAATTAAGGTCTTTAATCACAAGTTGACTAATGCCCCAAAATTCATGTTCATATATTTTATTCAAGTTATGCCTAAAATTCCAATTATAAATTATGCCCAAATTTTATCGTTTTCGCCTCATTCCCAACTTAATGCATTCATATATTTCAGCGGCATGCTTAGTCTCGAAGATAGCCTGGCTATAAAAAAAGGAAAATGAAGGAGGGAATAGGGCAGAAATGAACATAACATCAAAATTGACACACAATGGAAGAAACAGACATAAACATATAGTGTCATGACGACAAATAGGCATATAGGAACATATCTGATGAATATGTGATAATAGAATTGATTCTAACATAATAGGGAAAGGCGTGATGAGATCTAAACAATGATTAAGATGTCCAACTAGCAACAAATTTGATTTGATCATAAACAAAATAGAACAGGCATAAGGTGATTAAAACAGAGAATTAGATCTACAATCAAAAGATCTGACATGATAAATAAGATTAAGATCTAAGTCGTAGTCATGTTAGAATATCATAGATACACAAGTTATAACAGATCTGATTTGATTCAAGCTGTCACAGGCATAGATCTAAGTTATAGTAATGTCAAGTTTTACTTTTTAATTATTTAGATCTAAAATTAACATCGACTCACTTTGTTTGGATCTAGAGACATAAAGAAGGGATTGCTAGCGTACAATCACAGATCTTTAAGCTTAAATAACTCAATTGCGGAAGAAGAAAAGGACTTGATTTGATCTAGGCAGAGGCAGCACCTAGGTCTCCATTGTTTTTGGTGTGCAAAAACATGAGAAATGAGGCCATATATATAGCAACCATCCCCAAACCCTAATATGCCACGTCTGCCGTAGGGGGGTCGACCCCCCTTAAGGGGATGACCCATGGGTCGACACCCCCCTTAAGGGGTCGACCTAGGGTTTGACATCCCCTTAAGGGGTCAACATCCCTGGGCGGCATATTTCTCGCTAACGTTATTTTTGTGCGATTTGAATTGTTTTGACTAAATTTTGAATTTCTGCGCTATATATATGTATAATTACTCTTCGTACACGTATACAAACTTCAAACCTTAACAACTTCTTCATACGGTGTCTGTTTTACGTAAACTAAGCGTCTATTTTGACCAAAATTCCAATGCGAATGCAATGGCGCAGTCCGTTTCACTTAATTCTGAATATAAAATTATTTACTCTTTAATTTATCGTTTTTAGTGTTGTTAAAATATGGGGTGTTACATTCTCCCCTACCCAAAGGATTTCGACTCTGAAATCTCTAAGTTAAGAAGAATACATATCCTACCACCCACATCCATCTACTAATCCACCAATTACGGGCATCCATTATCCTTAAAGGATTTCTAATGCTTATATGAACATATGCAAAGGTGTGTGTATATGTCCCTATGAAAATGCAGAAGGTCAGGAGGTCTACCGATTCAGTCGTCATCCTTAATGTAATGTATGTTAGTGTCATGAATCCAATATGTATACAAATAATACTATTATAAAATGTATGTTCTATATGTGTGCACACTCGTCCATCTAAATGCAGCACCCACATGATGATACATCCACATTCATACATTAAAAGAAGAAAAATGCACACACATCCATATGCAGTGTGAGAATGATTGAGCCAATCTAGTACTTAATGTGTGTGTGTATGCATCCACGAGCAACCACTAGCAAACACTTGTATCCACTTGCATCCATCAAACATAACATGTCTCAAACACATGTTTACATTCACGGGATTTCTGCCTAAAGGTAGGAGATTCGATTGATAGGATATACTAAAATGATAGAAAAAGGTATAAATAAAAGCTTTGGAAAGGAAGTTAAGAACATACCCTCAAAAAGGAAAGGGTATGAAGCACGAATCTCGTCTTCGGTTTCACAAGTTGCATCCTCTGGGTTATCTCCCCATCGAACCTTCATCAACTTGACTTCTCCATTGCGTAGCTTCTTAACTTCTGATCCAAGAATACGGATAGGAACTCGTCTGGCTGTTGCCTCCCGTTCCACCTCTACTTCCTCATATATACTCGGCTCATCTACTTCCACGGTATCATGCAAGCACTTTAGCAAATGAGAAACGTGGAAAACATCATGAACGCCAGATAGCCTCTCTGGTAGCTTTACTCTATAGGCTATTTAGCTAATCCTTTCTGTTATGAGAAATGGCCATACAAATCTTGGTGCTAATTTCCATATAGATCTGTAGAGAAACACATTTCTCAAAGGTGATAACTTAATAAAAACCATGTCTCCTGCTTCAAATTCAGTGTCGGTCCTTCTCTTGTCTGTGCAGGATTTCTGCTTATCTTGCATGGTCCTCATTCGTCATCTAATAAGGTGAATCTTCTAGGACGTTTCTCTAAACATTTCTAGTCCAAGTAGTAGTCTTTCTGTAGATTCCCACTAAAATGTCGGTGATCTACAGGTTCGTCCGTATAATTCTTCGAAGGGTGCCATGCCAATGCTAGCTTGATACTTGTTGTTATAGGTGAACTCTACTAAAGGAAGGCACTATTCCTAAATCCCTCCAAACTCTAGGATACACAGCCTTAAAAGATCCACAAGAACTCTGTTCACCCTTTTTGTCTGTCCATCAGTCTGTGGGTGATAAGCAGTGCTCAAACACAATTGTGTACCCAATGCTTCTTGCAAGCTCTTCAAAAATTCACTAGTGAAAATGGAGTCACAACTACTTATGGTGTTGGAAGGTACTCCATGAAGATGGACTATCTCACGAACATAAACTTCTGCCAACCATGTAGCCGTCCTTTTGCTCTTAACCGAAATGAAATGAGTGCTCTTTGTAAGTCTGTCTACTGCTACCCAAATACTTGTGTTGCCTTTCTTTGATCCAGGCAAACCATTTACGAAATCCATATAGATGCTCTCCCACTTCCACTGTGGAACCTTCAAAGGATGAAGTAAACCACCGTGATTCTTTTGCTCAGCTTTGACTTGCTGACAAACCAAACATGGAGAAACAAATTCTGCCATATCTTTCTTCGTCCCAGCCCAAAAGAAAATCATTTCCATATCTCTATACATCTTATCATCATCTGGATGAATAGTCATCTTAAAATGATGGGCTTCTTCTAGGACTGTCTTTAACAAACTGCCAGTTTTGGAACACAAAGGCTTCCATCTGATCGCAACCACCATTTATCTTCTATGGCATATCTACTGAGGTGACTAGAAATTTCCTATTTACTGAGCCTATCCAAGTTGTCTGAAATCTGTGGATCCTTTTATTATGAAGCTCCTATCTGATCCATAAGAGTAGGTCGCACCTCCAATGATGCAAATAAGCCAGGCAAAAACTTGATGGAGGGTTTAAAGTCAAAAATTGATATGAACTCTAAGATTTTAGCCTCCATTAACAGGGGACTTAAGGCCATCCTCTGCCTACTTAGTGTGTCTGCCACCATATTACCCTTACCAGGGATATTAGCAATCTTGAAGTCATAAGATTCTAGAAACTCCATCCACCTTTGTTGCCTTAAATTAAGATCCGTCTGCGAGAACAAGTATTTGAGGATTTATGATCTGCATAAACTCGAACTTATCTTCAAGCAATAATGACGCCACATCTTAGGAATGAATACTTTGGCAGCTAGCTTTATATCATGGGTAGTGTAGTTCTTCTCATGAATTCGTAGTTGTCTACCCTCATAACATACTACCTTTCCCTCTTTCTTCAGAACCGCACCAAGCCCTGTACCACATGCATCAGTGTACACCATAAACACTTTGGTTCCATCAGGCAAGATCAAGATTGGTGTCGTTGTCAGAGTCATATTCAATCGTTGGAAAGCAACATCACAATCCATATCCCATGAAAACGTCAAATTCTTCTTCGTCATCCTTGTGAGTGGGGCTGATATCTTCGCGAAGTCCTTACTGGACTTCCTATAATAGCCTACCAAACCAAGAAAGCTTCTCACTTCCGTTTCAATCTTAGGAATTTGCCAACCTTGAATTGCAACAAACTTTGCGAGGTCTACTGCTATCCCATCTTTAGAGACCACATGCCCTAAAAATCATACCTCTTTTCTTCAAAAATGGCACTTGGAGAATTTCGCCTTAAGCAGATGCGCACGTAGAATTTTTATAACTTCTCTAAAATGTTGGGCATGCTCTTCCTAACTCTATGAGAAGATCAAGATATCATCAACAAAGACCACGAATAACTTATTTAAAAACTCCCGAAAGACCCTACTCATCAAATCAACAAAGTAGGCAGGTGCATTCGTCAACCCAAAAGGCATAACAAGCCATTCAAAGAAACCATCTGGTGTCCTAAAAGGGGTCTTGCCTATACTGTCCTCGGCCACCCTCAATTGATGAAACCCCATTGCAAAGTCTAACTGAGAGAATACTGATGCACCAACAAGCTGGTCAAAAGAAATCATTAATCCTCAGGAGTGGGTGCCTATTCTTCTTTGTGAGTTTATCAAACTCTTTGTAATCCACACACAACCAAAGCAAACCATCTGCCTTAGCTGCGAACACTATTGGAGAACCCCATTCAAATATGCTTCACCAAATAAACCCATTCTCAAGTTTCTCCCCTCTTTCTTACTATATGCTCCCTCCTTTCTGCTGGAGCCATATGGCGAACATGTAATGCGACTGGCTTTTCATTGTCTACCGAGTATATACGAAGGTCAATCTCATGCCTCGGAGGTAAGCACTGAAACTCCTCAAAAACATCAGAATATACATGGACTACTGGTATGGATTGCAGATCGTCGATAGATGCATCTAGAGTCTCTAGGAAGCTAAGCATAACAAACCCCTTAGGGTCACAAGAAATCTCGAGGTTGTCCACGTGGAAAATCAGAAGTCTAACGACTCTCCTCTCGCAATCTAGGATAACACTATACCTGGCTAGCCAATCCATCCCTAGAATCAAACCATAGCCCATAAAACCGAGCACATATGAGCCGCACTAAAACTCAACGCCTAACACATATATTCTCAAACCTTGACAAATCATGGACAAATAAGCTGAACCACCAATGGGGTTTGACACAAAAATGGGATCCACTACCATATTAGGTGAAAAGACTCAACTACATAATCAGATGTAAATGAATGCGAAGCACCAGAATCAAAGTGAGTTCTAATAGGGTAACTGGAAAGGGAAATCAAACCTTCCACATAAACTTTCCTACCTCGATCTGGGGCATTGATCGTGGGAGCATGCTTTTGTCCTCCTTAAGTTCCAGCCCTTTGACCTTGTCCTTGCTACTTCGGGCACTTGTCCTTGCTTCTTCAGGTACTTGACCTTGTCCTTGCTTCTTCGAGCACTTTTCCTGCTGAAATTCCTGCCCTTTAACAGTCATGCCTCCTTGCTTGAGCGCAAAGAACCTTTCCATTTGCATGCTTTTCTCAGCTTGAGAAAGAAACTTTATTTCAAACCTCTGTCTGATATCAACCCAAGTGTCCACTAGACTCCCTACTTGCGTCACTTCCCACAAGAATGAAGATTCATTTTTCAGTAGCCAGGCGGCTAACTGAATCTTTCTACGATCACCAACTTCGATAATTCCAAACAAATCCTCTGTTTCTTTAAGAAAATTTCTTACCTCTACTAACGTCTCAATTCAATTAAATGTCTTTCTGCCCATAGCACGGAAGTCTTTGCAGCTCTCAGAGAAATTATCTGCTCGTAGAGGAGGAACAATGGGTGCAGCAGGGGGAGGAACATCTGCTTGACGACCGGCAGGTGACGTGGCCTCTAGATACCAATGGAACAAACCTAGTATCATAATACCCTCAGGAATATTAGGTTCACCAGACATGCTAAAAAGAAAAGGAAAGGGATTCAGACAAAGGATCGAAAGATATTACATATGGATTTAGGGAATATGCATTTCAAAATAGACTTTTCTTTGAAAATGCTTCCTTTTAAAACATTTTTGAATTTTTTTTAATCTAATCTAGTAACCTTCAGCTCTTATACCAAGTGTGACATAATGTCACTCATTAAGAGAATACATTAAGTTTCATGAAGCGTTGTAGGTAAACAACAACAGAAACATTACAAGACAGAGATAAAATAACAACGGAATTTAAAAACAAACTTTATTAATCATAAAGCACAACATCGTGGTTCAAAAACCTCATAAGTCTGAAAATACATAATCCAGTACATCATTAAAATTTCTGTCTTGTACATAAACATCAGAGTACAATAAATAAAGAAGCATAATCCCCCAAAATAAAACATCGCCACAATAGAGAAGATAAGAGCTTAAGCTATACATCTAAGCAGCTCTAAGCAAGTAGAATCATGGTCAAGCTAGAGTATTCCCACCCTGAGAACCTGAGGGGAACAAAAGAGAAAGAAGAGAAAAAAAAATGGGTCAGACTTAAAATCTGGCGAGTCTAGTAACTTTTCAAGTATGACAAGGTTAACAGGACAACTAGATAGAATAAATTGCTTGCTCTAATGATATCTCTTTAATCTCTGAACTAATACTAGTGTCTTATAACAAGATAATCCCCAACAACTACTAGATGTTAGACTTAGGCATACATCCGAATGTACCAAAACTACTACCTTAATCAATCGGCTCCCTACTCCGTAGATACCCTGTGTTGGCCCCAAAGTAAGGTGTATCACTCCCTAAAGTGGAATCCCTTAGTTTTCAGGATGCACAACCATATCTACAGATGCCATGACATCTTATTTTTCTCTGTCCCCACCATGCATGCACATGACCCGATCGGTATGCGCCACTCACATCGTCCCCCATGTCTGGATCTCTTACAATCAGCCCAGTAAGCGTGCCCCGACTCCAACCTGAGGTGGAGTACTCATTTGATACCGTTATATAGGTTGCAAACTGAAACATGTCCCACACACAAGATGATGCAAGAACTCCCGTTTGTCTTGCATCCCCACTAGTATTTCCATAGGTAATGCTTACCTAACAATGTCTTTAATTACATAACCCCAACTGGTTAAGTGTGTGGGCTTATATATATATATATATATATATATATATTACCCACCCAATCCAGATATACTTAGTCCTCCCAGCATTTCAAATAAGTTTACTTAACCCTTATTCAAATTGACATGTTCACACAATCCCTATGGATTCAACTAGGTTAAGTATTCTTGGTCATTACCGTATATTCATTTATGGTTATAATATGCTAGACCTTCCACATTAAGCCTACACTGTTAGATATGCCGGGTCGGTCAGGGCAGACTTATTCCACAAATCGGGCTTAACCTCTTGTCTTAGCAAGTTACTTGTTTATGCATTAGGCCCCTCACATTATATTTTCCACTTCTGGTCACTAGATATGCCGGTCGGTCCCGGGCAGACTTCCACCACAAGCATAATCTAAACTCGTGTCTAAGCGCGGTTACAATTTTAGTTATTTTAATTATAGTCATTTCCATTATTAATCAATTATACCTCTTTCATTATAGGTTTTCATTCCCCTATCCCAAGTTGTGTTAATAATGAACCATGCACCCCAAATTAAGGTCTTTAATCACAAGTTGACTTATGCCCCCAATCATATATTTTATTAAAGTTATGCCTTAAATTCCAATTACAAGTTATGCCCAATTTTATCGTTTTTCCTCGTTCCCAATTTAACGCATTCGCATATTCCAGCGGCATGCCTAGGCCCGAAGATAACCTGGCTATAAAAAAGGAAAAAAGAAGGAGGGAAGAGGACAGAAATGAACAAAATATCATAATTGGCATACGATCGCAGAAACTGGCATAAACTTATAGTGGCATAGTTACAAATAGGCCTATAGGAACAGATCCGATGAACATGCGACAATATAATTTATTCTAACATAATAGGGATCAGCACGATGAGATCTAAACAATGATTTAGATGTCCAACTAACAACATATTTGATTTGGTCGTAAATAAAATAGAACAAGCATAAGGGGATCTAAACAGTGAATTAGATCTACAACCAAAAGCAGATCTAACATGATAAAGGTTAAGATCTAAGTCATAGTCATGTTAGAATATCATAGATACACAAGTTATAAAAGATCTGATATGATTCAAGCAGTACATGCATAGATCCAAGTTACAGTCATGCAATATTTTACTTTTTAATTATTTTGAATTAAAACTAACATGGACTCATAGCGTTTGGATCTAGAAAAATAGAGAAGGGATTGCTAGCGTTGAATCACATATCTTTAAGCTTGAATAACTCTATTGCAGAAGAAGAAAAAGACTTAATTTGATCTGGGCAGAGGCAGCATCCATTTCTCTATTATTTTTAGTGTGCAAAAACATGAGAAATGAGGGCATATATATAGCGGCCAGCAAGAGTCTGCCACGTCTGCCCTAGGACGGTAGACTCCCCTTAGGGGGTCGATCGTGGGTCGACACCCCCTAGAGGGGGTCGACACCCCTAGGTAGGATATTCCCCGCTCACCTTATTTCTACACAATTTGAACTTTTTTTTACTAAATTTTGAATTTCTGGACTATATATATATATGTATATATACTCTTCTTGCGAGTATACAAACTTCGAACCTGAATAACATCTTCATACATCGTCTGTTTTACGCAAACCAGGTGTTTATTTTGACCATAATTCTGAGACGAACGCAATGGTGAAGTCCGTTTCACTTAATTATGAATATTAAATTAATTATTCTTTAATTTATCGTTTTTTGTGTTGTTAAAATTCGTGGTTTTACAATGACAACTTCAATTACACTAAATATAATAGTTAATTCTGACATCAATTAAATGTCATGCGCAAATCCCCATTTATATAGCATTCGTTCTATATCAATTTATTATTCTGGGGACTGCGACCATAGTTGGGAGCGCATATACACACAAATACAGGTGCATGTATACACTGCCTCAGCATCCAAAAAACAAGAAATAACATGTGCAAGCCAAAATCACAGGGATAGTGGTAGCATAAATGTAGCCAACAATGAACTAATGGGTAGAGTGCACAAATCAACTGAGTGGCACAGTAGTGGAAAATTCTTAAGGACCAAGGCATGCAGGTTCACGATAACTAATGACATTGTTATGTTATAAGTAAATAACATGCAAATTTTAGGATATGATAGGATTACATTGTTCATACATGACATATGCTATTTAAATATAATGTTCTAAAACAAAATAGGTAGCTTGGCAAAAAGGATAGCACAGTATGAAATTTCTCTTCAGAGTTAATGGCAGACAGCAAGAAATAGGGTAGGGAAAAAATATGTAGCAATAGTAGGCATATGCATATATACTCCTATGCTAATCCTATATATATTACCTCATAGGCATTTAATATGCAAGTAGTGGCTCATAGATGATATGTCAAATAGAATACCATCAACAAATGTCTTTATGTAAATTGAATTACTCTATATAAACAGCAAAAATGACATGCCCAAAGTAAATTAAAAGAACTATAGGGAAAATTCGCTACCAGATCAAAACTCAGGTAGAAAGTGTGAAAAGATCCAACTGGGCATACAGAAACCTTACTATATTTACTCACTTAGAATTTTCCATGATTTGAAATCATGCATGCAGGTTACATATATAAAAAATGCATGACACATTCATATGTTTTCATTACATACATACATAGATATATATATGTGTGTGTGTGTGTGTGTGTGTGTTTTCCAGATACTCCTTCCCAACGGCACAAAATATACATGTGTTCGCCTCAAATCTTTCTGTTGAATACTGTAAAATTACTGATGCACATAATACATACATTTAATTAAGACATACAGGTGGAAAATTTAAAATTTAGTGTCCAAAACAACAATTGACAAGTTCAAACTTATGTATGTTTTCACCAAAGAATGGCTTAAACACCAAAGGTACTAGAATTGTACTTCACTAATACGGTAAGAAAATAAATGGAGCCTTACTTAATAACAATTGAAAGGAAGAATGCGAATAAGGAAAAATAGAGATGAGATTTAGAGTGGTTCAGCCTTGTGTCAGGCCTACATCCACTATGAAGATTACTTGCATTCTTAAAATGGAAATTACAAATCACACCAACTTCCTTTTCTCATACATCTTTATATTCACTAAACACACTCTCAATCATTCGTATCAATCCTGGGATTTCATGAGAAAATGGTAGAGTTCGAGGAGGAGAAACATGGATGGATGATTAAGAAGGAGGATGTCTTTGATTTTTCGATTACAAGGTTGTACTGGACGCCATGGCCAAATCGGTGACGAACCTTTTAAATGAAGAAGATGATCCAAATCGTTATGGAATGATTGAAGATAGAATTTAGCAGCACTTTGTGGTTTGAAAGATTGGCCCCCCTTTATGTTGGCAGCCATGGCCTATTTATAGGTGCGCCTCATCGGAGAAATGAGCTGAAGTTCATATATGCAAGTGACGGATCGTTTTAGTCGGTAATTACCAAAATGTTACTGCCTGGTTGTTGCTAGCTGTCTATATCTGTATCCAGCTATCATGCGCGAATGACTTTGCAGGAGCGAGTGTTTTAAATAGTCAAGTGGGTGACTTTAGCTTGTGTTCTTCGGGCATGTCTATCTTCAGTAATTGGTGAGCGATTATCTAGTTCGATTGATTTTAAAATGAGCGGGTGACTAGGATTGTACTTGTAGTCGGGCTACTTTGGAGTAAAGCATGGGACTGGGATTAGTTCTTCTTTGTGCTTTGCTCGACTGAATTCGTTGGTTTACGAATGTGCGACTTTCTCTAATTCGGATGCTCTTAACAGGTTGCTCAAGGATATTTATTCGTACCGCCTTTTCATTGCGTCGTTTCTCAGTATGTATATGCTATGTGTTCGCTGCTATTCCGGTTAAGTGAATGACCTGTCTTGTTTTGTCGTTCAAGCGGCATTGTTCTAATACAAACGACCAACCTTTACTTCCGTGACTAGTCACGACTTGTGCCTACCTTTTTTTGCATGGGCACATAAAAATGTTGTGAATGCTTGTATTGTACTTCTAACCCAAGCTCGGTCCTTTAAAGGATAAACAATTGAATCTTGTTCTATATGGTTGCTTCTTATTCTTTGCCAGTCACTTAAGCGCCTTGGACAATCAATATGCATAAGCGACCCTCATGGTACTCGTTCTGTAGTTTTTGCTCAGATTTTGTTGCTTAATGAGTGTATGCTTTATTTAGGGATCAACACTTGTCCCTCAAAGCTTTTAATTTTCTGACAGAAAGCTACTGGCTTCAACATGATTGATCGCAACATTGTTTGGTAGGTCTGATCTAACTCATTGAAGGATCGCTTGTGCAAAACATAACATTGTTCCGGTGCAGTGGATTGATATCGTCCCTTTCCATGAGCGAGACACATGAAATACATTTTCATTGTTGGAAATGGCCAAATTGTGGGACGCCAACAAGATCTTGATGGGACACTTATATGTGTAATCGAGCATTGAGTTGACATAGCGAGATTTCTCCAGATGTATATCCTTTAATCTTCCCTCTTATTTACTTTTAACCTTTTTATTTTACCTCTTCACCTCGATTTTTTTTTTCTTTTAGACTGTAACTGTGCACTTCGAGAATTTTACAAGGTAGTTCACTTTTTTTAATTTTATTTTCAGACCCTTCTTCAAACATTACTTTTCCGTATTATCTTGCTTAGTGTTTGCAGTAACACCTGTTCAATCAAAGCAATTCTCCTTTGGACCCGAACCATCATGATCTTTTTGGGTGAGTTTTTTCTTCATTTTGCTTCCTTTTCTGAATAGCGTTATACCTCCAAGCTAAGATATTTTAAGTGTAGTCTGACTGGCTTAAGTATGGATTGGGATCTTGATAATAATCAGATTTTATCCAGCGAAGATCCCATTTCTATAATTATCTTGAAGAATCTGAATCACCTGTTGACTTTTGTAATCGAGTTGTTGGTATTGCTCATAAGTTGTTCAGTGGAATACCCCAAGCTTTAGGTGAAATGTTTCTGTTCATGTATGAGTCTGGTTGGGTTGCTTCGGTCATTTACGATTGTCATTTTAGTCCATATTGATTTTCCTTTTCTACATCTTTTTCTTTAAAATAGGACGCCCAAGGATGACATTCTCTATGTCAAAGAGACTAAAGAAGAAATCGATGGAAAACGCCGGCAGCAAAAAGAAGCTATAAAGTAAAAAGAATTTCGGTGCAAATGATTCGCAAAGCGATCATTCACTGGATGAACTCCCTGTTCTAGACATTCAGGTTGCCCCTGATCAACCACCATTGGCTTCTCCGTCCATTACTTTAAACCCTGCCAACTATCAAACGACTATTCCGAGTCCTCTTTGTGTTCCTAATCCTTGTCTCCGAGAAATTGCGGAGCGATTCGAGGGTTGGTGTCCAGTTGCTACATATTCTGGTGTGTACATAGACCCTTTTGATCGATGGATTGTTGCAGGAAAAATGGATGCTATGAAGAATTGCATATTAGCTGAATTTAATCAGTTGGAGGCGTGTCCGAACCTAGTTAAGGACCTTATCATATAGGTCAAAAATTACATTGTAAAGTAATTGGGTGCTTCGCATACTCTTGTTATAGATCTTCAGAAGTCGAATAAATAGAATGTTGAGCGAGTCTATGCTTTGGAAAAAGACGGGCTCGAGCTCGTCAAGGCCCTTGAATCCCGAGAGAAGTTCATTGCCTCCCTTATCTGAATGCTTTGCCATTTTAGTTTTATCTTTTATTATTTTAGCTGTCATTTCAAGATGATACGTTTAGTCTGGCTTGTATATGTGAGTGCCAGCTTCGCCTCGTATGCTCATGTTAGTGACTTTTATGGTCTGTTTTGGACCTTAGTGTGCTGCGTTTTCTTTAAACCCGGTCACCATTTCGTTGGTGCATCGCAGGCTGCACCTTTATTTTAATTTTCTTGTTTGGTAGGGTGCTCTTTTAATTGCGCGGCTACACCCAACTTACATTTTTTTAAATTTTGATTGTTTATTATTTACCGTCAGTTATTACGCGCTTGTTTGCATTCTCATAAGCGTGTTTGTAATTATTTTTGATTAAGTTGTATTCAAACCCTCGCCTGATTGACTTGGTGGACCAAGCCCTTCGGAGACTGGTTTTGAATACGTGCCCCCTGGGGAGGTCTTGGGTTATAAGTTTTCAACCCACTCTAAGCCTTGTTTGTTATGATTTTTTTTCAAAAAAGGTCTAGAATGGATACCCCCTTGCGGCTAGGAATTCTGTTACCCCCTTGCGGCTAGGATTTCTGTTACCCCCTTGTGGCTAGGATTTCTTGTTACCCCCATGTGGCTAGGATTTCTGACTGCGCTGGTATTTCCAGCATGTTTGTTGGGCCTTCCAGTATTAGGACTGGGGTTTCAGCCTAGTTTTTTTTGTTGCATTGTCCCTAGGAGGAAGGCAATAATCCTTGTTGCCGAATTTGGTTTCAATTTTAACGAGTTCGTGTCCTGCACCTAACAAAGCGCCTCTTCGGGACTAGCAATTTTTACTTGTAGGACAAATTTGGTAATATTCTTACATCTTTACCGAAGCCTGATGCCGATCCCTTGAGTGGATGTTTGCTAAGAGTTCGGCATATTTCACAATGAGAAGTGCAGCCTTCTGATTCGTTGTTTGTCTTAGAACAACTTATTATCTTGAGGTGATGCGCCTTTTCATCTTTTTATTTTTAATTTTTCTTGACATTTGTGGTTTTCAAGCCACTTTGCTTAAGATATGCTTTGAGATTCTTCTTGTCCCAGTTTTGTTGTATATGATCAATTGCTTCTATCATGCCTACATTCCAAGAGACTGGTTTTTAGCATGAACTGATAAATATGCTACTCAGGTAAGCACATAATTGATTTTGATGCGCAAGAATTTTTGTAAGCAAGCCGTTGCTAAACATTTGCATGAATAAAGCGAGTAACAAAACAGGGTGAAACGATTTCAGTAATAAGATTAAAAAAAGTAGTAAAGCAAAGTAGTGGTGGTTTTTATCCAAGACTCCACAATCAGGACACAAGTTACTGATTCTTAAGAAAGCATTTGTTTCGGATTGGTTTGGGCCTTTTTTCTTTAAATCTTGTTTCCCCTTGTTTGTGGAGAAGCGGAACCATTTTCATGGTCTTGTACGTATTGTTGCAAATGGTTTTTCCTGATTAGACCCTCGATTAACGACTTCAAATGCCTGCAGTTGTTAGTATCGTGTCCTGGCTGTTTATAGAATTGACAAAATCTTCCTGATTTCATAGCTTCATCCTTGACCTGCCTTTGTTTCAAGACTGGATATTTCTCGGTGTCCTTAGTCGCCATGAAGATATTTCCAGTAGTATCATTAAGAAGAGTGAACTCAGAGTTCTTGAAAAGCGTAGTTTCTTTTTATCCCAGTTGTCTTTCCCTTCCTTGCTCCTTTTCTGACTGTCAGATCTACTTTGCACATTACCTTTTTTCTTTATCTATCCATATGCTAAATTTTCTTTAATAATCATGTATTTTTCAGCTTTATTGAGCAATTGTTCTAGTGTACTTGGTTTCTTCTTCTTGATCCGCCATCCTAATCAGGTCTCTCTGCATATAGCCCCTTTCAAAGCCATTAGGACTAGGAAGGGCTCGAAATTTTCGGCTTTAGCCACTGCCATATCAAAGCGAGTGAGAAAGGCTTTGATGGACACTCCTGGTCTTTGTCTTAGTTCACTTAACTCCATAACATCCTGAACTCTGGGTGCCTGGAATTTGAATTGCTTATTGAATAATTTAGCCAGGTAGTAATGTCATCCACTGATTTCGGGGTAGCCTTGTGAACCATAGGTAAGCCATCCCTTTTAGATAATTCGGGAAATATAAGCACTTGATTTCGTCGGTAGCGCATGCCCCATTCATATACTGGTCATATTTGCACAGGATTATGTTATGGTCGCTTGTCCTATTATAGGACTACAACGTTGGACATTCGAATTTCTGAGGGTACACGGTCTTCTTAATCCTTTCAGTAAGTGAGGTTTTAGTTGGAAAGGATTCCCATTCTTTTCTTTCATCCTTCTTCCTTAGACTTTATTCCACAATTTCACGTGCCATTTCTAAAATGTATTTCTTCTTTCTATCCTGAACCATGGATTGAGCGCCCTATTCCTTGCCAACTTCTGGTTTAGGTGTGTAATTACGATCTGGAGTCAAGGAATTTGGGCATTCTTCTCAGAGGTCTCCCTCTCTAGCGGCAGAGCTGTCTAGCCGCTCTGAGAATGTGTCATTAATGTAGTCACGCTCAGATGCTTTGTTCTTTCCATGATCCCGATTGACGTGATGCAAAACTTCTTGAATCAAATTTTCCTGTTTCGAGCTCGAAGTAGAGGATGCTGCCTCAGATACGGGGCGGGTTTGAGAGAATGGAGAACAAGTGGCCCTCAGCGCGATTTTTGCAGTGGCGGCTTGAATAACGAGTACTGACTCGAGTTACTTAATCATTGCATTGTTCGCAATAGTTATTTGACTCATTAATCCTTTCATTGCTTCTTCCAACTCTTCCCTGGTTTTGGTTTCTTCAACTCCAGGTAGTTCTCCTGCCTCGGAACAGGTAGTGGGCGATGTGATGATATTAACACTGTTGATGAGGAAGTGGATCTCGTAAGTAACTTCCCTCAGCATGTCCATGGTTCTAAGCACAATTTTCTCATAGAATTTCGTTGGACCTTATTAGGGAGAGATTTAAATACGGCCCCATGGTGGGCGCCAAATGTTTTCACCACAAAAAGGCTTAAACACTAAAGGTACTAGAATTGTACATCATCGATACGGTAAGAAAATAAATGGAGCCATACTTAATAACAATTGAAAGTAAGAATGCGAATAAGGAAAAATAGAGAAGAGATTTAGAGTGGTTCATCCTTGTGTCAGGCTTACATCCACTATGAGGATTACTTGCATTCTTAAAATGGAAATTAGAAAGCACACCAAATCCCTTTTCTCATACATCTTTATATTCACTCAACACACTCACATTCATACATATCAATCCTGGGATTTCATTCGAAAATGGTAGACTTCAAGGAGGAAAGTGATGGATGGATGATTGAGGAGGAGGATGTCTTTGATTTTTTGATTATAAGGTCGTACTGGACGCCATGGCCAAATCGGTGATGAACCTATTGGATGAAGAAGATGATCCAAATCTTTAAGGAATGACTAAAGATAGAATTTAGCAGCACTTTGTGGTTCGAATGATTGGCCCCTCTTTATGTTGGCAGCCATGGCCTATTTATTGGTGCGCCTCCTAGGAGAAATGAGCTGAAGTTCATATATGCAAGCGATGGATCGTTTCAGCCGGTAATTACCAAAATGTCACTGCCTCGTTATAGCTAGCTGTACATATCTGTATCCAGCTGTCATGTGCAAGCGACTTTGCAGGAGAGAGTGTTTCAAATAGTTAAGTAGGTGACTTTAGTTGGTGTTCTTTGGGCTTGGCTATCTTCAGTAATTGGTGAGTGGTTATCAGGTTCGATTGATTGTAAAATGAGTGGGTGATTAGGATTGTACTTGTAGTCGAGCGACTCTGGAGTGAAGCATGGGACTGGGATCAGTTCTTCTTTGTGCTTTGCTCGACTGAATTCCTTGGTTTATGAATGTGCGACTTTATCTAATTCGGACGATCTTAATAGGTTGCTCAAGGATATTTATTCTTACTACCTTTTCACCACGTTGTTTCTCAGTATGGCTATGCTATCTGGTCGCTCCTGAGCCAGTTAAGTGAATGACTTATCTTATTTTGCCGTTCGAGCGGCTTTGTTGCAATACGAACAATCGAGCTGTGCTTTCGTGACCAGTCACGACTTGTGCCTGGCTTTTTTTGAGACATGGTCCTATAAAGGATAAACGCTTGGATCTTGTTCTGTATGGTTGCTTCTTATTCTTTGCGTGTCTCTTAACGCCTTGGACAGTCAATATGTGTGAGCGACCCTGATGGTGCTCGTTCTGTAGTTTTTGCTCAGATTTTGTAGCTTAATGTGCATATGGTTTTTTTAGGGATCAACAATGTATATATACTTACTATTGCTTCCTCCAAATTTTATCATGTATAAATGTCATGAACATTTCAAAATAGCGTTGATCACTAGACAAACTATTTACCAGTAAAATATATGTCTATTTATTCCAACAGTTTTCATTTGAAGTTTCTATTTGGTGAAAATGAAGCCATGTTAGAAACCAAGGGACTTAATTGTATATTTAAAGTTCAAACAAGTCTCCATGCCAGCTTAAGAAAATAAAACTGGTGTAACAACCTGAGGAATTCGACTCTTAAGTTTCAACAATGATTCACAAACCCATATCACTTGCCAAGATCTAAGTATTGAAAACCCCTGATAGTTAAGAAAATATACGTAGAGGTAGAAAAGAAAGAATTATTAGAATAGAATATGAATAAGAAGGAACAAACTCACAACACAACATAGAGTCTGACATCGCAGCGGAATTGAATATAATATTAAAATAGATCGTTATTGTGAGCATCAAATAAATTTACAATCATAAGAGTACAACTTATAGTCAACACATCTGGACAGTTATAACAACCTGTCCTCATATATAACACACAGTGGAATAATATTAAATTTCTCTAACTCCTCCAACTTGTATTTTGAAGTACATATCATCCTAACCTGAACCTGTAAGACTTGGTTTAACTCGGGCAATGCAAACGCCACAGATCAGTCTGGCAAACTAGATTAAGAAACTCACTAAGTTTTGTGACACCCCACGTCCGTTAATGTCACTCACAAAGGGAATTCATTAAGTTTCGTGAAGCGTTTAGGTAAACAGCCACAAAATATTACAAGACAAATATAAAAAAATTGAAGCAGGAATAAACAACTTTATTAATCATCAAAATACCGTGGTCCAAAGCATAATTTGTCTAAAATATAAAAAACCATTACAACATAAAAAACACTATCTTGTACTTTAGAAATATCAGAGTACATAAAAGAAAGAAAATTCCCCAATAACAAAATATGGCTATTGCAACGAGAATAGGAGCTTAATCCATACATATCAGCAGCTCCAGCAATCAAGCAAAATCACGATCAAGCCTGAGTATTTCCCCCCTGAGAACCTGGGGGGAAAACGGAAGAGAGAAGTAGAAACAAAAGGGGTCAGACATAAAGTCTGGCGAGTCAAGTAACTTTTAACCAGTAAACAAATAAAGGTAATCATGACAGGCATAAAATAGATAAGAGAGATCGCTATGCAAATGGTAGGTGTGACAAGGCAGATAAGGTAAAGTTTATACATGCTTCACTAATAATTACTCTGCACTATTACTAGTATAATTTAGAATGAGATGATCCCTTCCACTATAAATTGGTAGACTTAGGGCATACATCCCAATGTACCCTAACTATTTCCCTAATTGATTGGCTCACTACTCTGTAGATACCCTGTGCTGGTCCCAAAGTAGGGGATATCAGTTCCCTAAAGTGGAAACCCAAGAGGTGCACAGTCATATCTACTAGTGTCACTGTCGTCCTATCCCCCTCTGACCGGCCCATGCACGCATATGTCCCTGGTCTATTTGCACCTTCTACACCACCCGTCACATTTTGGATCTCTTATAATCAATCACTAAGCGTGCCCCTTCTCCGCCTAGTACGGAGTTCCCTACTATGATACCAAATATGGGTTACTGACTGAAATGGGTCCCACACAGTATGATACAAGCTCTCTCCTTTTGTCTTGTATCACCATGAGGTTTTCCACTGAATAAGTATACCATAAAGGGTGATCTTTAATTACATAGACCTATACCAATTATGCTTACCATAAAAGGGTGATCTTTAATTACATAACTTTACCGGGTAAAGTTTGTGGGCCTATATATATAAATATTACCCACCCCCTTCAGTTATACTTAACCTACCCACTATCCAATCCATTTTACTTAACCCTAACTTTTGATCATAATCATGCAGTTCTTATGGATTAAATTAGGTTAAGTAGTCCTTTCTCATTACCATGTCTAATTGTGGTTATATTGGGCTAGATCTCCCACATTAGGCCTACAACGTGTGGATGCTGGATATGCCGGTCCGGTCCGGGCAATCTTATTCCACAATTGGGCCTAACCTCGTGTCTTAGCCCGAGTCGTATTTACACACTTATACCTCTCACATTAGGGTCAACATTAGTGGCTGCTAGTTATGTCGGTCGGGTCCAGGCAGACTTCTGCCACTAATGTAACCTACCATCGTGTCATAAGAGTTAATATAATTCCTAATTATAGTTGCTAAACATAACATTTATTAATTAACAAGTGCGAACCCACGCTCATCACACGGGTCTACAAAATTACTTATGTCTTTGTAATGATTAGAAATAAGCTAAGATAAAAGTATAAAATTGATTTAATAGTAGATTTAATACTCGACAATAATAGTACATACAGCAACAAAGCATCACTCTTGTTATGTACGGTTTGCAAGTTTAAAATTAAGGGAATGTAGTCTACATAAAATTAGGTGGCCGAAGAAATGAATTGAATTGTGCACATACACAATAGCTTATGAAAAATATAAAAGGCATGGTTTGGCTCTTTTTGTGAGTAATAAAACATCAGTGCCAGTGAAAAGCAACTTAAACAATTATGTACACTTTAACATTTTATTAAATCTAAAACTCAAAAGTAATATTTTCTTCGATCAATCTAGCTGAAGTTATAGTTTTGTCGTATATATTATTTTTTGTGTGCACGATACATTTCACGGTAGAATAATTAAATTAGACTACCAATTTTGTAGTTTATACGGAGAAATATTCATATGTAAAATTAAAAATTGTATATGTAAGGAAATGGAGAACATAACATGATGATTCGTTGTTGTCACATAACAAATAAGTAACGGTAGCATGAAAATTGGCAAAGTTAAAATGTTAATAACAACTTTTGGAGGTCGTTTTTTTTTCAAACAAAGGAAACTAAAAATATGACAAAACTTGAATATCAGATATTGAATTACATATTTTTCATCTAAACCAATGTTACGATAGTAAATTCACAATAGTATATCCTTTTAGGCTAATGCATCGAATTAGTTCCCTTATAATACCAAAAATACATATTTTACTAAATAATTGTTGAAGAAAATTACAATTGGTATAAATTACCGTGAAAAATTAGAGAAGGAATACTGATAAAATAAACATAATTTAAAAATCTCAAATTGTATAGTGCCTCAGAAATGTAGTGGAAAGTTATTCCAAATAATACCTTTTAAATTAATTTAGTGAGCATGGAAAATAATTTGACTTTTAATTCCATTTCAAGGTGCATGGAAAATAAAATAAGAAAGCCCGTAGCATTGTAATGCATACGTAGCAAAACTGAAAGAAGTACTTTAAGAACTATATAAATAAGTTTTAGTTTGATTAAGTTTTCTCATCAAATTATATTGTATACAAAAACTAATCTTTTATTTCCTTCAATTTTACATAAGTAGTTTAAGTATTTGTCGTCATGCGATTTCATATGGATTGACATTCTAACATTTAATCACGACCATTAAAATCATGTAGGTGTTGAATTTAAATATCATTTAATACCTTGATTCATTTATGGCTTAGATTTAAAACCTATTTACCCACACTTTTTCCACTAACGAAATTAAAACACAATCCCAAAGTAACTAAGAGATGTCGATGATTTGCTATTCTGGTTTATGCTGCCAATCCTTCTTTTATCATGTATCACAATCATGTGCAAATCAATCAATAGACGTGGAGGTCTCACTGAATTCTTAGTAATGACGTTAATTTGCATGTGGGATTCAGGTCTGAGGTTGTTTTGTTAGTTTTATTTTTATATCATCTGAATTTACAATATATGGAGTGGATAAGA
Source organism: Allium sativum (assembly GCA_030737875.1). NCBI lineage: Eukaryota > Viridiplantae > Streptophyta > Magnoliopsida > Asparagales > Amaryllidaceae > Allium > Allium sativum. Next base: position 28,185,702 of record JASFAX010000020.1, read on the forward strand.
AAACGAAATAGGAGTATGACTTCAAAGAAGGTGGACAACGTAATTGGATTCAAGTTCTATCTAACCGTGCATTTACCATCATACTGTTGATTGTTCTTTCTTTCCACCAAGAATATATGATAGTTTAGACAGATAACGATCCTCCATTGTCACCGACATTTTTGTTGGCATAATTGACATTATACGTGCTGTAATGGTGATACATGGTCATTCGAAATTAGAAATTTAATGAATGAAAACCTCGTTTGATGACAACAGTCAAGAAGGTGAAGAAGCGTACAAATGGTTGGGTTACTGAAGATGTCTTATAGCTGCTGCTGCAACTGAGTTTGTTATTAGATATTCTAATATTCCTATGGGATTTATCTCACCAGAGTGTGCAAATGAGACTTCTTTGGGGAAGCTTTTGGTTATACCCATTCTTCATTTATGGCATTTTAACAAGTTCTAGATTCACTACATGGTGAGACACTACAACTCAGTGGATATTGGACGGTTCTCAGGCAGGTGGTTCGTAAAAAAACGCAGGTTGTTGAAGATAATTTACAAAAGGGACATCCTCGGCAATAATGACATTCTTGACAATAATGTTGTGAATGTGGTGTCAATATTGCTAACCGCCTGAATATAGGCATTGTAACACCCCACTCCCGCTATGATCACTCACTAAGGGAATGCCATAGCATCGGTGGAGTATTTTAGTGAATATAGAACAGAAAAATTACAACAAGACAGATATAAATAGTACTTGAAATTTTAAAACATCATCTCATAACAGCGGAAGTAAAACATGTCTGGTTACATCATAAAACCACAATAAAGGTCAAGTACAATATCCATCAAAATAAAGAAGTACATAATCCCACTCTCATACAATAGCCAAACAAAAGAAAAGATAACTGGATAACTGGAGCTTTACATCTATCCAAGCTCCTAAAGACTGGAACAGCAATCCGATCAAGCTCCACTACTGCTAGGATCCACCGTAGGACCTGAGGGTTGGGAAAAAGATAAAAACAACAGGGTCAGACATAAGTCTGAGCGAGTCCTATAACTTTAACAATACAATCGTTAAAGTAACCAGAGAAGACATAAACTGATATACGGTAACATATAGGGATGAATGGCTACCCTAAGCAGTCAACTAAACGAAGATAAAGGATAAAGACGCATCTACCCTCCCTAAGGTAAATTACTAAACTGCACCACACCAGTCGTTCCTAACTTAAAGGTTGATCCCACCCAAGGACTTATAAAATTTACTAATTAGTACCTGCGTACCCCTAGGTGACCAAGTAGGCGCCACGGGGCCCTACAATCCACTAGGTGTACACACTACTTCCCATTCGATCGGCTCCCTAACGTAGATACCCGTGCTGGCCCCACCGTGGGATGTATCATTCCCCAATGTGGCAACCTGATGAAACTAAAGGTGCACGGCTTATATCTACTCGATGCAACAACGGCTTACCTACCAGCCCGGGCCCACTCACGCATATGAAGCCCGTTGGACTTGCGTTGCCACCGCTAACCCGTTTGCCTCTTACAGTCAAGCCCAGTATGCGTGTCCCGTCCTCGACATGGGTCGAGCCCACAAAGATACGTATGGGTTACTGGTTGAAATGGGCCTCCACAAGCTACCCACCTAAGCTTGTTTCTTTTTCTAGTATATCCCACTTAACCCTTTAATCATGTTTTAATTACATGTTCCATTTTGGTTAAGTATTCTAATCGTATTTTCTATTGCCACCCAAGGCAACCACTAGATTTTCTCATGCCACCCGAGGCACCCACTTAACCCCTCATGTCCCTCTACATGCTAATATGGTTAAGTGTTTCTTAATTAATTAATTAAGAACGTAACCTTTGTAAAGACCTCTCACATTAGACTGTCTTTTATGACCGCTGGTTAAGCCGGTTGGGTCCGGGCAGCCTTATGTCATAACAGAGTCTAACCTCGTGTCTTTACATTAATTACGTATTTAGTTTGTGCCTAAGACCTCTCACATTGGGCTAACATTTGTAGCAACTGGTTAAGCCGGTTGGGTCCGGGCAGTTTTACGCTACAACTGAGTCCAACCTCGTGTCTTAGTCAATTAATTACACCTAATTAATCACCCTCATAATTTTATATTAATTATCCCTAATTAATCAAGTTTTCTTAACATGGGTAGACCTAACTTAATAGGTAAATTCCCATGGGGTAGACCTAACTCAATAGGTAAATTCCCAACACATAGTATGGGTACACCTAACCAAATAGGCAAATTCCCATACTATGTTTATTTATTTTGTGTTATGCATAATTATGTTAATTTCACACAATCTTATTAACTTATGCATTTAATTACCCCATCGTTCCCACGTAATTTCGTTCATGATATAACACATATAAAAGGTGTCAACTTGCATATGAATGAACATGTTTCAAAGGTGCCATCTTGCATATTAACAAACACATAACTTGCATATGAACTTGCATAACATGTCACATAACTTGCATATAATATGTCACATAACTTACATATTCATTTTGCATAACAAACTTGCATATTAGCTTATAGACTTGCATAATGTGTCATCATGAACTTGCATATTAATAAACATGTAACTTGCATATTTACATACATGTAACTCGCATATTAACAAACATGTAACTTGCATATAAAGAAACATGTAACTTGCATATTTACATACATGTAACTTGCATATTAACAAACATGTAACTTGCATATTAACAAACATGTAACTTGCATATTTACATACATGTAACTTGCATATTAACAAACATGTAACTTGCATAGCATATTACCATGAACTTGCATAACATGCATATGATTACATAGCCCACAACTTGCATATTTAGCATCATGCAAACATAACATACATCATATTAAACTTGCATAAGCTTACATACTCAACATGCATAAACATAAGATTAATGCTAACATCATATCATATGATTCAAAGCTCATTAACCCACATACAAAACCATAAATCTCATCACATCTCATCTAATTAGTTTACCAAAAGATCATCAAAGTGATAGAAACTCACAACTAGCAACTTTGAACACCAAATGAAGAAGATTAAGATGCTAAGAAGGGATTAGAAGTTGATTAGAGAGTGATTAGTATGCAACCCTCTTCATAAAATTAGTGGAGGCCATGAGAGCTAGCATTTTGCCATAGTTTAGTCACTAGGTTTAATTATGAATGAATTAGGGTAGGTTAGGGTCTTATTTATAGATTAGGCAAGTGTTTTAGGCCATAGGATTAACCCTAGATTCAATCCAAGCCATCAAAGCATGTCTTGGGGAAGAAGTCAAGTGTAGGAACCATCTAGGGCCTTTAGATTAAAGATGGACCATGAGAACCATTCAAATGCAAAATCTGCACTTGAGCGAATCGGCCCACGGGTTGACAGCCAAACACCCTGGATTAACCCCTAGTCGACCCAGCGGGCTCGGGTCGACTTCAAAAATCGGCCGGTTCGGTTATTCCCCTCTCCCAATTCGCTGTTTTGAGCATTTTTGCATATTTATTTATTAAATTTTCAATTATATATATATATATATATATATATCAATATATATATATATATATATCTACACAACCCATTTCACTTAATTAAGTATACTTTAATTTGGGAATTTTCGTGAAACTTCGCGAGGCCATATCTTGGTCATACGGACTCCGATTTTCGAAAACTCGGACTCTATTTCGCGTATTTTTCCGAGACGAACGCAATGGCATCGCCCGTTTCCCTTGATTCCCATTTTAGAATTAAATTCTGCCTCGATTTATGTTATTACAGGTTATTGAAAATACGGGTTGTTACATTCTCCCCTCCTTAAAGGATTTCGTCCCCGAAATCTTCAAGTTAGGAAGAACGTATCCTACCATCCAATCATCCATCTACTCAAAGCATCATCCACGAGCAATCATTGTCCTTACAAGATTCTAAATGCTGGATGGATATATGCAAAAGTGTGTGTATATGTACTTACCTAATGCAAAAATCAGGCGGTTACTGATACAGTAAACCTCCTTAATGCAAACCATGATAGTGCCATGCATCCAATATGTATGCGAAACCCTATTGACACATACAAATTTCTACATGCGTGCACAACCATACACAAAAATGCATCATCCATATGATAACACAGCCATGATACATCCATCAATCTAACTACCACATCCATTTATGCAATATGCAACATGAAGTGACTGAGCCGATCTAGTGCCTAATGTGTGTGTATATGCATCCACGAGCAACCACTAGCAAACAATTGCATCCATATGCATCCATCAACCATAACATGTTTCAAACACATGTTTCAACCATAGGTTTTACCCTGTCTAAAGGTCATAGGTATTAGCGAGAGGATATACTAAAGATAAGATAAGTACTAGACAAGCAATAAAGGAGAAGTTAAAAGACATACTCTCAAAAAGAAATGGATACAAAGAACGCATCTTTGCTTCCGTCTCCCAAGTAGCATTGCTTTCGTCATCTCCCCATTGCACTTTAACTAGCTGAACTTCTCTGTTCCTCAACTTCCTAGTTTCCGACCCAAGGATGCGAGTAGGAGCTCGTCGAATCGTCGCATCACGCTCTACCTCTACATCTCTAAGCAAGCTCGGCTCTACCACCTCCGCGGTCTCATGTAAGCACTTCCTCAAATGTGATACATGGAATACATCATGAACACCACTAAGTCTGTCGGGCAACTCCACCCTATATGCCATCCGTCCAATCCTTTCCTTAATAGGAAACGGCCCAACAAATCTCGGTGCTAACTTCCCTACGGACCCAAAGCGAACAACATTTCTCAATGGAGATACTTTGACAAAAACCATGTCCCCAACCTCAAACTCAAGATCCGTCCTTCTCCGATCCGCATAAGATTTCTGTCTATCTTGCGCTGCTTTCATCCTTTTTCGAATTAAATCAATCTTCTCTGAAGTCTCTCTAACCATATCCGGCCCAAGCAAGATCCTATCCGTAGATTCCCACCAACATGTAGGAGATCGACAAGGCCTTCCATAAAGAGCTTCGAAAGGAGCCATACCAATACTGGACTGAAAGCTGTTATTATATGCGAACTCCACCAAAGGAAGATGTTCTTCCCATGTACCTCCAAAATCCAAGATACAAAGCCTCAAAAGATCTTCTAAGATACGGTTCACCCTCTCGGTCTGACCGTCCGTCTGAGGATGATATGCGGTGCTCAAACACAACTGAGTCCCTACCGCCTCTTGCAAACTTCTCCAAAACTCACTAGTGAAAATAGGATCTCGATCACTCACAATGCTGGATGGTACGCCATGCAATCTAACAATCTCTCTAACATAGACTGAAGCAAGCCATGGAGCGGTCCTCTTACTCTTTACGGGTATAAAATGGGCACTCTTTGTAAGTCTGTCTACCACAACCCAAATTCCCGTATTGCCCTTCCTCGATCTCGGTAACCCGTCGATGAAATCCATCGAGACACTATCCCACTTCCACTGTGGAACTTCCAATGGGTGTAGCAACCCACCGGGTTTCCTTTGCTCCACTTTAACTTGTTGGCACACTAAGCATCTAGCCACATACTCGGCCACATCTTTCTTCATACCGGCCCAAAAGAAAACTCTCTTCATGTCTTGGTACATTTTGTCTCCACCGGGATGAATAGTCATTCTTGAACGATGTGCATCATCCAAAATAGCCTTCTTCAAACCCTCATCTTGCGGTACACAAAGTCTACCGTCTCTATGCAACCATCCCTTATCATCTATGGTGTATCTACCCAAATGGCTGGACGACTCCCCTCTTATAAGCTTCTCTACCAACACAACCAACTGTGGGTCGTCTCGCTGAGCCTCGCCAATCCGTCTCAAAAGAGTAGGTCTAACCTCCAAGGATGCCAACAAACCAGGTACAAAATCAACAGAAGGTCTGAAGTCAAACAAAGAAAGAAACTCCAAGCTTCGTCGTTCCACGAACAATGGACTCAAAGATAGCCTTTTTCTACTTAAGGCGTCTGCCACCACGTTACCCTTACCAGGGGTATACGCTATCTCGAAATCATAGGATGCTAAGAACTCCATCCACCTTTGCTGTCTTAAGTTTAAATCCTTCTGAGAGAATAAGTACTTCAATGATTTATGGTCGGTGAACAACTCGAATCTCTCACCAAGAAGATAATGGCGCCAAGACTTAAGTGCGAAAACAATCGCGGCCAACTCTAGATCATGGGTAGGGTAATTCTTCTCATGCACTCTCAATTGTCTCCCTCCATAGGCTATTACCCTTCCCTCCTGCATCAAGACTGCGCCTAATCCTGTTCCACAAGCATCGGTATAAACAACAAACGGCTTACTCCCATCTGGAAGCACTAAAACTGGAGCGGTGGTCAAAGCTCTCTTTAACCGTCGGAAAGCATCATCACAATCTACATCCCATGAGAAAACCAGATTCTTCTTCGTCAAGCGGGTTAATGGGGCTGATATCTTCGCGAAGTCTTTGATGAACTTCCTATAATATCCTGCCAACCCCAAGAAACTTCTTACCTCGGTAGCATTTCTAGGAACTTTCCAATCCTGGATAGATACTATCTTTGCGGGATCCACAGCTATCCCTTCCTTAGAGACCACATGCCCTAAGAATCGCACTTCTCTTCTCCAAAAATGGCATTTAGAGAATTTAGCTTTAAGACTATGCGCTCGAAGAGTCTCCAACACTGCCTTGAGATGTAAGGCATGCTCTTCTTCATTCTTGGAAAAGACCAAGATGTCATCCACAAAAACTACTACAAACTTATTCAGATACTCTCTGAACACTCTACTCATGAGATCAACAAAGTATGCGGGGGCGTTTGTCAACCCAAATGGCATCACTAGCCACTCATAAAAACCATCCGGAGTCCGGAAAGCAGTCTTCTCTATACTGTCCTCCGCCACTCTTAACTGATGAAACCCTGTAGCTAAGTCCATCTGCGAAAATACTGACGCGCCAACCAACTGATCAAAGAGATCATCTATCCTCGGTAATGGGTGTCTATTCTTCTTCGTGAGCTTATTAAGTTCCCTATAATCCACACAAAGTCTGAGGGACCCATCCGCCTTCGTGGCAAACACTACTGGAGCTCCCCACTCCGATATACTTCGCCTTATGAACCCCTTCTCAAGCAACTCCCCTACTTGCTTATGAAGTTCTCTTCTCTCACGAGGAGCCATGTGGCGTACTGGCAAAGACACTGGTTTGGCATTATCCACCAAATAAATTCGGAAATCTATCTCCCGCTTCGGAGGCAAACCCTTTACTTCTTCAAACACATCCGGATATTCCCGGACTACTCTGACAGAACACAAACTTTCGACCGAAGCATCGAGCGATTCAAGATAACTTAGCAAAACAGATTCCATGGGATTGCAAGAGATCTCGAGAGTGTTACCCAAGCGGGTCATGAGCCTGACAACTCTCCTTTCGCAATCAAGAACGGCACCATTACTGGATAACCAGTCCATGCCCAAGATCAACCCATAGCCCGTGAAGCCCAATACAAAAGCATCACATCTAAACTCAACGCTAAGTATAGAAATCTTCAAACCCAAACATATCATAGACAGATATATGGAGCCCCCAATTGGGTTTGAGACAACCAAGGGATCATCAACTAGACTGGTGTCTAAGTGCAGTGACTCAACTAACGATGATGAGATAAAAGAATGCGATGCGCCAGAGTCAAACAAAGTACGAACTGGATGATCAAACAGAAAAACCAGACTTTCAACGGAAATAGTTCTACCTCTCTGCTGAATCGGTGGAACTGAGAGAACCTGAACTTGCCCCCCTGACTGAGGTGGTGCTATAAGAGCTTGCACCTGGCCTCCTGAGGTAGACCCCGTCTTCTGCCCCTTCTTTGGGCAGTTTTTCACAAGATGCCCTGCTTCACCACAATGAAAGCAACCGGTCTTCTTCTTTTTGCGACAATCCTTACTAAGGAGCCCTGGTGTCCCACAATTAAAGCACTTCTTCTTTGTCTTCTTCTTGTCACCATTGCCTTTTCCACCCTTGCCTTGTTGTTGTTGCGGTTTCTTCTGATCCCCCTTTTTCTCTGGTGCCTTAGAATTCTTATCATCCTCATGCATAAGTGCCATGTAGACAAGCTTCTCAAAAGTGGCCCCCATAGGAATGTGAGTCATAGCTATTCCTTGCAATGGTTCGTTCAAGCCTCTAACGAACCTCAAAGCCTTCTTCTCCGGTGTATTCACCAACTCTATGCCAAACCTTGCTAATTGATTGAATTTGTTGACATATTCTTTCACCGTGAGATTCCCTTGCTTCAAATTCAAGAACTTCTCCATAAACAGATTCTCTTCCGCCCTTGAGAGAAACTTAGCCTCAAACCTTTGCTTAAAATCTGCCCAAGAGTCAACAGGGCGTTCTCCATTAGTGACCTCCCACCAGAATGAGGCCTCTCCCTTCATTAACCAAGCCGCCAACTTGACTTTCTTTCCCTCTTCCACTTCAAAGATATCTAGCAACTCTTCCACTTCCTTAAGCCAATCTCTAGCCTCTACGAAAGTCTCTGAACCAAGAAAAGGTTTTCCTCCTATAGCCTTGAACTCCTTGCAAACCTTAGCAAAATTATCCACTCTAGGCTGAGGAGGAGGAGCGGTTGTCTCTGGTGTAGTAGCATTGGCCGGACCCACAGCCGCGGCCCTAGCCTCTTGCAACCTCCTATACCATAGTGGTATAACTAAACCCTCCGGGATGTTAAGATCTTCAGCCATGCTGAAACGAAAGAGGAAAGATTCAAAAAGGAGATTCCGAAAGATAAAGATGTGGCTATTGGGGATTATGCTTTTCTTTTTCAAAAACTTTTTCTCTTAGAAGACATGCTTTTAAAAATACTTTCTTCGAAAATACTCTTAGAAAGTAGTTTTTCTCAAAAATTTTATCTGTTCTGGTAACCTTAAGCTCTGATACCACGTGTAACACCCCACTCCCGCTATGATCACTCACTAAGGGAATGCCATAGCATCGGTGGAGTATTTTAGTGAATATAGAACAGAAAAATTACAACAAGACAGATATAAATAGTACTTGAAATTTTAAAACATCATCTCATAACAGCGGAAGTAAAACATGTCTGGTTACATCATAAAACCACAATAAAGGTCAAGTACAATATCCATCAAAATAAAGAAGTACATAATCCCACTCTCATACAATAGCCAAACAAAAGAAAAGATAACTGGATAACTGGAGCTTTACATCTATCCAAGCTCCTAAAGACTGGAACAGCAATCCGATCAAGCTCCACTACTGCTAGGATCCACCGTAGGACCTGAGGGTTGGGAAAAAGATAAAAACAACAGGGTCAGACATAAGTCTGAGCGAGTCCTATAACTTTAACAATACAATCGTTAAAGTAACCAGAGAAGACATAAACTGATATACGGTAACATATAGGGATGAATGGCTACCCTAAGCAGTCAACTAAACGAAGATAAAGGATAAAGACGCATCTACCCTCCCTAAGGTAAATTACTAAACTGCACCACACCAGTCGTTCCTAACTTAAAGGTTGATCCCACCCAAGGACTTATAAAATTTACTAATTAGTACCTGCGTACCCCTAGGTGACCAAGTAGGCGCCACGGGGCCCTACAATCCACTAGGTGTACACACTACTTCCCATTCGATCGGCTCCCTAACGTAGATACCCGTGCTGGCCCCACCGTGGGATGTATCATTCCCCAATGTGGCAACCTGATGAAACTAAAGGTGCACGGCTTATATCTACTCGATGCAACAACGGCTTACCTACCAGCCCGGGCCCACTCACGCATATGAAGCCCGTTGGACTTGCGTTGCCACCGCTAACCCGTTTGCCTCTTACAGTCAAGCCCAGTATGCGTGTCCCGTCCTCGACATGGGTCGAGCCCACAAAGATACGTATGGGTTACTGGTTGAAATGGGCCTCCACAAGCTACCCACCTAAGCTTGTCCCTTTTTCTAGTATATCCCACTTAACCCTTTAATCATGTTTTAATTACATGTTCCATTTTGGTTAAGTATTCTAATCGTATTTTCTATTGCCACCCAAGGCAACCACTAGATTTTCTCATGCCACCCGAGGCACCCACTTAACCCCTCATGTCCCTCTACATGCTAATATGGTTAAGTGTTTCTTAATTAATTAATTAAGAACGTAACCTTTGTAAAGACCTCTCACATTAGACTGTCTTTTATGACCGCTGGTTAAGCCGGTTGGGTCCGGGCAGCCTTATGTCATAACAGAGTCTAACCTCGTGTCTTTACATTAATTACGTATTTAGTTTGTGCCTAAGACCTCTCACATTGGGCTAACATTTGTAGCAACTGGTTAAGCCGGTTGGGTCCGGGCAGTTTTACGCTACAACTGAGTCCAACCTCGTGTCTTAGTCAATTAATTACACCTAATTAATCACCCTCATAATTTTATATTAATTATCCCTAATTAATCAAGTTTTCTTAACATGGGTAGACCTAACTTAATAGGTAAATTCCCATGGGGTAGACCTAACTCAATAGGTAAATTCCCAACACATAGTATGGGTACACCTAACCAAATAGGCAAATTCCCATACTATGTTTATTTATTTTGTGTTATGCATAATTATGTTAATTTCACACAATCTTATTAACTTATGCATTTAATTACCCCATCGTTCCCACGTAATTTCGTTCATGATATAACACATATAAAAGGTGTCAACTTGCATATGAATGAACATGTTTCAAAGGTGCCATCTTGCATATTAACAAACACATAACTTGCATATGAACTTGCATAACATGTCACATAACTTGCATATAATATGTCACATAACTTACATATTCATTTTGCATAACAAACTTGCATATTAGCTTATAGACTTGCATAATGTGTCATCATGAACTTGCATATTAATAAACATGTAACTTGCATATTTACATACATGTAACTCGCATATTAACAAACATGTAACTTGCATATAAAGAAACATGTAACTTGCATATTTACATACATGTAACTTGCATATTAACAAATATGTAACTTGCATATTAACAAACATGTAACTTGCATATTTACATACATGTAACTTGCATATTAACAAACATGTAACTTGCATAGCATATTACCATGAACTTGCATAACATGCATATGATTACATAGCCCACAACTTGCATATTTAGCATCATGCAAACATAACATACATCATATTAAACTTGCATAAGCTTACATACTCAACATGCATAAACATAAGATTAATGCTAACATCATATCATATGATTCAAAGCTCATTAACCCACATACAAAACCATAAATCTCATCACATCTCATCTAATTAGTTTACCAAAAGATCATCAAAGTGATAGAAACTCACAACTAGCAACTTTGAACACCAAATGAAGAAGATTAAGATGCTAAGAAGGGATTAGAAGTTGATTAGAGAGTGATTAGTATGCAACCCTCTTCATAAAATTAGTGGAGGCCATGAGAGCTAGCATTTTGCCATAGTTTAGTCACTAGGTTTAATTATGAATGAATTAGGGTAGGTTAGGGTCTTATTTATAGATTAGGCAAGTGTTTTAGGCCATAGGATTAACCCTAGATTCAATCCAAGCCATCAAAGCATGTCTTGGGGAAGAAGTCAAGTGTAGGAACCATCTAGGGCCTTTAGATTAAAGATGGACCATGAGAACCATTCAAATGCAAAATCTGCACTTGAGCGAATCGGCCCACGGGTTGACAGCCAAACACCCTGGATTAACCCCTAGTCGACCCAGCGGGCTCGGGTCGACTTCAAAAATCGGCCGGTTCGGTTATTCCCCTCTCCCAATTCGCTGTTTTGAGCATTTTTGCATATTTATTTATTAAATTTTCAATTATATATATATATATATATATATCAATATATATATATATATATATATCTACACAACCCATTTCACTTAATTAAGTATACTTTAATTTGGGAATTTTCGTGAAACTTCGCGAGGCCATATCTTGGTCATACGGACTCCGATTTTCGAAAACTCGGACTCTATTTCGCGTATTTTTCCGAGACGAACGCAATGGCATCGCCCGTTTCCCTTGATTCCCATTTTAGAATTAAATTCTGCCTCGATTTATGTTATTACAGGTTATTGAAAATACGGGTTGTTACAGGCATTTCTTGTGTATATCGTTTTAATTGTTACATAAAAGCTGCATTGCTTCACATTTTTAATCTTTCTGTGTTGCAGAAGCAATGTCGGGTATTGGGGTAATTTGTGAGTTTATTTGTGTTCAAATGTAATTACCATTACCATCGATGACCAATTTACAGAATTTCGAAACTAATAATAGTACTAATAATAATAAATAGTGAATTTAAACATAAAATTGTAATACAGTTCATGCAACTAATGATTCTTCAAATCATTTGTAAAAGACCTCAACTAATTAATAAAGATTAATGACATAGCTATATATAGCTTGCAAGTAAACATAATTCTGTTAATGGAGACATGTCAACACAAAATTTGTGCTACTTGCCGCAGTAAAACCCTGAGTATGGGTTAAAACGTAAATTAGAGAGCATGAAATCTAAAACACAACTTGAAGGAGGAACGATCCAGTAAGGAGTATCATTTTGTGATTAAATTTTTAGAGATAGCGTAATATATATTAGAACTCAATTTTGTTTGCTGGTTTAACATACAACCTTTTTTATTTACAAACTAAGTAGCATTTATAATGTATATTTTCGTGCAGTATAAGAAGCCAAGTACCTATTTTATAACATATTCTCTAACATGGTAATTATTTTAATATTTTCACCACAGGAAAACGTATGTAAATATTTTAATGGATTATACATTTTATTCAAAATCATTTGCAATGAATAAATCAAATATTGTAATAAACATTTATCACCACTAAATTAGTGTGATCTGCTAATTTTTCAGAAATGAATAAAACTAACAATCATCACGTTTATGTAGGGTTGTCAATTGATGTTTTAGGATTCGAATAGTGTCATATCGACATTCACATTCGAAATCATTTTCGGATATCAGGTATATGCATCCGCGGACACGAACGAATATCGAATAATTATCTGCTACACCATCAATCGATAAATCAATGAACATAAGTGAATTTTTTTAGTTTAATATAAGATTTTTTTCACTCAATTAACTACTAAAATGCTAAAAATAAATAAATATGATGATAGTATATATTTTTGAGCAATTAATACGCATTTTATAGACTTTCAACCTTACAAAACAATAAATTTATGTATTTCATTATACTAAATTACACATAATTTGAACTATAATCATGGAAAAAAAAGCAGACGAATAATCTTCAAATGCGGATGTTCCTATATTCAAATTCACATCTCTTATTCCAGATATCAAATATTTAGTTGATTTTTAGATGCGAATATGAACGGATTTTAGTTTTTTCACATATCTATTGACAACCTCTATGTTTATGCTAGTGCACTAAAAACAAAATTGTTCAAACATAGTTCAATTGGAAAATATAAGTTTATATGAATAATGTCGTATTCATAACAGAAGTAGTAAATGAATTATAATGTACCACTTTCCTTGGATTGACGGCAAACCAACATAAATTCAGATATAAACAAATAATCCAATAGTTTGTATGAAAGCGCCCTTAACGTTCAAACTAAAATAAGTGACCATAGAAACAGTGTAAATATTCAAATAACCATATGGTGAATCCCTTGTTTAGGAAACATTTAGTCAAGCTTGCAAGTTCTTAGCTTCTTTATGATAAATTACCATGAATGAAAATCCGATCCTAGCATCATTGCAGCAGATGTGGAAGCCTGATGTAAATCCACAGCATACGCAAACATCCATCCATCTTGCAAGAATTAATGTGCCATTCATGTACAATTTAAGCCCATAACATGTATCCACAATCATTAATTACGTTAATCAGAAAACAATAATTAATTTAATACATATTATAGCTGCATTTATTAATGTATGTAACCAACAGTGCACTCTGAAAATAGGGAGAGCAATTCTTCTGTGTCCACCCCTCCCTGTCCCCGTGTGTGCCCACCAATCAAATTTCCCCATTCCCAATTTTTTACATTTAAGTCCCTGGACATTTAAAGGGTTTAACTGTAAAAAACGAAAATCAGGGAGCTGTGATTGGTTGGGGACACGTGGCACATACAATTTCGGGACAGAAGAATTGATACGAAAAATAGGTAGGACAGTGTTACATCTATGCACATTTTCACTGTCATCGACCATTGTTAATCCTTCAAAATCCATTTGTAATAAGGATATAAACTGAGTACGGAAAGAAAATATTGGTAAAGCGTAAAGAAAAAAAGAGGCAACCTAAAATTGCATGGAATTCTTCGGTACAAAATATGTGAGGACATATAAAAGAAGTCATCGACTCATGCATGGTGTCCAAACTTGTGCGTTCATATTTTTTATTCAGTTGATACATATTACCCATTTGATTTTCTTTATTTTTAGTTTTGGAACAAAAGGGTACTTTATTACAAAACATTGAGCAAGTTACAAAATTACACTAACAGAAGACAAATACTATACAACAAAAAATGGAAAAACCAGCGCAAAACAAAAGACAAAGAAACCTAGCAAGAAAGGCCGAACATCTTTAACTTACAATAAAACACCAGACGAAACTCCTAAAACTAAAACCCAAATCACGAAAAGAGGACCAAAGAAGCTCCATAGAAACTCTAGTTACCAAGCAAAAAGCCCAAAAAACTTCAAAGACGCTAGCAACTGCGAAATTCAGCTAAGACCAAGTACACCTGCATCATCAAGAACACCAAACCGAACTGAATTGCCTTAATGCCAGAATGGTCAGCCCCAAAACCAAGCTTAAACAAAACCCCAAGCCAAAGAGAACACTTCAGAGAAAATGTAAGAGACACTTCGAGTAAATCCGAACAATGTTAAACAACTGAACCGAAGATAGTACTTTGTCAGTTTGAACTAAATCATAGCATCAAAAAGCAAAATACACACACAAAAAAAAAATGAAATAGTCCAAGATACTGAAGCGAGTAAAAGGACGAACTGAAACAAATCCATAACATATTTGATGCTACAGCTGAAGCATATAATTGTATCAATGGTGCAAGTTTACACATGTGCACTACGTGAACAAAATTATCATAAGCAAGCTTTCAAATTAGATGAGAAACCTATTCTTACAGTGGAAACTAACATGTTTGAGTTATTGATAAGAGAAACTGTGAAACCATCGAGTGTATAATATCTCAAGACTTACGACAAATTCATGTTTATAAAAAGGTTCAAACATAAAATATAAGGTTGAAAATGGAATGCCTAATGTTTCTACATGTAATAAATATTAGGACAGAAAATGGAATTCCTGATGTCTTTTAAATCATATAAATTTCCAGGTATGTTCTACGTAAAATAAAAGATGAAGAAAGAAAAAATTAGAGGAAAATGAGAAGAAAATTCGAGGTCGTTAGTGAATGCCATTTCATCTAAAAATTTTATTTCATAAGACATTGCTTTGTCAAATTTCCTAAATGTTTTGAACATGGTACATGTCTAAAAAATAGTTCGATTCACCAATTATAAATGATACACATGGCCTGACTACGTAATAATAAACCAAATATGAAGTTTAAATGTATAGATATTGATTAGGAACCAAAAAAGTTTCATTAAAAATTAGATATGAATGAAAATAGCTTGTACTCGCTCCAGTATCAATATCTAAAAATTTGATATTAATTTATTCATTGAGGAATTGAAACAATTGGCATATCTAATTTTCTTCGTTGGTTTCAAAATGTATATTTCACAAAGAGAAGAACCAAAATAGTATCCTAAAAAATTTAGATATGAATGAAAATAATTTAAGTTTGTGACCAGTAAAATCTTTTCATTATGAACTTATTGCCTATGACACTCAAAAATACATGCGCATTTTAAAAGACCAAATGTCTAAATTCTCATTGAAGCATGCATGTGCTTCTCGTCAATAATAAAATAAACATGAATCAATAAATATTTTATTAATGGAAAACATATATCGGTATTGATGTCCTACTATTTTTATTTTGACAATATCTTCTTTCTCTATACGTGAATCAAACTCCACAATAGTAAAAGGATAATACCAATTCTGAAGAGAGAATGCTTAGGTGATAATACCAATTAAAAATGTCCCAACCTATAAATGGATTGCCATGTAAATAAACGCTAATCATTTGAGTCAATAACATTACGATTTGAAACCTATAATTATCATCAACTGCTTCTTTATAGGTCAAGAAAGTGAAACAGTATCTTGAGTATTAATAAATGCAAGAATATCATCTAAATATTATAGCTCCAAATAAGTGAACACAATAAATGGACTCATTGAGCTTAAGTAATTATAAATATTTAAGGAACATGTTCTCTCTAAGCTTAATTTATTAACTAATAGCTTGTATTATGCAATAACATCATATATTAATCATATTTAGAACCATCAAAGAAAATACCAAAGTAACTTGTAATTTCTAAGGTTATGTGACGAAAGGAAATTAGGATTTTGCATACTAGCTATTCAATATTGTTCATAGAATAATAGTTACTGTGAACGACAGCAAACTCACTCTTAACACATGCCGAAACCCAAACCCAAACCATGTAAGAATATAAATGATGTTGCATTAGTAATTCTCATATAACAATCAACAATTATTGGAAAACTGGTTACCACTGGATAACGATTATTGTGTTCACTTATGTAACTCCATCCATCCTATGTGTAGATAACTTATTCATAACAAATTTGCAAATAAAGTAAAAAAAAAGTTCCGTGGAAAAATATCTTGACTATTACATCAGACCAATACTTATTATTAGTAGTAAAGATGTTGTAACACCCCACCTTTGTTAAGGTCACTCACAAAAGGAAAGCTTTAACTTCGGTGGAGAGTTATAGGTAAAAGATGCAGATAAATTACAAGATAGACAATTAAAGCAGCGGCAAATAAATAAAACCTTATTTCATTGATAACAGCTTGTACAAAGATTATTTTACACTACCAAAGTATCTGTCTTGTTTAACAAAAATAAAGAAGCATAAAATGATTTCCTCAAATAAAGCATGAGCCAGCCATAGCAGTAAAAGAGAGAGTCCAAGGTAACACGTCAAAGAGTCTTCAAGCTTGGAAAGAGTAACGGTCCAAACTAATCTGAGCTATTCCCTCCCTGACTACCTTTGGGGGGAGGGGGGACGAAAGAAAAGAAGATGAGAGAAAACGGGTCAGACAATAAGTCTAGTAAGTTCACTGATTCCTATCATTTAAACAAGGAAAATGGATCATGACAGGGGTAACGGATCATAGGACAATACCCTAATATAAGACAAGATAGGTTAAACATGTGATCGCACCCATTACTATAATCTCTGCACCACCTAACTAGTATCTCAACTAGTAATCTGTATAAAATGATAATATGATCCAATGCTCTTAGTTGTGGTAGCCTTCAGGTGTACATCTATATTTGAGGATTCCACCTCAATCAACCCAACTGCCATGAATATATTAGATGTACCCTTACTACCCTATCGATCGGTTCCTTATTTGTATTCATGTTCCATGTGTCTGTGTCAATCGACTCTCTCTTGCATGTAGACACCCTGTGCTTGTCCCACCATAAGGTGTATCATTCCTTATGATAGCGACCCGACACGATTCAAGATGCACAGTGTATATCTACTGGTACCCAGTGCCTGCTTTTTCCCACTACGGAGTACGTGCACGCCAGTAAACCGTCGGAACCTACACTGACGTAACCCCCGCCACTGCTTTGACCGCTTATAATCATCCTAGTAATCGTGCCCTACCCTGCCTAGTTTAGGGTACGGTGATACATCTATGTGGGTTACTGCTGGAATGGGTCCCCGTTACTAGGGTTTCCTTATCGGTTAAGTTTGTGGGTCTATATATACTAATATTACCCACCTATATGAAATGTACTTAATCCTCCCACTGGTTCTAGCATGTTTACTTAACGGTTAAATTTGTGGGACTATATGTACTAATATTACCCACCTACACGAGATGTACTTAACCCTCCCATCGATTCAAGTATGCTTGTTTAACGGTTAAGTTTTGTGGGCCTATATGTACTAATATTACCCACCAACCCGATATGTACTTAATCCTCCCGCGCATTATGTCATATTGGTTAAGTGTTGTCCATCCATGATAAATTAACCCACCCATTCATCGTGTCATGTTGGTTAAGTGTTTCTTATGAACTTGACCCTACTTGCTTATCATGTTGGATCGGTTAAGTGTTTCCTATTAACTTTACCCTGTTCGTTCATTAAGTTACATTGGTTAAGTGTTTTTTGTTAACTTAACCCCATGTATTCATCTTGTTGTATTGGTTAAGCGTCATCAATCAATTTAAGCTAACCTAACCCACCTACGTGTCATATTAATTTGGTTAAGTGTTGCCTTCTTGTGTTAACTTAACCCTACCACAAATCAAGTTATATTGGTTAAGTGTTGCCGTCTTGTTTTTATTTAACCTTACCACAAATCAAGTTATATTGGTTAAGTGTTGTCCTCTTGTTTTTACTTAACCTTACTACATATCAAGTTATATTGGTTAAGTGTTTCTTATTACTTAACCCTACCCATTCATCATGCTATACTGGTTAAGTGTTTCCTATTAACTTAATCCTAGTCATTCATCTTATTATAACGGCTAAGTGTTCTAAGTTTACTTAACCCCGCCTTCTAATCTAGTTAACATGTTAAATTGGTTAAGCATTCTAAATTTACTTAACCTCACCACTTGTCTAATTAACATTTTATAACGGTTAAGTGTTCTAAATTTACTTAACCTCACCACTTGTCGAATTAACATGTTATAACGGTTAAGTGTTCTAAATTTACTTAACCTCACCCATCAGTTTAGATAACATGTTGATTTGGTTAAGTGTTTCCTTAATTGACTTAACCCAACCAATCTTGAGTTAGCTTTATTAAAGCACCAACCACTCACATTAGACAAGTATTGTTGTGGTCACTGGACGTGCCGGTCGGTTCCGGGCAGTTTTACACCACAACTCAATCTAACCTCGGGTCCTTTTTGGGATCAATGCACTAACCTCCCACATTCGACAGGTATTGTTGTGGTCACTGGAAGTACCGGTCGGTTCCGGGCAGTTTTACACCACAACTTAGTCTAACCTCGGGTTAGGCATATTCCTCTTTTGCTAAATTTACATGTTTGTCATTTATGTTAAGTATACATGTAAATTTTCTTCAAATGTTTTCATGTCACATTATTTTAATTATGTTCATAACCAATGGTATATAAATTATACCATTTCATGGCCTTAACCATTTACATGGTTATGGGCCCGCTTACATCATTAACATTTTATAATTTAATGTCCATCCCAACATTACCCCCGTTTATACGTTCGCATCAATCATATAAAGTAATTAGGCCCGCAAATTAGCCTAATTTAAAAACAAGAGGTAAAAGAAGGTAACGTGCCTAACATAAATCCAACCAAATATATGTCATGTAATGTTGACATAGAACATCATTCATTACAACTAACATGTCTCATGAACTTGCACATGAATTGGACTAAATAATCACAAGCCTAAACATGTTAATATTTAGATCTAGGCATATGTAAACATAACTTGGTTTATAATCTAGCATATGTCGTAATCATGACATGTACATTACCAAAGCATGTATAAGTTTAACTTTAGCATGTAGATGCGAACTAGATCTAACAATAATGATCATATGAACTTGCATGAATCCACTTTATAAACATGCATATATATATATATATATATATATATATATATATATAGTTTTGGATCTAACACAAAACATGTAACTTGCATATGAATATATATATATATATATGTATGTATGTATATATATATATATATATATATATATATATATACACACAGAGAGAGAGAGAGAGAGATCTTGATTTGGATCTAACATAAAACATGTAACTTGCATTAAATAATATGAACATATGTATAGATCTTGACTTGGATCTAATTAGCATGGATCTAAACACATAAAGTTGTAGATCTAAACATGTAGGCATGTGGATCTAACATAAAACATATAACTTGCATTAAATCATATGAGCATATGTATAAATCTTGACTTGGATCTAATTAGCATGGATGGAAACACGTAAAGTTGTAGATCTAAACATATAGGCATATGGATCTAAATATTTAGGCATACATGACCATTATTTAGCCTAAAAGTTGCATGTTATATGATAGTTTAAAACTTGCATGTTACATAACATCATAAAATCACCAAACTTGCATATGACATGATAGTTTAAAAATGCATGTTACATAACATGATAAAATCACCAAACTTGCATATGACATGATAGTTTAAAACTTGCATGTTACATAACATGATAAAATCATCAAACTTGCATACGTTAGAACATATAAGGCCACAAATCTAACTTGCAACATAATAGGGTATAGATCTAAACATTACAACATAATAGGTTATAAATCTAAACATGTGTGATTGTTGATCTAAACATGTAGACATATAAATATGACTTAGATCATTAACTTGCAAGTAACATACAAAATCCCCCAAATTATTATATGACATAATAAGTTCATCATCCAATCATAGTAGACTTATCATTAATATCACACAATATGGTATGTTTATTACCACAACCTTATAGGCATAATCAATCGCAATGGCAATTTAAGATAAATAAGAATCGGACGTTATTTATCTTATATATAAGCATCGTTTCTACATTCAAGTTACAACATGTCATGATATCATTTAAGAATTACGTTTAAATCTAAGTAAAAACCAACTTACAAACAAAAGGAGATCTTGATTTCTGAGATCTGTATTCGGAAACTGAATTGCTCTCCTTTGATGTAGGCTAGTTGTTGTTTTACATTTTAGATTAGATTTGATGTGAAGCTTCTATCTTGGGCGGCTACTCCAGGTTCACCATTAACGGCATGACGGCTCTTGGTATGAATTAGTGTGATTTTAGGTTGAGGTTTAGGGGTGTTTTTATAGAAGTTTAATTAATTAAGAGCTGTCAAATTAACCTAGAAGCAATCATGACCATCCAGCCAAGATAGAATAGCCACATCAACCCTAATGACTCAGCAAATGTATTAATAACCTTCTGTTTTAACGTTAATGTACCAAATGTACATCTTTTATTTTTTTAATTTTTTTTTTAATTAATATCCATTAACATGAATGACAAACTAGCACAAACACATATACAAACTAAAGTCAGTTACATATTTTCCAATCAAAGCCATATTAACACACATCTACAAATTAATTTCAATCTATTTATGTTTACATATTCTCCCTTTACTGTATACATTAATTACCCATACATATAAATATCTATTTATACATGCATAAATTTTTCTTACCTTTAATTTGTCACAAATCCAATCAGAGAAGACCACATAAAAAAAAATCCTTGACAACCAAAAAAGCGTCATGTACTCCACATGATGCGTACACGTCACATATATATATGTATGTATGTATTTTTTCTATATATATATATATTTATTTATTTGTATCTATCTTCCCAATTAACCATTTTCACACAAAACCACTTTTTGAACTGCGTTCACACTAAGCCATTTTTTTGGTCATTCCCCTAAAACAAAAATATGATGTTGGCAGGGATAGAACTCTGTACCCCTTGTATGCTAGTCACATGCTCCAACCAAATGAGCTACTAAGTCTTTTGCTCACAAACCTTAGAACAATGCTAAATATTATTCTTTTCTCTTTTCTCTTTTTCATGTTTTGCTGCAATATTTAATTTAAAGATATCTTCTTCAAACAGAGTCCGATTTTCGCAAACTCAGACTCTATCTCAAGCAGAATTCCGAGACGAACGCAATGGCGCAGCCCGTTTAACCTAGTTCTTCTTCTTCTTCTTCTTTTAAAATTAATTATTCTTTAATTTTTTATTTTTATGTTCACAGAAAATACGGGGTGTTACATTCTCCCCTCCTCAAAGGATTTTGTCCCCGAAATCTTCAAGTCAAGAAGAATGTGTCCTAACATCCAATCACCCATCTACTCAAGCATCATCCACCAGCATTTACTGTCCTTAAAAGGTTTCTAATGCCGTATGAACATATGCAGAGTGTGTGTATATGTCCCAATACCAATGCAAAAGATCATGCGGTCCACTAATTCAGTTCACCTCCTTAATGCGACGCATGAGAGTGTCATGCGTCCAATATGTATGCAAGCATCCCTAGCCGTATAAATACTATATGCGTGCATATTCTTTCATCCATATGCAACATCCATATGATAACACATCAAGTTTTAATCCATATACAAACATATGCACTTGTATCCATATGCAATATGAAAAGGTGACAGAGCCGATCTAGTGCCTAATGTGTGTAAATGCATCCACGAGCAACCACTAGCAAACACTTGCATCCACTTGCATCCACCAAACATAACATGTCTTCAAACAAATGTTTCAACCATAGGTTTATACCCTCCTAAGGATCGAAGATATGACCTTGAGGATATACCTAAAAAGATAGAAACAAGTGTGCATAAGATTCCTATAAAAAGATTGAGGATATATCCTCAAGAAAAAGGGTATGATGCGCGCGTCTTATATGCAGTCTTCTAAGTCACATCCTCTTGAGCTTCACTCCATTGTGCTCTGAATGTTTTAACTTCATGATTGCGTAGCTTCTTAATTTCTGTTTCCAAAATATTAGTTGGAACTCATTTCACTGTCGCCTCTCGTTCCACCTCTTCTCTTTCTATTATACTCGGCACTACAACTTCTGCTGTGCCATGCTAACATTTCCTCAAAAGGTCTTCCAAAATCCTACTCACCCTTTTCTGTCAAAGAATGATAAGAGGTGCTCCTTAGCCAAACTCCCTCATTCTCATCTTTACCATCGTTGTGAAACTACTACAGCTATATATGTAAGTTGGGCACTTCTTCTCCCTTTGTCAGGTGTCATAGTCTTATCAAGCCTACAGAACAATGCCGCGATGAGGTTACCTCATAGAAAGCCAGGAGCCCCGTAAACTCAGGAAACAAGGATTCAAACAGAGGATCAAAAGATAGTGCATGTGGCTTTAGGGAATATGCCTTTAAAACAAAACCTTTCTTTCGAAAATGCTTCTTTTAAAACTGTTTTGAAAATAATTTTTCAAATCCTTAATCTGATCTAGTAACCTTCAGCTCTGATACCAAGTGTAACACCCCACCTCTGTTAAGGTCACTCACAAAGGGAATGCCTTAACTTCGGTGGAGATTTATAGGTAAAAGATGCAGATAAATTACAAGACAGACAATTAATGCAGCGGCAAATAAATAAAACTTTATTTCATTGATAACAGCTTGTACAAAGATTATTTTACAATACCAAAGTTTCCGTCTTGTTTAACAAAAATAAAGAAGCATAAAATGATTTCCCTAAATAAAGCATGAGCCAACCATAGCAGTAGAAGAGAGAGTCTAAGGCAACACGATAAAGAGTATTCAAGCTTGGAAAGAGTAACGGTCCAAACTAATCTGAGCTATTCCCTCCCTGACTACCTGGAGGGAGGCGGGGGAAACAGAAGAAAAAAAGACGAGAGAAAACGGGTTAGAAAATAAGTCTGGTAAGTTCAGTGATTACTATCATTTAAACGAAGAAAAGGGATCATGATAGGAGTAACAGAACATAGGACAATACCCTAATATAAGACAAGACAAGTTGAACATGCGATCGCACCCATTACTATAATCTCTACACCACCTAACTAGTGTCTCAACTAGTAATCTGTATAAAATGATAATACGATCCCAATCCCCGCAGTTGTGTTAGCCTTCAGGTGTACATCTATATTTGAGGATTCTAACTCAATCAGCCCAATTGCCATGAATATGTTAGATGAACCCTTACTACCCTATCGATTGGATCCGTACTTGTATTCATGTTCCATGTGTCTGTGTCAATCGGCACTCTCTTGTATGTAGATACCCTGTGCTGCTCCCACCATAAGGTGTATCAATCCTTATGATAGTGACCCGACAAGATTCAAGATGCACATTGTATAACTACTGGTACCCAGTGCCTGCTTTTTCCTACTCCGGAGAACGTGCACGCCCGTAAACCATTGGAACCTACACTGACGTACCCCTATCACTGCTTGACCGCTTATAATCAGCCAAGTAATCGTGCCCCACCCTGCCTAGTTCAGGGTACCGTGATACATCTATGTGGGTTACTGCTGAAATGGGTCCCCGATACTAGGGTTTCCTTATTGGTTAAGTTTGTGGGCCTATATATACCAATATTACCCATCTACACGAAATGTACTCAACCCTCCCACCGGTTCTAGCATGTTTACTTAATGGTTAAGTTTGTGGGCCTATATGTACTAATATTACCCACCTACACGAGATGTACATAACCCTCCCATCGATTCAAGTATGTTTATTTAACGGTTAAGTTTTGTGGACCTATATGTACTAATATTATCCACCAACCCGATATGTACTTAACCCTCCCGCGCATTATGTCATATTGGTTAAGTGTTGTCCATCCATGTTAACTTAATCCACCCATTCATCGTGTCATGTTGGTTAAGTATTCCTTGTGAACTTGACCCTCCTTACTTATCATGTTGGATCGGTTATGTGTCTCCTATTAACTTAACCCCGTTCATTCATCAAGTTACATTGGTCAAGTGTTTCTTGTTAACTTAACCCCATGTATTCATTTTGTTGTATTGGTTAAGAGTCATCAATCAATTTAAGTTAACTTAACCCACCTAAATGTTTTATTACTTTGGTTAAGTGTTGCCTTCTTGTGTTAAATTAACCCTACCACAAATCAAGTTATATTGGTTAAGTGTTGCCATCTTGTTTTTACTTAACCTTACCACATATCAAGTTATATTGGTTAAGTGTTGTCCTCTTGTTTTTACTTAATCTTACCACAAATCAAGTTATATTGGTTAAGTGTTTCTTATTACTTAACACTGTCCATTCATCATGCTTTAAGTGTTTCCTATTAACTTAACCCTAGTCATTCGTCTTGTTATAACGGCTAAGTGTTCTAAGTTTAGTTAACCCCACCTTCTAGTCTAGTTAACATGTTAAATAGGTTAAGTGTTCTAAATTTTAACCTCACCACTTGTCTAATTAACATGTTTTAACGGTTAAGTGTCCTAAATTTACTTAACCTTACCACTTGTCTAATTAACATGTTATAACAGTTAAGGGTTCTAAATTTACTTAACTTCACCCATCAGTTTAGATAACATGTTGTATTGGTTAAGTGTTTCCTTAATTGACTTGACCATACCAATATTGACTTAGCTTTATTAAATCATCAACCACTCACATTAGACAGGTATTGTTGTGGTCACTAGATGTGCCGGTTAGTTCCGGCCAGTTTTACACCATAACTCAGTCTAACCTCGGGTCCTTTTTGGGATGCACTAACCACCCACATTAGATAGGTAATGTTGTGGTCACTGGATGTGTCGGTCGGTTCCGTGTAGTTTTACACCAAAATTCAGTCTAACCTCTGGTTAGGCATAATCTTCTTTTGCTAAATTTACATGTTTGTCATTTATGTTAAGTATACATGTAAATTTTCTTCAAATGTTTTCATGTCACATTATTTTAATTATGTTCATAACTTAAGTAATGTTCATAACCAATGGTATATAAATTATACCATTTCATGGCCTTAACCATTTATATGGTTATGGGCCCACCTACATCATTAACATGCTGTAATTTAATGTCCATCCCAACATTACACCCGTTTATATGTTCGCATTAATCACATAAAGTAATTAGGCCCGCAAATTAGCCTAATTTATAAACAAGAGGTAAAAGAAGGTAACATACCTAATATAAATCCAACCAAACATATGTCATATAATGTTGACATAGAGCATCATTCATTTGAACTAACATGTCTCTTGAACTTGCATATGAATTGGACTAAATAATCACAAGCCTAAACATGTTACTATGTAAATCTAGGCATATGTAAACATTACTTGGTTTATAATATAGCGTATGTCATAATCATGACATGTACATTACCAAAGCATGTATAAGTTTAACTTTAACATGTAGATGTGAACTAGATCTAACAATAATGATCATATAAACTTGCATGAATCCACTTTATAAACATCCATATATATATATATATATATATATATATGTATATGTATATGTATATGTATATGTATATGTATATGTATATGTATATGTATATGTATATGTATATATTGTTTTGGATCAAACACAAAACATGTAACTTGTATATGAACATATATATATAGATCTTGACTTGGATCTAACATAAAACATGTAACTTGCATTAAATAATATGAACATATGTATAGATCTTGACTTGGGTCTAATTAGCATGGATCTAAACACATAAAGTTGTAGATCTAGACATGTAGGCATATGGATCTAACATAAAACATGTAACTTGCATTAAATCATATGAACATATGTATAAATCTTGACTTGAATCTAATTAGCATGGATCTAAATACATAAAGTTGTAGATCTAAACATGTAGGCATATGGATCTAAGTATTTAGGCACATATGAACATTATTTAGCCTAAAACTTGCATGTTACATTATATTTTAAAACTTGCGTGTTAAATAATTTGATAAAATCACCAAACTTGCATATGACATGATAGTTTAAAACTTGCATGTTACATAACATGATAAAATCACCAAACTTGCATATGACATGATAGTTTAAAACTTGCATGTTACATAACATGATAAAATCACCAAACTTGCATATGTTAGAACATATAAGGCCACAAATCTAACTTGCAACATAATAGGTTATAGATCGAAACATTGCAACATAATAGGTTGTAGATCTAAACATGTGTAATTGTTGATCTAAACATGTAGACATATAAATATGACTTAGAACATTAACTTGCAAGTAACATACAAAATTCCCCAAACTATTATATGACATAATAAGTTCATCATCCAATCATAGTAGACTCATCATTATTGTCATACAATATGGTATGTTTATCACCACAAACTTATAGGCATAATCAATCGCAATGGTTATTTAAGATAAATAAGAATCAGACTTTATTTATCTTATGTATAATCATCGTCTCTGTAACACCCCACATCCGTTAGTGTCACTCACAAAGGGAGCGCACTAAGTTCTGTGGAGCATTTAAGGTAAAAGATGCAGATAAATTACAAGACAGATAATTTAAATAGCGGAAAATAAAACTTTACTTTATTGATAAAATTGTTTGTACAACAATTGTTTTCCAATACCAGAGTATCTGTCTTACAAAATAAAGAAGCATGAAATAACATTTATATTCCCCAATGTAGCATGAGCCAGCCATAGCAGTGGAAAAGAGAATCCAAGCAAAACTTCGACTAATCTTCATGCTTGGAAAGAAAACTGGGCTAAGTAGTAATATTCCCTCCCTACGAACCGGGGGGGGGGGGAGGGGGGATGGAAGACAAGAAAGCGAAAGAAAACAGAGTCAGACATAAATTCTGGTAAGTTTAGTAACTTTCAGCATGTGAACAGGTAAAAACAACATGACATGGATTAATTGAATATAAGACAATACCATGATGATAGGGCTAACGAGGTAACGCAAGGTATGCTAAGGTAAGATAAAACTGAATGTACTGATAAACTGGATCCACGGACATGATGAATATACTGATAAACTGAATATGCTTCCATACTTTCTCTATTTCGCGATTACCCTGTTATTCTAGTTTCTATATCTCTGCACCACCTAACTAGTGTCCAACTAGTAATCTGTAAAAAACTGATAAAACAATAACGTGATCCTAATCCCTGCAATTGTGGTTGTTTTCAGGTGTACATCTATTATTTTTTACCTAGATCTAATCTAGAGTTTTCTGTCGAACTCTTCCTATATCCAGCCAGGGTTTTCGCTACCTAGGGCTACTGTGGTTTATACTACCTATTGAACGTTTCTCGGATTTTAGGGTTTACGCGACCTAGGTCCAACTCGGGATTATGCTACCTATCGAACGACGCCCTCTAGTCTAGGACACACTACCTAGAGCGGCATAGGTTCCTAGACTTTCCCCACGTATGTGTCTCGAATTGTTATCGCTGTCTAGATGCACATGTCCTCTATATGTGCGACCCGAGTCTTGTGGCAGGGCAAATCAAGAAACACGGAATTCGGTCGGGAGCTTTTAGATATCTGCCAATGCAGATGCTAAGGTCTGTTTTTCCAATGGCTATGGTCCCGCCTGACCCCTCCCTCAACTAATGAAAGGCACACCTTGAAAAATGAGAACTATACGCATGCCCTCTATGCCCCACTAACCTATGACCATCCGCACCCATAACTAGATAGCAAGTATATGGTCTTCTGGAGTTCCCCGGCTTTCCGTTGTACGTATCTCAACTTACTCAAAATGGTAGGTAGACGACGAGTTGCTATCACAGGGCTACTTGTCTCGCCGAATCACGCTGGTCCATCCTAGTCTTTAGGTTGCCTTATATTGCAACCAAGGCATACCCTTGGTTCTTCTAACGCAGACCTTAACCTCTAGGAGCCCAGGCGGATCATCTGCAGCCTCACAGAGGGATACCCAGAGTACCCCCACGTCCCCTCGTAGCCGCGTGCTTTGTAACCCAGTTTGTTGGAACCTTCCTTTAAGATCAGATGAGCGTTCACTCCTTCTCGTGTTCTACTAAGGTTTACTACTTAGTTCCCTTAACTAAGGTATACTACTTAGCTCCTGAATCGTCGTTTTCTTAACTAAGATTTACAACTTAGTCCTTTTAACTAAGGTTTACTACTTAGTTCTTTTTCTTGTTAAGTTGGATTGGTTAAGTGTCATTAGTTAATTCAAGTTAACTTAACCCATTCATTTGTCATGCTAAACTGGTTAAGTTTTATCAGTAGTTGATGTTGACTTAACCCCACCACAAATCAAGTTATGTTGGTTAAGTATTTCTTATTACTTAACCCCATCCCTTCATCTTGTATAGGTTAAGTGTTCTCGTAGTTAACTTAAACCTAACATCTGTTTAATTCACACGTTATAATGGTTAAGTATTGTCCCTTCATGCTTTAACTTAACCTTGTTCATTTGTCACACTATGATGGCTAAGTGTTCTAAGTTTAATTTACTCCACCTATTAGTCTACTTAACATGTTAATTTGGCTAAGTGTATTTTACTTAACTCCACCTTCTAGTCTAGTGAACATGTTATAACGGTCATTTAACCCCTACTAGTCTTGTCTTATTAACATGTTAAGGTTGTTAAGTGTTCCTATGGACTTAACCATCCCATTCTAGCTTAACTCTTTCTTAGCTTTAAATTATTCTTTAAAACACCAACCACTCACATTAGACAGATGTCGTTGCGGTTACTGGACGTGCCGGTAGGTTCCGGGCAGATTTACACCGCAACTCAGTCTAACCTCGGGTCCTTTTGGGCTAAATGCTCTAACCACCCACACTAGATAAGTATCGTTACGGTTGCTGTATTTGTTGGGCGGTTCTAGGCAGTCTTATACCGTAACTCAATCTAACCTCGGGTTAGGCATATTCGTCTTTCCTAGATTTACATATTTATCCTTTTTTTCTATATGTAAACTGCTAACAATGCTTTTAAACAAATTTGGCCTATATCATATTCATTTGTCATGCCCACTAACATACCTATATTCTACGCCCAAGATTTGATTTAGCCATCAAATAACCCAACTTGCTGTTTATGCCAAATTAGATCTAATATTCCCATTTACAGTTCATGTCAAAACTAGATTTTGAAAATGTGCGTGTGCTTGCTAAGTATAATACACACAAGGATTATGTAATATGACAAACAATAGTCAAGTATGAAGTAACAGATAATCACATAATTGTATAATAGTAAATGCAGTAAAAATAGAAAAATCATACAAGGGATTTTTATACTGGTTCGAAGCATTGTCCTACGTCCAGTCCCAGAGCCCTCTCTGGATTTTCACCAATCAACAACCTCGCTCAACCCGGAGGAACAGGTTCACAATACACCACTTGATTTCACGGGCTACAAGCTTACCCACTTGATTTCATGGGCCATGAGCTTACCCACTTGATTTCACGGCCACAATCTTACCCACCCGATTTGAACATCTATAGGCTTACCAGAATTTCAATATAAAGTAGTTGATGATTGACTATATATTGGGTCTTCAATACACGGACTAGTCACTTGTAGTACACCCTTCCTATAATCTTATCCTCGAGTATGTACTTTGAATGTGTAGATTTAAGGAAGTAGAATGCATGTTGTATCAAAAGATATTAAATTGATTCAAGGATTCAACAAGTATTTGAAATTTTGAGAGCTTTTGTTTTGCAAAGAATATGAAAATGCAATTCAGAAATTAGAGAGAGTATAAAATGATTTCTGGTTTTGTAAAAAAGGTTTTAAGTTGTTTATATAATAGTAGAAAGGTAGTAATTCTTCATGAAGAGTTTCTATAAAAAGTTATGTTCATTTCCTTTAATTATTGAATAGAAATCTATTCAGAAATAGAAGCAACCTTTCATAAAAAAGCATGCTGTTCAGAAATGGTCGACTGGTTGAAAATCACCGGTCGACTGGTTGAGTTTCTGTAAAATTAAAAATACCATAAAAATAGCCGTTAAGTGCAAAAAACAGCCTGACCGGTCGACCACCCATATTTGGACCGTTCGACCGGTTTATGGCTGTGGACCAGACAACCTCGGTCCACAGTCTATATCACTCTGCACTCTTTCCCGGTTGGATCATGGACCGTTTGGGCTTTTTATGTGACTTTTCAATTCCTCAAATATACATATTTCAACAACGAAGATATGATATTGTTTTTTGCATTCGTGTTATACTTTGAGGATAGATTTTAACATATTTCTAACACGACTCAAAGTAAAAAACCTTATCTCTATGAAATGATCTTCATTGCACCTTTATATGTTGGCATCGATCAAAATCTTGTCTCAACATTCTCCTCCTTTTTGATTGATGACAACACCTTGGATTTTCTCCCACTAAATATAAAGCTCCCCCTGAATTTCTGCAACATTTGTTAGTTCATAATATAAATAATCTTACCTTTTGATTCTTGCATTAACAAATGTTAGATCACATATACTATTACCATTGTTAAGCACATTATTTTAAATGATAGTATATGTAACATGAATGATACGAATAATCATAAGAGAAAATATTTCTCCCCCGTTGTCATCGATTAAAAAGAATAAATACCATAATAAGCACAGTAATTGAGAGTAGTAGAGAATACAAATAATTATAGCACCTTTAGGAGATACAGAATAACCTTCTTTTTGTTGTGGTGTACCCGCAAAAAATATAACATATATAGTTTGGTACCTACTTGCTTTGTTTTAGGTCCATGGGTTAGATGGAAGGTAACCATACCCAAGAGGGTTTAATGGAACCTTTAAAGAAAAAAAATTCATTATTAACTAATGAATCAAAATAATCATCAATATATTTTTCTCTGTTTTTCCAACTTACAGGAACCCAAATACTTAAGTAATCTCTAGTGATATTCCTATTCGTACCTCTATATTTATTATAAATACCGCTCGTCATAGAAGTATTCGAATTTCTATAATAATTGGGTTTCGGATATGCATTAGTACTAGCCGTGATATTCTTATTGTACATAAAAGCATATATTGTACTATTTCTATGATTATTATATCCTATACCACTTTTGTCATGTAAAGGTCGAGATCTAGATAAAATCATGTTTAAATCATTTTGACCTTTATTAAATTTCGCGAATTTATTTGTACATTTGATTCCACAATCGCAATTGATATTTTCAAAAGAAACTTTGCTATTAATACCCTTATTTAATTTAGAATTCTTCCTTTTTAAACTTCTATTCTCATTTTCGAGACAACTAATTTGAGATTCTGAATTATATAAAGATGATTGTAATTTTTCAACATTTTCTTTGGATTCCGAGATTGCTTTTTGCAAAATATTATTATTAACTTTTAAAGTCTCACATTTTTTAGATAATTCCAAATTCTTTTCAGTTAGAGCTCCATTCTCTTTCTCAAGAGACAAAATTAAAGAACTAGAATTATTTAAAGAATCTTCTAATGATTTATTTCTATTTTGCAAAAGATCGATTTCCTTTAAAAAAACATGTTTTTTTATCTTCTAGTCGCTCATTTTCTTTTTGAAGGGAATCTTTTTGAGAAACAAGCTTTTCTAAGGTATTTTCAAAACATTTGGCTTGTTTTACCAAAAAATTGTTTTCTTCATTTAATTTGGATCTTGATCACAATTTTTAGCCTTGGCTACAATGATTACGTTAAGTTTACTCAAACTTTTAAAATCTTTCAACACTTTTTCATGGTTTAACAAAAGATCTTTATATAGAGAATCTGTACATACCGATTGTGATCTGACTTTAGCTATGAGACATTTGTTTCCTTGCTTTCCTGATCCTGCTTTGTTGCTTTTCCATTTTCTCATTTCCTTACTGGATATTTTTGTTGCCATTTGTTATAGGATGTTGTTACGATCTCTAGAAGGCCAGACTCTGATACCAATTGAAAATGTGCGTGTGCTTGCTAAGTATAATACACACAAGGATCGTCTAATATGATGAACAATAGTCAAGTATGAAGTAATAGATAATCACAGAACTGTATAACAGTAAATGCAGTAAAAATAGAAAAATCACACCAGGGATTTTTATACTGGTTCAGAGCACCGTCCTACGTCCAGTCCCAGACTCTCTCTGGATTTTCACTAATCAACAACCTCGCTTCACCCGGAGGAATAGGTTCACAATACACCACCTGATTTCACGGGCTACAAGCTTACCCATTTGATTTCACGGGCCACGAGCTTACCCACTTGATTTTACGGGCCACGAGCTTACCCACCTGATTTGAACAGCTTTAGGCTTACCCGAATTTCAGTATAAAGTAGTTGATGATTGACTATATATTGTGTCTTCAATACATGGACTAGTCACTTGTAGTACACCCTTCCTATAATCTTATCCTCGAGTATATACTTTGAATGCGTAGATTTAAGGAAGTAGAATGCTTGTTGAGTCAAAAGATATTAAATTGATTCAAGGATTCAACAAGTATTTGAAATTTGGAGAGCTTTTGTTTTGTAAAGAATATGAAAATGCAATTCAGAAATTATAGAGAATATAGAATGATTTCTGGTTTTGTAAAACAAGATTGAAGTTGTTCATATAATAGTAGAAAGGTAGTAGTTCTTCATGAAGAGATTCTATAAAAAGTTATGTTCATTTCCTTTGATTATTGAATAGAAATCTCTTCACAAATAGAAGCAAACTTTCATAAAAAAGCATGCTGTTCAGAAACGGTCGACTGGTTGAAAATCACCGTTCGACTGGTTGAGTTTCTGTAAAATTAAAAATTCTAGAAAATAGTCGTTATGTGCAAAAAACAGCCTGACCGGTCTACCACCATATTTGGACCGGTCGACCGGTTTATGGCTGTGGACCAGATGACCTCGGTCCACAGTCTATATCACTCTTCAATCTTTCCCGGTTAGATCCTGGACCGTTTGTGCTTTTTCTGTGTCTTTTCAATTCCTCAAATATACATATTTCAGCAACGAAGATATGATATTGTTTTGTGCATTCGTGTTATACTTTGAGGATAGATTTTAACATATTTCTAACATGACTCAAAGTAAAAAACCTTATCTCTATGAAATGATCTTCATTGCACCTTTATATGTTGGCATCGATCAAAATCTTGTCTCAACAGATTTAATATTCTAGTTTACAATTTATGCCTAAAGCTTAGGTTACTAGCCAATTAATATAGGTTTCATGTTATACCCAAATAACCCCGCATTCATAACGTATGCATACCATGATTTCACAAGTTTTCTAAATACTC
The DNA here is from genome assembly GCA_030737875.1 of Allium sativum. Classification (NCBI taxonomy): domain Eukaryota; kingdom Viridiplantae; phylum Streptophyta; class Magnoliopsida; order Asparagales; family Amaryllidaceae; genus Allium; species Allium sativum. Next base: position 28,219,803 of record JASFAX010000020.1, read on the forward strand.
ATGAAATGGAACTAAAAAGGGAATAAAGGGTTAACATGAGAATTGACATGAAAGAATAGGCTTGCAAAAGCGAGCCAAATACAAGGATAATGGATCCAATGGTTTCGGTGTACATAATAGCGAATAGGAATAAACTAAGCAAGTCACACACTAGGTATGAGATCCAACAAAATGCTAGTTCGGTGTACAACAAGGTTTGCAACTATAGTGTTATAGGCATAAACAATTAACCATAACAGCCTTAGGCAATTAACCACAATAGTCGTAGTCATGGTTATAGGTAGAAATTTCATAGTTATGAATCATAGGAGATTAACCACAATAGTCATGGATAATTAAACAAAATAGTCCTAGGCAATTATCCTAAATAGTCATAGGCAATTAACTGTAATAATCTCAAAGTCATGGTCATGGACAATAGTCTTATGTTCATAATCATAGGCAATAATCTCATAGTCATGAATCATGGTCATAGGCATTGGTCTTATGTTCATAGTCATAGGCAAGTATGCCACAATCATAGGCATATGCATAGTCTTGTGTATACAGTCATAGTCTCAGGCCGGTAACAATAGTTTCAACGTCATAGGCATAGGCATTGGCATAGTCCCATCAGTAATTAATCACAATAGTTCTTAATTAGAACCAAAGGCATATACAAGCACATATTCAAGTGAGAGGATCAGGCATATTCTTATATTCATTTAATTTCATGCCACAAATAGATAGACGTTCAAATCTAAAAAGTAACTGACTTACATTGATCGGTTTTAGAAAAACATAATTAGATAGCGTTGGTGATTTGCTAAGATTTGCACGACGTTGCTCGCATCCGTTGAATTAGCCTTTGCTTCCCTTCTTGAAGCTTTAACTTTATTTGAATCTCCAAGGTACAATTCCCAGCCGTAGTCTTCAAAAATAGTCTTCGTGTTTAGTTTTAATTTATTTATTTCAATTATTCCAGGGGTAGCATAAGGAGAGAATAAAATGGTGTAAAGAGAATGAGGCTAGAAGGCTATTTATATAGGATTAGACGAACGAACCTTGACAGAAAACGAGACCAAATACATCAGAATGAACCCAGGCTCAAAACTGGGCTTCAGCACCAGGTCGACCCCCAGGTCGACACTATGGTCGACCTGGTCCCTGGAAGGTTGACATTATGGTCGACCCCCAGGTCGACCTGGTCCTGGGAGGGAAATTTCCCGCCCAGCCTGGTTTGGGTTTTGAATTTGAATTTGAATTTGAATTTCGAGCTGTTTTTGTGTTCTGAAAATCCTTGAAACTTCGCAGGGTCATATCTCCCTCATACGGACTCCGTTTCTCGAAAACTCGGATCGTTTCCAAGCAGAATTTTGAGATGAACGCAATGGCACAACCCATTTCCCTTGATTCTTATTTTAAAAATTAATTATAACTTGATTTCTTGTTTCAACATGTTATTAAAATTCGGGTTGTTACAGTTTCTACATTCAAGTTACAACATGTCATGATATCATTTAAGAATAACGTTTAAATCTGAGTAAAAACCAACCAACAAACAAAAGAAGATCTTGATTTCTGAGATCTGTATTCTGAAACTGAATTGCTCTCCTCTGATGTTGGCTAGTTGTTGTTTAAAAATATAGATTAGATTTGATGTGAAACTTCTATCTTGCGGTGGCTACTCTAGGTTCACCATTGACGGCATGACGGCTCTTGGTATGAATTAATGTGATTTTAGGTTGAGGGTTAGGGGTGTTTTTTTATAGAAGTTTAATTAATTAAGAGCCGTCAGATTAACCAAGAAGCAATCAAGACCATCCAGCCAAGATAGAATAGCCACATCAGCCCTAATGACTCAACAAATGTATTAATAACCGTCTATTTTAACATTAATGTACCAAATGTACATCTTTTTTTTTTATTAATATCCATCAACATGAATGATAAATTAGCACAAACACATATACAAACTAAGATCAATTACATATTTTCCAATCATTGCCATATTAACACACATGTACGGATTAATTTCAATCTATTTATGTTTACATATTCTCTCTTTACTGTATACATTAATTACCCATAAATTAAAATATCTATTTATACATGCATAAATCTTTCTTACCTTTAATTTATCACAAATCCAATCATAGAAGACCACGTAAAAATAAACAATCATTGACAACTAAAAATGCGCCACGTACGTCCCATGATGCGTACACGTCATATATATATATATAATTATTTTTATCTATCTTCCTAGTTAACCATTTTCACACTAAACCACCTTTTGAACTGCGTTCACACTAAGCCACTTTTTTAGCCATTCCCCTCAAACAAAAATATGGCGTTGGCGGGGATCGAACTCTATACCCCTTGTATGCAAGTCACATGTTCCAACCAAATGAGCTACTAAGTCTTTTTCTTACAACTCTTAGAACAATGATAAATATTATTCTTTTCTCATTCCTCGTTTTCATATATTGCTGCAATATTTAATTTAAAGATATCTTCTTCATACGGAGTCCGATTTTCGCAAACTCGGACTCCAGAATTCCGAGATGAACGCAATAACACAACCCGTTTCAGCTAATTCTTCTTTTTTTTCAAATTAATTATTCTTTAATTTCTTATTTTTATATTCATGGAAAATACGGGATGTTACAGATGTACACACTGCTAATCTTGCAATTTTACCATTTCAGAAACCTGTGCATATGTATCGGATATCATTTGAACATGATGCCCTATATGTGCCATATCTTCGCTTTGTCTAGTATGAAAAACACATAATTTGATTTCCAAGATTTAGGTTCACATTATCGCCAAAAGATTTTGCAGTAGAATCAGCTAGCCAGTTCCTAAAAGCATGGATCTGGTCAACTATCACGGTTATACATATAAGGCCAATTTTAATTGCTTTTGAGATCCGTTTAATAATGGAAATTTTATTGCTTTTATTTATTTATTTAATTCTTCTTGAGTGTCCTGAATCAAAGCTAAAAGGGGCTAGCATGTTATTAAAAAAAAAAAACTGCCATCCCTATAAGTTCATTTCAATCGTTATAACATATGAATAATTTTAAAGCACACCTTTGGGTACCAAAATGCTATTATAAACACACTTAATATTAAATAAATGTTTAAGTACTATGCACTAAGAACACAATGTATATGCATGATACACAAATGTCTAAGGATATATATATATATATATATATATATATATATATATATATCAATTATGCACCCCATAAGCTAAATGAAACATATACAAAAAAAAATTTGTACAGAAATATCACTCGTTGGTGTTTTTAATAAATTATGGATCTCGGTAATAATTTGGAATCCAAAACTGCACCTTTTTTTTAACAGTAAAACTATAAATTTAAGGCCCTAAAAGGCTAAAATCATCTTATATATAGTGAAAGAGAAATTACCTGTTTTTGGTTCATTCCAATTCTCAACAGATCCTTGTGAACTTTAGGTGCTACGATAAAATACTTCTTTGATAAAATCAAACAATTATAAAAGGCATAGTTTATTATCAATAGCCAACTAAAATGTTTTTTCTTCACTCTCTCAAATCCTACTGTATCGATGAGTGAAGAAAATATCGCCTACATGAATTAATGAACTTAATGCAAGTGTTGTCCAAAAATTAGTCTAAACCATGCTTGAAACTTCTAGTTCAAACTAAAAATAAATTCAATGCCAAAAATAGATAAATTAATTTGCCAAGCATGAAGCAAGATGTTATGTCCATGAGACTATCACACAGACCACATTGAACAATGAAGAAGAAAAGGTAAGCATGAAGGAAGAGATCTGTGTGTCATCCATGAGTTTATAATTAGGGTTATTATTTATTGGTATTATAAATTAGCCAAATAGAAGAACTATTGATGATCCTAAAAAAATTGCTACTATAAAATAGGAACACAAATGATAGGTTACCAAATTGTAGTAAATACGGTAATCCTTCCTCGTATTATATATGAAATTATGAAGATAACCTTGATAAAAGATGCTTTGAATTTTTAGCTATACCCTTTCTTTCTATTTTATGAAACAAAAAAAAATGTCTTTAAAGAATCAATTATCCATTACAATGCTAATTCCAATAGGTTGGAAGTGCTGTAACCATAGCTAAAGTAAGGAACATTCAAAGAAGAAGTGAGTTCTTCACAGGTTGTCAACTCAAATGAAGAATCTATGACATGTTAGATAATTAGTTTTTATTTAATTTTCAATAATATAAAAGATTCCATAACAAAAAAAGTAGAAAAATGAATGATTTTATAGTTTTTTATGCCTTCATAGAATGAACTGAGATAATTATACGATTCAAGTCAGCATCCATGATAGAGATGATTTCTTCAGGGGGAAATTAATCATAATTTAACAAAAGCACAATTAAGTTTTTGTGTCAAAGTTGGAAATACTGATAAATAACACTATAGAAGGTTAATTCTAGCTACCTATCAGTTGTAAGAGGGAAAAGCCTCAACATCTAAACCTATTGCATAATTCATATTCAAAAAAGAAGACCGTAGAAAATGAAAATCAAAATTGAAAGAAATAAAATAGGATTAAGTTATAGTAAAATATATTGAAAATGATATAAACACACATACATTAGGAATATGATAAACTTATATGTGTGGATTTAATGTAACTATTGACAATCCAAAAAAATTATATTTAAAAGTGCTACTCATTCGATGTATAATTCAAAATAAAGCCATGCCCAACATGCGAACTTATCCATTTATTTTTATTCTTGTGAGAAAAATTACTATTTTCTATTGAAAATAAAATCCAAAAATCTAACATGTATTAACGCAAGTTAGTTATGGCAATATCCGTTATTTTAAAGTTTGATACATCAAAATCCACCTCAATAACATGCTTTAAACAAAGTCTTTATTACTTCTAATTAAAAAAAAATCATGAAAATCTAGATTTCGCTTTTTTGTAGGTTTTGATGAACAAAATATTGCCAAAACCACAAGTGAGCATTATCTACGCAATATCGCAAATTAAATATCATAAAAACTGATTTTTCAATATCATAATTTATTAGTAACCTTAACTTTCAAATGGTCGAAAGTTTTCAAATCTTTTTCTGTTTAAGCAATACATTGCATATCACCCACCGCAGAATCATTGGATTAAAACTAATAAATTCCCTTTTATCGAAATCTACTAAGATGAGGTGATTGATATATAAATAACTCATTAAATGTAGACTTAAATCGGATCAACGTACTGTTGTACATCATACAGTGTGAAGCAGAGCTGTAATATATATAACCTAAAGCAAATGTTAAATCAAAGCAACATCAAATTCTTGTACATGAAAAAAATAAATAGTTAATCCTACTTTATGCAACCTAAGGAAAAATAGACTGGAACAATAATTGATTAGAAAAAATAAAATCTAAACCAAAATATTGTACCTCAAGCAGGACGATTGTTTGTATCTTGAGAGGTAGTTCCATATTCAACTGAGAGAAGAGCGCAATCATATGCAGCAACCTGAAGTAAGAGTGCAAATAATAAAATATTACGTACATAACAAAATAGAAATCTAGAGAAAAGAAGGAAAACCATTTAGAAAGATCAATTGAAGAACAACAGGGCAAAAAAAAAAAACAAAGCTATAATGTGACAAATCAAGAATGAAATGTAGAAACAGCAAAAAAATGAAAATTTCAAAACTTGAAAGGTGTGAAACCTGTGAAATAAAAGTTTTGGAAGTAAATATATTGATAAAAAAACAAAAATTTACAAAATGAAAAATACAATATGTGAAACAAAGATGGATTGACTTACAAAAGTATGAAAAATTCATACGCTATGAAATTTTCATATTAGCCGAAAAACCAACAGGGCATAAGTTGTACATATTGTGTAAAGGAAATTGGGTTATTGTTTAAATTGGAAACCCTTAAAAAAATTTAAGGAAAAAAATTTCACATGTTAAGCCTACAAAGAACAACTTCGATGTTAAAAAAACTATATAAACAAAATTATACAATCTGATAAAAATTCTAAGTTGAACTGGTTTTAAGAATGAAGAAATAAAACACTGCAAATGTCCTAGGCTTAAATACAATTAATTCTACAGAATTTTGTTTAATAAATCAAATATTCAAGCAACCAATAAAGCCATTTTTTCAACCATGACACATGCTTTGATATTTTCTAAACCCGAAAATACTCAAGCAGCAGTTATCGATAATGGCCGGAAACTCAACTTCGCAGTTACAGGAAATAACTAAAATTAAGAAACCATTATCTTACATGCTTTACACTTGGACGGAAGATTCCAATTGCATCCATGATAACAGGCGAGTAGCGATGCTTGCAGGGCTAGAGGTTTAGGAATTTGTATGGAAGGGGAAGTATCGGTTGAAGTTGAAGGCAATTAGATAGGGCAATGGAGGATTAGGGTTCCACGGCCAGTTGGGAAACTCGGAGAGGGATAACAGGAGGAGAAATTGGAACAGCCAAGGTTGTAACGCACGAAGAAGAGAACAAAAACTGGGGGAAACAAAGATTTAGGTTAGAAGAAAGTTGATTCAGCTCATTGTATACATGTGAAGGAAGAGTGGTTGGGATGAGGAAAGTTGTAGAGGTTGGGAAGCGAACGTTGTCGTCAGTCGATTGGGTGGATAGTCAAATGCAGTTGTTAGTTGATTGGACAGAGACTCAAAGGCGAAAAGGTTGATGACGTTGATAGGTGGAGATGTTAACGGCGACGGGAAGAAAAGCATGAATCGGTGGAACATGTGAATAGGTGGAGTTTACGCGAGGAAAACGAAGCGAAGAGCTGTTTAAAGAATGGAAGAATCGTGGGAGGAGATGGTTGAGTTTTATATAAGCAAAGAATGCCTGAGAGCCCTCCAAACTAAACTCAGTAATTATAATATAGTATAGATTTAACAATTAAATATTTTTACCTTTTTGGGTGTTATCGCCCATTCTATCAACAATTTGAATTACTAGTCTAAAAATGTTTATTTCCCAATTATGCCAATATTTACTTTTTTCCCCTGTTTCTAACTAATGTCCTCACAAAATAAACGACATGCCTAGGCTAAATAATTAGGCTAGCCATGAGCGATGAAAAGGAAAGCTACTAGGGATGTAACACAAGTGATCATTGAATATGATTTGGCATAACATAGATTAACATAGTCATAAGCTTATCATATGAACTTGTGGCAATTTCTATGATGTCAAAGTGAACAAAAATGAGATCTTAACTAATCATTTAAATATCCGATAATTCAGATCCAGCATAGTAAGGGTGACACCATAGCATGTTTAGATCCAAGGATAAATTCACATGTCCAATTTTATATCATATCCAAATTTATCACAATACGCCAGGTATAAGGTGACTTACATAAAGAACCGGATCTAATCGATGTCATGACTTGTCCAAATTAACATATTCACCTTTTGCATAATACAATTACAAGTCAAGATCTACATAGGCCGCATCATAGAATAACCGCAGTTATTTTAGATCTAGAGAAATAGATCTATCAAGATCTACATAGTTTAAGATTTAATACTGGCATAGATTCATACTTTACAACATATCCAATTCATTGTCTTTCACGATTCACTGTCATTCATTTAAACCTAAAAGTGTCTAGAAACTCACAACGTTGGGTTTAGAGAATTTTCCCGTTCAGCCACCCACGAGCGGGAATTTTCCCGTTCAGCCCGCTATGTTTGGATTTTGATTTTTGAACTATTTTGCAGGTTTTGGAATTACTATATATAAATATATGTTTTTCCTTATGCATATACAAACTTCTAGGGCTTATAGCTACGATATCCAATTTACGTAAACCCGGACATTGTCCCAAGCTGAAATCTGGGACGAACGCAATGGCGTAGCCCATTTGCCTTAATTCTTCTTCTAAAAATTAAATATACTCTAATCTATTAATTTTAATATTTTAAAATTACGGGGTGTTACAAGTTTATAGATATCTTCTAACTGATTTTGAAGTTAAAAAAAATTGAAAAGAAAAGGATAATCGTGTGACTAGTTTGCACATAAACACGGACGGTTTTCACCTTGCGATAGCCCAAAACATTTTGACATCATATATATTCCGATATTATAATAATGTCTAAATCAATTAACTAACCATTTAGGAGAACGCTTGCATCTCACGCTCCACATACATAGTACATAATCAAAAACTGCGTGCTCTTATTTGAGATCAGATTTCCAACAATGACAATGTACGGAACCGCCTTCCGATAGTATATCTCTATATAGGAATACACTGGGTTCAACAAGGACATCTTATAACCCGGCCACACATGGCCGACCACTAATTTGTTGAGTGTATCAAATGTATATCTCCAGTGGTTGGGCTCGACAACCATTTCCCGAAAGGGGATAGCATCGATAAAGTAAAGAAACAAATGAAATTTTCTCTAGAAAGGTGATAATACACCCTAATGGGAGCGACCCACATAGCCATGTTGCTTGTCTTTTTTTTTGTCATTTTCCGATTGATGAGGCTTGACGTTACCATTACCTTTGTGAGAACATCACACTATCATTCACTTTGAATGTCACATCGTTAGATCCTCCAAATCAGTAATTGAAGTCCACAAAAATACTTTGGGTATTAAGTTAAGAGAAGGTGTCTTCTCCGACACCAACAGAAATAAATGTCTAGAAATCAGTGTACATGACTCTTAAGAAATACTTTGTCACACAGTCGTCCATACAAGTCAATCAGGAATAAGATGAACTGAAGGTACCCTTCTACCATATCTTAGTATCACCCTATAAATCAAAAGCATGTAGTCCTTACAATCTGTAGATTTCAACCACGATAGGATCACAAAATAACTCGGGGAGCTCCCCGAAGATTATAAGCATTCCTTCCATTTTATGAAGATCTACGGTCTTCAGTCTGCTCCGACTCAATCATCCTCTAATATCTTTAAGAATTCTCTGGTCAGAATTGTTTTTGAATATAAATTTGATCCCGGACTATCTGTACCAACAATCGTATAGGCCAAATTAGATAGTCGGTTATTTAACTATCAAATAAACAGTCATGCAACCATAAAAATGAAATGAATTTACTAATTCAGTACATAGCATCACTTGGCCTCCTTTTATTGAAAATAATGAACGAACGGTTAATTAACTTCATTTAAAAAAATTAAACATAATATTTGCTTCTTATTGTAATATAAGAATACTCTCTAAACTAGTTACTTAGAAAAATATCTTATACTCTTGCTCAATTTTCCATTTATCTATTATTCCTAAACATTTGCTATAGTATTATCCATTATCTATAATTGGGAAAGCAATTCAACTTATCATTCGTTAATCAATGTTACAAAATCTCCATTGTTCCGTTACTTAAAAACAATAATTTACACTCATCTTCCTAGAACAAACACGTTCGAAAACTCATCCTTTCGCTTTGAAAATATCATTATATTTTCACAAAACAACCTTTTATTTCTTTTACCGTTATATATATTCTCAAACTTCTTTTTATTTACTTTCTTTGGAATACCAAATACATTTTCTCAAATCAATTATTTACACCAAAAATGGTCTAAACACCCAAGGTACTAAACTGTACGTCACCAATTCGATAAGAAATAAATGGAACCGTGTCTAATTAGCAATAAAAAGTAAAAAATGCAGGAAAAAGTAAAGTAGATATGAGATTTAGAGTGGTTCAGATGTTAACGAGGCCTACGTCCACTATGAATGCGGCTTCCTGTCTTATAATGAGAATTATAAAGTACATCAATTCTCTGACCTCATACATTTCGATATCTACTCAATATACCCTCGTTTATCTATTTTGATCTAAAGAATTATATAGGAGAATAATAGAGTTTGAGGAGAATAAGGATGGATAAATGATTGAGAGAGCACGTGCCTTCCCTCTAAAATGGTACTTGACGCCATGGCCAGATCTGTGGTTGAGTTTTTATTTTAGCAGCACTTCGTGGTTTATCCAAAAAGCCCCCTTAAATGTGGGTAGTCATGGTGTATTTATAGGTAAACTCCTCTTGGTGAATTATCTGGAATCTGTTTGTCTAGGTTGTGGGTCGTTCACTCTGCTAATTACGACCCTGCCACCGGACAGTTGTAGCCAGTTGTTTGTGGTCGCATTCAATGTTATGTGCGGAAGACTTGCCGAGTGTCTTGAATAGTTGAGCAGGTCCTTAAGTGCGAGCGTGGATGCTTTGGGAAATTTCGCAAGAGCGGAGTGTGGAGGTGAGATAGATCCTCATTTGTTCCTTGCGCGATCGCCCTTCTTGAACCAAGGACGCTCGTCCTCTTGTTGCCTTTGCACGGTGCCGCTTGGCTTTATGGTTATACCACGAGGTTGCTCTAGCTCATCTAAAGTGGGTGACCTGTCTTATTTTAGCGCTTGAGCGATTTTCTTGATTTGCAACCATCATTTTTTGTCGAGTCGCGCTTCGCATGGCTCGGCCGCACTGATAAACTTGACCTGCATTAGGCTTGATATTTGGATCCTGCTTAGTGCGGTTGTGTTATGTACGGCCGACGCAGGTAGGACTCGCCTTGTACCCCTCTTCCCAATGTGTGTATGGTTTTTTAGGGATTAACACTTGCCCTCGAAGTCCGTGATTTCTTTTTGGTAAGGAATTATGGGCTTCGATATATTTGATCGCATATTGGGTGGCAGGTTTATCCAAGTTGTTTGTGCAAGGGCTGGGGCCACTTTGTTGTAGCTGACTGGCATTGTCTTTCCCTACGGGCGAGTGGCTCATTGTACTTTCTTGATTACTTGCGAATGGCTGAATCTTGGGATACCAATTGGGACTTGATGAGACACTTTCGTGTAGTCAGATACTAGGCTGACGTGGCGTAAATTCTCTAGATGAATGCCCTTAGGTCTCCCTTATTCACCTTTAACCTCTTTATTTCATTTTTGCATCTCAAAAGAAATCTTTGGTCATTGCTACGCTTCCTTGAGGGTTTTCAATCAGGTAATCTATGCCTGACATTTCTGCCTTGGTTCTACCTCAAAAGGCTTTAGCCTTCTCGTTTTACCATTTTGCTCTTTTCCTGCAGTAGCATCTGTTTATCTTGAGTGAATTTCTCCGAGAATCCATCATCCTTCTAGGTAAAGATTTATAAAGCGTGAATACCCTTTTTGTACCTATCTTTAAAAGACGAGGGCCATCCAGCGCTTTTCTTTCAAATATCGCGCTTGGTATTTGTTCATAAATTGTTTGGCGAAATGCCCCAGGCTTCTCTGGTTGAAACATTTCATCTATGCTTGAGTCTGACCAAGTTGGTTCTCTTTCCGTAACTATTATTTGTGTTCGAGCTGACCTTTTCTGAAGCAGGTCGCCAAAGGAAAGAATTTCTTATGTCTAGGAAGCTCAGGAAGAAAACAGCGAGGAGGACTGGTAGCAAAAAGACATCTCGAGGTAAGGAGATCTTTAGTGCGAGCGGTGCTCATAGTTATTGTTCGTTGAACGAACTTTCTGACTCAGATATGCAGACTGATGTTAGTCGCATGGTCTCTTCATCCATCACGTTAGATCTTGCATATGTACTAGAGCCTCTTCCTGTTACCAATCCTTGTCATCCTGATCTTGCAGAGGACTTTGTGGCCCAACGTCTAGCTAATTCTGGCTCTGGTGTGTACATAGACCCCTTTGACAGATGGATTATTGCAGGTAAGATGGATGTCATGAAGGATACCATATTGGCCAAATTCGATCAGTTGGAACCACGTCCGCATCCGGTTGAAGGTCTCATCGTGACAATCAGAGACTACATTGTGAAGCAAATGGGAGGTTGGCACTCCATGGTCGAAGACCTTCAGCAGTCAAATAGGGAGAATCTTGAACAACTTCATGCTTTGGAGGAAGATAGGCACAGACTTGTCGAGGCCCTGGAGTCTAGGGGTAGGATCATTTCCTATCTTATTTGAGTATTTGTGGCCTGCAATGTTTCACCTGTTTTGATTTTGCTTTTCAGACGATGCTTTTTTGTCCGGCTTGTATATGCGGGAGCCAGCCTCGCTTATTCTCGTACGTTTTAGTTTGTGACTCTCTTTTTTTGGACTTACTGTACTACGGTTTTCTGCTATGGAATTTGTTTATCTTGCGTGCGGGTGCGTCTTACGTTGCTCCTCTGTTTTCTGATTTACACATTTGCCCGAGCGCTTTGTTAATCGTTTGGTTGCGCCCGATTTGCTATTGTTATTATTACGGTTAGGATTTAGTTATCTTTTTAGGTTTGTCTCTTATCGAAGGCTGTTACGCATTTGTGTTATTATAAGCGCGTTTGTTGTCTTTTATTTATTAGTATTCAAATCAAAACTTTGTTTTGAATACGTGCCCCCGGGGAGGGCTTGGATTAAAAAAATTCAATCCATTTTAGGCCCCATTTGATTGTTTTAGATATTCAAACGGGTCCTAGAAAGGATACCCCTGCATGGTTAGGATTTCTGATACCCCCTTTCGGCTAGGATTTCTGCTGTTGTAGTCGATCCTTGGCCTTATTTGACTTGGTGAATCAACAAAGAAAAAGGATGGCCACCATCCTTTCGGTCGGGTTTTTTTTGTGTGCTGGTCCTTCCAACATGTTTAATCCTTCCCCATTTTATTATTTATTCGAGGAACAGACACTAATTCATCTCATCAAGCTTTCGACTCCGTGGGAAGAATTCGTGTTTTTACCTACCAAGGTAGGTGCCCTTTGAAATCGGCAATTTTTCCATTTCGGAACATGTCGGTTCTTCTGACTTTTTGCCTTACCTTAGGATACAGACATTGGTTTACCACATTGAGTTTTTTTCTCAAGTTGAAAACTCAGGTCCAACACCTAGGAAGGTCACCTAAGAAGGTGCTTCTTTGGTGGGCTTAGCAATTTTGACCGACAGACTTTTTTAGTTGCTCCCCTTTCAGTGTTGATTCGTACGACATGGGCATTAATCCGTGCTACTAGATTTAACTTGGGTTTTAAGGAATTCATGTCTTGTTCCTAGGAGAAAACCTCTTTGGGATTAGCAACTTCATCCAAGGGACAGACCTGGTGATTTTTCTATATCTTCAGAGAGGTCTTGTGGCAACCCTTTGAATGAGTGTTTGCCAAGTATTCAGCATATTCCATAATAAGAGGCGCATTCCTTCATTTGGCTATTTGTCTCAGAACGACTGGTTCCCTTTGAGGGAATGAACCTATTCCTCTTGTTTGACTTTGCTTGACGTTTGCGATTCCCGAACCGCGTCGTTTAGTGCATGACCTGCGATTTTGTGCTACAGCTTCGCTCTGTATGGCAGATTGCTCCTACTTTACCTACATTTCCTGGAATTATTCTTCCTTTAGCATAGATTAATAAGTATGTCATTCAAGTAGGCACATAATTAATTTCTGATGCACACAATTTTTGTAGGTAAACCATTGCTCAACATGGACATAGTGATCAATAAAGCAAGTTGAAAAAGTTTCGATAACAAGATAAAATCAGGGAAATGAGGTAAGATAATGAGAGCTTTAGTTTAACACTCCGTTGTTGAGGTATTAGCGGTTGGTCCCTCTGATGAGCATCCTCCTTGAATTGGTCTGGGCCCTTTCCTTTCTTAGGTTTGTTGCCCCTTGTCTGAGAAGAGTCGGGATAGCTCTTATGATCTCGTGCATATTGTTGCAACCGGCCCTTCCTGATCAACCCCTCGATTACCGATTTTAAGTGCCTGCATTCATCGATATCGTGCCCCGACTGTTTGGGGAAATAACAAAATTTTCTGGACATTATGGAGGCATTTCTGATGGATATTTGTTTCGAGACCGGAAATCTTTCGTTCCTCTAGTTGCCATGAATATATTTCCCACGGGATCGTTAAGGGGAATGAATTCAAAGTTCTTGAAAAAGCATAGCTTCTTCCTTACTCGACTGTCTTCTTCGCTGCTCCTTTTTTGATTATCCGAGTTGCCTTGGACCTTTCCATTTTTCTCTGCATGTGCATTTCTCTCTTCATTACTTGCATATTTTTGGGCTTAACTAAGTAACCGTTCGAGTGTACTTGCTTTCTTTTTTTTGATCCATCGTCCTATCTTGGTTTTCCTGCATATGCCCTTTTTGAAAGCCATTAAGATTATGCTGGGTTCAGGATCCTTGACTTTAGCCAATGCAACATCAAAGCAAGTGAGAAAAACTCTGATGGGCTCTCCTGGTCTTTGTCATGGTCCGTTTAGCTCCGTAGCATCCTGAGCTTCTAACGCCGGGGATCTGAACTGCTCATTGAATAGCCTACCCAACGTCACGAAATTATCCACAAATCGCGATGGCAGCTTCGTGAACCAAAGATAAGCCACTCCTTCTAGGTAAGTTGGAAAATATAGGCATTTGATTTCATCAGTAGTGCATGCTCCATTCTTGTACTGGTCATATTTACATAGAAATATAGCGGGGTCAGTTGTCCCGTCTTAAGGCTGCAACGATGGATGTTCGAACCTTCGTCGGTATACAGTTTTCTTAATCCTCTAGCTGAGCGAGGTTTTAGCTGGGAAATATTCCCATTCTTTCTGGTCATCCTTCCTCCTCAGGCTTTCTTCCACAATTGCTTGCACCATTCCTAAGATGTACTCTCGCTTGTTGGTCGGATCCATGAGTTGTCCACCTTTTTCACCATCAACCCTCGATCTAGTTGCGCCTTCGTGGACTGGGGATAAGGAATCTGGGCATCCTTCCGGTAGGGACGTCTTGATTGCAGCAGGACTACATTCCTGCTCCGTGATTGCATCATCAAATTAATCGTTTGCAGGTGCTTTACCCTCCCTCGTAATTCGGATCGGTGCGACGCGCAACTCTTGGAATGGAATCCCGCTGTCTTGAGTGTGAAGTGGTGAATTCTGTTTCTGATCCGTGATTCATCCGAGTCAGTGAGGAACAAGTGGCGCTTAGAGCGGCTTTTGCGGCAGCGGCTTGGATAGTGAGTATCGACTCGAGCTTCTTCATCATCGCGTTGTTTGCGATAGTTATCTAACTCGTTAATCTTGTCACAGCTTCCTCCAACTTTTCCCTGGTTGAAATCTCTTTGATTTCAGGTGGCTCCCCTTCGTCGGAGTCGCCATCCAGTGGCATGACGGTGTTGATGTTGCTGCTGGGTTTGTTGGCTCTATTGGTGATTCTCCTTAGCGTGCTCATGATTGTAAGCATGGTGTCTCTCAGAAAATCTGGTCAGACCTGAAATGGAAGAAGGCAAAACATGGCCCCACGGTAGGCACCAAAATGTGTACACCTAAAATGGTCTAAACACCCAAGGTACTAAACTGTACTTCACCACTTCGGTAAGAAATAAATGGAACCGTGTCTAATTAGCAATAAAAAGTAAAAAATGCGAGAAAAAGTAAAGTAGAGACGAGATTTAGAGTTGTTCAGCTGTTAACGAGGCCTACGTCCACTATGAAGGTGGTTTCCTGTCTTATAATGAGAATTACAAAGTACATCAATTCTCTTACCTCATGCATTTCTATATCTACTCAATATACCCTCATTTATGTATTTTGATCTAAAGAATTATACAGGAGAAAATTAGAGTTTGAGGAGAAGAAGGATGAATGAATAATTGAGAGAGCAGGTGCCTTCCCTCTAAAATGGTAATTGATGCCATGGCCAAATCTGTGGTTAAGTTTTCAGTTTAGCTGCACTTCGTGGTTTTTCCAAAAAGCCCACCTAAATGTGTGTAGCCATGGTGTATTTATAGGTTAACTCCTCTTGGTAAATGATCTGGAATCGGTTTATCCAGGCTGTTGGTCGTTCATTCAGCTAATTACGACGATGCCACTGGACAGCTGTAGCCAGATGTCTGTGGTCGCATTCGATGCCATGTGCGGACGACTTGCCGAGTGTTTTGAATAGCCGATCGGGTCCTTATGTGTGGGCGCGGATGCTTTTGGAGATTTCGTAAGAGCGGAGTGTGGTGCTGAGATCGATCCTCCTTTGTTCCTTGCGCGATCGCCCTTCTTGAACCAAGAACGCTCGTCCTATTATTCCCTTTGCCCAGTGCCACTTGGCTTTATGGTTATACATCGAGGTTGCTCTACCTCGTGCAAAGCGGATGACCTGTCTTATTTTAGCGCCTGAGCAGTTCTCTTGATGTGCAGCCTTCATTTTTGTCGAGTCGCGCTTCTCATGGCCTGGTCGCACTGATAGACTTGACCTGCATTAATTGGGCTTGATATTTGGATCCTTCTTAGTGCAGTTGTGTTATGTACGACCGACGCTGGTAGGACCCGCCTTGTACCCCTATGCCCAATGTGTGTATGGTTTTTTAGGGATTAACATCCTTTTTATTTTTTTAAACTCAATTATATATTTATATGTATATATTCCACATCCTTCAAATAATGTTGCACTATTATTTCTCATAATAAACTACTTCTAATACTTTTACCATTGCAACTATTATTATCTTCAGATAATCCTTAAGTCGTTCAAATTGGGGTATTTTAATTACCTCTCGGACTTTGGTCAACAACATTCTAGTCTTATGATAGATAGGAGTTGTAACTGAAAAACCCATATTCATTCCAGTTCTAAACAATTCCCATTTGACTATTTTATTTAAAATATGGTTTAAGACCTTCTTATTTTTTAAAATCTCCATTTCGAATATAACTATTATTGATTACGCAAACGATTGCAAAACATCACCTTTTAGCTTCCAATTTCTCTAAACAATTCATTTTATAACTAGGATTTTATTATAAAATCGTATTACTAACCCCTTTACTGAATCCAATTACAAAAATCCCTTTTACCCATTTTACTTTCTAACAATCTCATTTGCAACTTAATTTATTTCACTTAATTCCATTATTAAGCAACGCTAACTTAAACTCAACGTTTTGCCTTCATACCCCTTTTACAAGCCTCATCTATAATACCTAGGTTTAATATGAATCCCTTCTTATCTCGATTTCATTTTACCTAATTCAAATATTAAGAAAACATTTAAGCTATCATATTCTCTTAAAATCCCATTTATAACCTCGTTTATAAATCTTAGCTTTAATATCAAACCCATTCATAAACTCCTTCTGAAATTCAACTAGATTTATTTACCAACTTCGATTACTTACTTAAATGAAATTCATTTAAAAAGTGATCACTTAAATTATTGTGGAAGTAGTTAAGTTCTTTATTAACAAAAATAAATAGTTATTTTTTAAATCTTATTAAACTTAATAACAAATATATGTTAAACTATTTCATTATATAAATTAAAAGTCAATTAGTAAAATAACCAAATCCTATTAAAATAGTTGACTTGAGTAACTCAAACCAATTAATTAGTAATTTAATTTAATAATATAATCCATTTAATTATCTCTTGGAACCAATTAATCCAACACCTAAACGTTTGGTTAATTACTACTCACTTGCTTATAAATCTTATTAACATACGAATTTACTTTATAAAATCCTTTTATAATTATTTATAAACTTAAATATTAAATAATAAATATATATTTATTTTTAATAACTTTCATTCAAAATAATAGATTTAAAAATGTATCTTTAGTTATAAAATAAATTTTTGTAACCTCGTTTTTGTCGATTCACCTATCGGTAAATCTATATTTATAAAACGATTGACTTTTAGGCCATATGCTGCCAATTACTCAACCAATATTACCCACAAATTAATAAAAAAACCAACATTGAATTATGATCCACAATCAACAAACAAATCCATCATTTAATCATATTGGTTAAATAATTAATATAATTGTAACTTGGAAATATACAATAAATTTTGGGGAACCCAATTGGTTGCCTGCAACCTGTTTTTTCCTACGTCCAAATATGTTACCTTAAATAATATCATTCAATTCAATATACGGATATAATACTCAACAATAAACAAATAACAGCAATCCAAACATCCATCTTTAAATTTAACACGTATATATTACTGTAAATGTGACAACGAGGTAAGTTCCCTGAAATGGTTGTAATCATTAAAAATAATGACTGATTTATATTAAATTAAACAAATAATTAATTTAATCAGCTTACTCAACATATATAATTATATATTCAACAATAAACAACGATAACACATAAATAGTAAACCAGACTTACATAAAATATAAGTGGGATAAAACTGAGTAAGTTGTACTCACCGTATTTCATTTATCACTGAAATAGTTCGTTTTAATTAAACTAAATAACAAGCATTTAATTTAATTAAAAACTACAGCTACTTCCAATCTTGACAAAACCAGATCCAGCACATAATGCATCTAAATTTGGTTCCAATGCCTTTTGTTATATTCAAATCTGACAACTTGTGATAGAGACATATATATTTTAAGTTTACTGTATTAAATTGAAAATAAATAATTCCTAATTATTAATTAGCTAATGTTAATTACTTTATAAATTACAAATGGACCACGTATTACATTTGATTAAAACATACGGGCCAACATATCTATTCTCCCCATTCTTTCGTTTAGCACATAACCCACGCCCACCACAACACTTTAAAATTCCACGACCACTATCTACAGTTTCTTCCCTTCCATTCAAATTTCAGGAACACGATGCTTTACAAAATACCATAACTAATCCTTTCCTCACCAACTTCCCCCTCTCTACTTCGCGATTTCACGAACTGAAATTACCTCTAAACTCCCCTTCTAAATCTCCATCAACCCCACACCATGACTTTAATCTCGGCTGTCTTCGTTCGAACACGTCGAACTCCTTCCCTTGGTTGTACAAAAAAAGGCAGTGACAGTAATTGGTACGGAAGTTCATCAATATTAACCAAACCCCTCTCTTCAAGCAGTGAACCCACATACACATGAATCCTCACAATTCAACCAATCACCAATACCGCAACCCGAGGCGCACAGTTTCAATACTATCTAAGTTTAGCGACATAAAATATTAGGGAACCCAAGAAATTCAACATGAGGGTGAAGTACATGTTTTACTGATCATAAAGGATCAAACGAATCAAAATTTCATTTTGTTTTGGAGATTAAATGGTTTTGTGGAGTTTTCAAAGTATGTGATGCTTTAATATTATGTGTATATATATGTATATTGCTTCAAATGGTGGATAAGAACATAGTCTGTAACACCCCGTAATTTGGTAAACATTAAAGAGGATAAATTAAATAATAATTAATTTAATATTCAGAACTAAGATAAATGGACTATTTCATTGCGTGAAATTCTGATCAAGGCACACATTTAGTTTGCATAAAACGGACACCGTATGAAGAAGTTATGAGGGTATTAAGTTTGTATACACGCATAAAGAACATATATACACATATGAGTTACGTATGAGCTAGATATGATTCAGACCCTGTCCGGAACAGTTTGAAAATCAAAAATTCGTAAAGGCAGCAAATTTCCCGCTCTAAGGGGTCGACCCCCTAGAGGGGTGTCGACACCGGGTTCGACCCCCCTTAAAGGGTATCGAACTATGGGTCGACCCACCACCAGGGGTGTCAACACCCCTAGGGATGATGTGGCAATTGGTTTCAGGGGGACAAGAAGCTATATATATGTGTCTAATTCTCCTATTTTCTTCATTGGAAATCATGGAAGCCAAATGCTGCCGATGTGCGAGTTGAGATGAATCTGTTTTCTTTAAACAACTATCAGTTTTGCAAATCAAACCTAGAGATTCAAGATCCATTCTTCTTATATTTTCTAATTCTAACGTAGTGAGTTTCTAGTTACTTTTAGGTTTGAATATTTAAAAGTAAATTGTGAAAGACCTTGATTTGGATATGTTGTAAACTATGAATCTATGCTAGTGATTAATCTTATACCATGTCATGATAGATCTACTTCTCTAGATATGATGCAATTGTGGTTATTCTATTTTGTCTCCTTTGTGGATCTTGAATGGTAACTATATTGTGGATAATGTTTCAGTTAATTTGTACAGTTACAACATTGATTAGATCTAGTTCTTTATGTTAATCACCTTTCACATGTCATATTGTGGTCAATTTATCTACGTTTTAAATTGGACATGTGAATCCATATTTAGATCTAAACATGCTACTATGTCATCCTTATGATGTTAGATCTGTTTTTGTGACCACATTATAATTAAGTTGGATCTAAATAGTTGGATACCTTAAGGGTTATTTAGATACCTTTATGCTCATCATAATATCATAGTTATGTAGAACTAGTAATTGCTACAAGATCATTGGTTTTATGCATATATGTCCACCTTATCACTATGTTATTTTATGTTTTTGCCAAGTTTTGTTAAAATGATCACTTTGGTTATTTTCCCTATTATCATTTATGACTAGGCTATTGTCTAGCATAGGAATGCCGTCAATTTTATAAGTGCTCTAGTTAGGGAACGTGGGAAAAAGGTTTAATATTGGAATAATTTGAGTGTGAACATTTTTGGACATATAATTCAAATTATTGGGTAGAATGGGCATCATTTTATCCCAATCTGTGGAATAAGACTGCCCGGACCCAACCGACGTTTCCAGCATCCACACGTTGTAGGCTTAATGTGGGAGGTCTGGCCAATTATGAACCATAAATGGACATGGTTATAAATCAAACTACTTAGCCCAATCTAATCCATAGGGATTGTATGATTGTGAACTAAATTCAGGGTTAACTAAATTTGTTGGATAGTTGATGGGTTAAGAAAATTTGGATGGGGTGGGTAGTATTTACATATAGGCCCACAAACATATCCCGATAAGGTTATGTAATTAAAGACACATAGTGGTATACATAACCGGAGGAAATAATAAATTTAAGTAATTAAAGACACCTTTTAAGGGAAGCATAACAAGTATAGGGATATGTAATTAAAGACAACTAGTGGTATACATAGTCAGTGAAAAACCAAGTGGGGGATACAAGATAAAGGGGAGTGCTTGTATCATATTGTGTGGGACACATTTCAGTTAGTAACCCGAAGTAGGTATCAAACAAAGAACTCCGTACTAGGGGGCACGCTTACTGATTGATTGTAAGAGATCCAAACGTGGAGAACGGTATGGGCTGTGCAAACCGACCGGGCCATGTGCGTGCATGAGCCAGGTAAATGGGGGATAAGACGACCGTGACACCAATAGATATGGTGCTGTGAATATTGGTGTGGGGTTGCTACTTTAGGACGTGGTACATCCTACTGTGGGGCTGCCACAAAGTATCTATGGAGTAGGGAGCCGATCGACTAAGGTAGTGGTTATGGTACATTTGGACGTATGCCCTTAGTCTACCACCTTATAGTAAAAGGGATCATCTCATTCTGGTTGTATTAGTAATAGTGCAGAGTAATCATTAAAGAAGAGTATACACCTTATCCTGATTACCTTGTCAAATCAGCCTTTTATGTAGTGATTTCTCTTATCAACTTTACGTGCATGTCATGTTACTTTTATTTATTTACTTATTGAAAGTCATTAACTCGCCATACTTCATGTCCGACCCTCTTGTATCCTCTTCTTTCTTCCGTCCCCCCAGGTTCTCAGGGAGGAAACACTCGGTCTTATTCAGGACTCAGATATCATCTTGCTATAGCTGCTTTTGAACAATGACTCAAGTTTTTATCTCTACTATGGCTTTGTCTATTTTATTTGGTGAATTATGTTTTCTTTTATGTATTTATGTACTCTGACATTGAAAGACAGAAGTTATGTTGTTGTAATGGTTTTTGAGACTCATGGTATTTTTGAACCATGTTGTATGATCTTTGTTTGAAATAAAAATTTAAATTTCCACTACTATCTTATTTATGTCTATCTTGCAAAATTCTATGTCTGTTTATCTATAATGCTTCACGAAACATAATACATTCCCTTTGTGAGTGACATTAACGGATGTGGTGTGTCACACTTGGTATCGGAGCTGAAGGTTACTAGACTGGATAAAGTTTCTGAAAATTATTTTCAAAGAGATTTTAATTTTCAAATAGAAAAGTCTGTCTTGAAAAACATTCCCTAAAAAACCGTATGTAATATCCTTCGGTCCTTTTTCTAAATCTCTTCCTTTTACCTTTTGCATCATGTTTGGGGAACAACACATTCCTAATATCCCAGAGGGCGTTACAATAACCAGATGGTTCCGTAGGTATCTGGAGGCCACGGCGCCTGTCGAAGGCCAAGGAAACATTCCTCCCCCAGCTGCACCAGTCATTCCTCCTCCTCCAAGAGCAGATAACTTTTCCAAGATATGCAAAGACTTCCATGCTATGGGAGGGAATCCATTCCGTTGGAATGAGTCATTCATGGAAGCGCAGAATTAACTCAAGGAGACCGAGGATTTGTTCGTAATCATTGAAGTAGAGGACAGAAGGAAGGTTCAGTTAGCATCCTGGATACTGAAAGACGAAGCCTCATTTTGGTGGGAAGTCCCCTAAGCCAGACGTCTAGTAAAAACTTGCGATGATTTTAGACTGAGGTTCAAAATGAAATTTCTCTCCCAAGCTGGGAGAAGCATGCAGCTGTAGAGATTCTTAGCAATCAAACAAGAAAACTTGATGGTGAAGTAGTATGTGAATAAATTCAAACACCTAGCAAAGTTCGGCTTAGAGTTGGTGGATACGCGGCACAAAAGGGCTTTGAGGTTCGTTAAAGGGATGAATTAGCCTCTGCATGGGTTAGCCATGTCCCATATTCCAATGGGGGCCACTTTTGAAAAGCTTTTCGATATGGCCCTAATGCATGAGGAGGACAAGGGAGAAAGGAAGCAAAGACCGAGGAAACATCGCAAAATAGGAATTTGTGGCCAAAGTAGGGGAAGCAGCAACAGCAGCAGAAGAATGGAGGGAAGAATGATAAAAGCAAGGATAAGAGAGAAAATGTCACAATTGTGGGAAGAATGTCGCCTGATTAAAGAATGTAAGCGAAGGAAGAACTCTTGCTACCATTGGGAGACGTCGGACACTTTGCTAGAGAGTGCCCGAAGAAACATGGATCACAGGGACATGGTCAATGGGAAGGGACTTCTAGAGGGCAGGTGCATTCAATCGCAATCAATGCTCATGATAGAGGTAGAAAAATTTCTGTGGAAGGTTTAATTTCTCTTTCAAACCATCTTATTGGAACATTTTTTCGATTATGGCACTTCACATTCATTTATATCAAGTTCTTTAGTTGAATCTCTGCCCGTAATTACTAGTATGGTAGTGGATACCGTGGTTGTTTCAAATCCCATTGGTAGTTCGGCTCATTTATATATGATTTGTTAGGGTTCGAAAATATATGTGTTAGGCATTGAATTTGAATGCGCTGCGTATGTGCTCGGGTTTATGGGCTATGGGTTGATTATAGGAATGAATTAGCTTACCACGTATGGTGCAATTCAGGATTGTGAGAAGAGGGTTACTAGGCCTCCGACTTGCCATGGGAGAGCCCTCGAGATTTCTTGTGACCCTCAAGGGTCTGTTATGCTTAGCTTCCTAGAGTCTCTTGATGCATCTATAGATGTCTTTAAATTTGTTCCAGTAGTCCGAGATTATTACTATGTTCTTGATGAGATTCGGGGTTTACCTCCGAGGCACGAGATCGACTTTCATACATATTTGGTAGACAATGCAAAGCTAGTTGCATTACCAGTGCGCCACATTGCTCAGAGGGAAAGGAGGTAGCTGGGTAAGCAAGTAGGGGAGTTGTAACACCCCGAATTTCAGTTAACACTGATATTCACTAATTACAGAATGAATAATCTCAGATGAGAGAATCAAGGGAAACGGGTTACGTCATTGTGTTCGTCTCGGAAAAATACGTGAAATAGAGTCCGAAATTTTGTAAATCGGAGTCCGTATGACTCGGTTAAGGCCCAAAGAAGTTTTCGGGAAATTTGAATTTCGAAACA